>CM016721.1:31644995-32219634 GCA_005771605.1 Scutellaria baicalensis
TGGAGATTCAAGTCACCAAACAAGGAACTGTGGTCATGAAGGGCACAAAAGTAAATGGACTTTATGTGCTGCAAGGGGAGACAATCACAGGTGGGGCAACTCATGTAACCAGTGATGATAAGGTTGATCTTTAGCATAAAAGATTAGGCCATAATAGGAGAAAAGAGATTCCAAGAACTCTCCAAACAAAAGCTTCTTGGAATAGAAACCAATCTGAAGGCACCTAAGTGTGATCAATGCATTCAAGGAAAGCTCACAAAGACAATTTCTCAAAGGAACCACACCACTGTAAGTATCTTTGATTATGTACATTTAGACATTTGGGGTCCAGCAAGAGTGAAAACTCATGGTGAGGTAAGTACTTCATAACCTTCATAGATGATTACAGTAGAAAGGTGTGGGTTTACATTTTAAAGCAAATAATATGTAGCCTCTGAAAATTTTAAGATTGGTCAACTCAACAAGAAAATCTAACTGGGAAAAGGCTAAAACATTTAAGGACTGACAATGGTTTGGAGTATTTGTCAGAGGATTTTCAGAATTATGCAGGGAGAAGGAATATCAAGGCATAGAACAGTAGTAGCTACACCCAGCAAATGGAATAGCAGAGCGCATGAATAGGACACTACTGGAAAGGTGAGATGCTTACACCTTGATGCAGGTTTGCCTAAGTCTTTTTAGGGAGAAACAGTATCAACTGTAACCTTCTCAGTGAATAGGAGTCCATCTTCCTCAATTAAATTGAAGTCTCCAAATGAGGTATGGTATTCTAAAACTCCTGATTACTCTCTTCTGAAAGTTTTTGGATGCTTAGCCTATGCACACACAAGACAAGACAAGCTAGAGTGAAGAGCTATCAAGTATATATTCATAGGCTATCCAAGTGGTATTAAAAGGTATAAATTGTGGAGTCTGGAAGGTGGAAGAATCCAAGGTGTTTATCAATAAGGATGTAGTCTTTAAGGAATGAATAATGGGCTTCAAAGATAAGCAACAAATCCCTGAAGAGGATACAGGCTGAATACTGAGAATAAGGCTCAGGATACCAGGGTTCAGTGGAGTTACAAAATAGGAACCAAACTGAAATTGATGGTGATGATACCAGTTCCAGTGAAGCTGAAGAAGGAGAGAACGATCAAGATATCCCTGAGTAAGCTGAACCAAATGAAGACCTAACAAATTACAACTTAGCAAGGGATAGACAGAGAAGAGTCATCAACCCTCCAACAAGGTATGGTGAAACAGATATAGTCAATTATGCCCTACGCATTGATGAAGAAAATAGACTATGAGAGCCAAACACTTATCAAGCAGCAATGAGGTCAAAACATAGTGACAAGTGGGCTCAAGCAATGAATGAAGAGATCATGTCACTAGAAAAGAACAAGACTTAGGAATTAGTTGATAAGCCACAAGGACAGAAACTAATCGGATGTAAGTGGATCTTCAAGAGAAAAATAGAAGTAGCTGGAAAAGAGCATGTTAGGTTCAAAGCCAGATTGGTAGCCAAATGCTACACACAAATAGAGGGATTGATTACCATGAGATCTTCTCCCCAGTGGTAAAGCATGTATCAATCAGGATCCTATTGGCTTCGGTAGTACAATATAACATGGAGCTACAACAACTAGATGTGAACACAACATTTCTTCATGGAAATCTAAATAAGACTTTGTACATGACACAACCAAAAGGTTTCAATAAGCCAGGTGAAGAACATAAAGTCTGTCTGCTGAAAAGATCCTTATATGGGCTATAACATAGCCTTAGACAGTGGTACAAGAGGTTTGATAGTATTATGATGAGCATTGGGTTAGAGAGATGCAATTATGACAGCTGTGTTTACTTACAGAAGGAGAACAAAATTGTACACACTTATCTACTCATCTATGTTGATGACATGTTAATTGCCAGCAAGAGTATTGAGAGAATACAGATAATAAAGGATAAACTTAAGGTATAATTTGAGATGAAAGATCTTGGGAATGCTAAAAGAATGCTGGGAATGGACATCAAAAGAGATAGAGAGAAGGGTTGGATCTTCTTATATCAGACAAACTACTTAAGGAAAGTTCTCAGAAGATTTTTCATGCATGAATCAAAAGCTGTAGTAACACCTTTAGGAACTCAGTTTAGGCTCACTGTAGAAGAAAAGCCTAAAACTGACTCAGAGAGGAAATTCATGTTAAGTGTTCCTTATGCCAATGCAGTGGGTAGCATGATGTATTCTATGATATGCAGTAGACCAGATATTGCATATGCAATGAGTAGAGTTAGCAGATTCATGACAGATCCAGGCAAGCTACATTGGGAAGCTGTTAAAATGGATGTTAAGATATCTTAATGGAACTGCAAATCTAGATTAATGTTTTATCAGCAGGCTGATCAAACAAACCCTCTAGAAGGATTTGTTGACTCTGATTTTGCAGGAAATCCAGATACAGGAAAGTCCACTACATGTTACATATTCAAGTTATTTGGCACTGCAATAAGCTGGAAAGCCATGCAACAATCTGTGGTAGTTTTGTCCACCACAGAAGTTGAGTTTGTGGCCATGGCTGAGGCAGTGAAAGAGTTTATTTGGCTCAAAGGAATTCAGAGAGAATTGAATGTGAAACAAAGAAAAGTGACAATACATTGTGATAATGAAAGTGCTTTGTATCTAGCTAAACATCAAATGTTTCATGATAGGTGTAAGCATGTAGATATTAAGTTGCATTTTGTAAGAAACTTAATAGAAAAGGCTGAAGTAGAGGCTAGGAAGATTGGTAGTGATGATAATCCTTCTGATATGCAAACCAAGGTCCTTCCTAGACCAAAATTTGAATTTTGCAGGGATCTAGTTCAGGTCAAAAGTTGGGCTGGAGATCAAGAGTCATAGGGAAATTCTGGAACAAAGGAGTCGAACAATTTCACAAGTTGAGGTGGAGAATTGTGGATCAACAACTCGGAAATTGAATAAGGATCTTGAAACCGGTTTTATGTCATTAAGAACCGGGCTAAAACCCATCGAATCGGGTTTGCAAGATAAGCTGTAACTACCGGTCCAAGGTGGTTAGTGGTTAGGGCTAGCAGTTAGGGCACAACGGAATTTGCGGAGCTTCCAACCGAAATTCGTTCAAGCTCGATGATTGGATTGCAAAATTGACAGAGGGCTTTTGCCACTTATATATAGGTGTATACTCAGTTGTACTATATATGATATGTTAATTCTGTGTAATTTGTGAGATTAGATCATTAGGGTTCATAGAGTGTGAGAGTGAAGCCCTAGAATTTGGGCATTTGCTTGTAACTTCAAATTTTTCATTGATTCTTAGTGAAATCGTTTCGATTCTTGTATGGTGGATGTAGGCCAATGTGGCGCGCCAAACCACCTTAAAATTTGGTGTGTTGATTGCATATTGGTTGCTTAATTCGTGTTTTAAGTTCAGCTGTTTTTTAGGGTTTTCGGCAAAAGCGTAGTCTATCGAGCGTTGTCTATCACGCCGGGTTAATTTCAACAATTAATACACACAAATGATTTTTTATGCTTGGCTATGATGGAACTTATCCTGACACGCAACAATGTAAATAAATTTTTTAAATAATTTTGGAACAAAAACAATGGTTAGATGCATTTGTTATATCGAAAAACCAATAAATAACTATACTAATAGAACAAAAATTACAAAAAGACTTTAAATTTAGTGGAGTAATAGTTTTAATATATGAGTTCCTGCTTTTTGTCACATGTATATCAAAAATAAATACGCATACAAAATTATAAAATAAAAATATTAAAAAGTATTTGTCCAATTCTCATGAAATAAGATAAGGAAAATTTAAGATATTGGAATATCAAAACATTATATTCACAAGTGAAAAATAAATAGTCAAACATATATATTTTAGAGTTAGTCTCCTGTACAACTGGTGTACATACAATTCGGGTCGGATCCGGGTCGACCCGGATCCGTGCACTTTTATTTATTTTATTTTTTTAAAATTTTATTTTTTCACTTCAGGTTGTTACCTTTATGTTATATGCATGTGACCTTTATGTTATATAAGTGTGACCTTTATGTATAAATGTAATGACCTTTATATACTCTAACTTAGAAAAAAATAAAGAATTCTAGCAAAATTTGTACATATTTACGTTTATGTAATATTAGTTGCACATATATCCATCCTTAAAATGCACTGAATTTTGAAAATTTCAATTTTTTTCAAAGTTATGAATTATAAAGGTCATAATATTTGTACATAAAGGTCACAAGAATTGTACATAAAGGTTACAACAATACAACATAAAGGTCTTAATCTGAAGCAAAAAAACCTAAAAATCTTCATTTTTTCTTAAGTTACTGAACATAAAGGTCATAACATTTATATATAAAGGTCACACTTATATAACGTAAAGGTCACATCTTTACAATATAAAGGTAACAGCCTGAAGCGAAAAAAAAAAGAAAAAAAAAGGAAAATCCAGGTGTGCGGATCCGGGTCGGGTTGCCCCAGTTGCACCAATCCAGATCCGTGCACCTGGTGCACAGCAACATTTGCCTATATTTTATATGAAGTTACGGTGAAATTTTTATCCATATAGCTATTGAAACTAGTTTTAATTAAGGGGGAAATTATTTTTTAGTCTTGTAACTTAGATCTTGTCCAAAATATATCTTCTATAATATGTCTAATTTTGGTCCCCTATGTATAATAACACGTCCAAGTTAAGGATTCCGACCAGCGTCGACCACATAGGTTATCGGACATGAGAGGCACACGCACAAATTTTGGCCCCACTCCTTAAATTGGACAATTTATCATGTATATGAGACCAAAATGGAACATAATATAAATACGGGATGTTTTCTGGACAAGAACTAAGTTAGGGTACTAAAATTATATTTCTCCCCTTATATTATCGCGGTTTTCAGCGTGACACCAAATTTTAATAATAAATTATTGAAAATTCAAATCAATAATTAGTAAAACATGAATTCAGATGCCCTAATCAATTGTGGGAATCATTATCATGTGCCTAATCAATATTAAATCATTTTCTTGTTTCATTTTCCTCTTGTATAAATATTAAATTGTGTATTTAGACTACAGCTACTTAATTTCTCATACAATCAAAAAACACATCACTAGCTTGGAACAAAATGGGAGGAAAACAGGAGAGAATGGAAATGCTTAAAGCTTTCGATGAAACAAAAGCTGGGGTCAAAGGCCTAATAGATTCAGGATTAGTCAAAGTACCTCAAATATTCATTAGGCCTTCTGACGAACTTGCTCACGAGTCAACTCACAACCCAACGACTCGACCAGTTCAAGTTCCTTAGATCGATCTAAACGACATCCACAGCCCGGAAGGACGAAAGCGGATTGTCGAGCAAGTGAAATCATGGGATTGCTCAAACTGTCCTCGATGGGCTGCTCCATGGCGTACGAAAATTTAACGAGATGGATGTCGAAGAGAAAATGAAGTATTATACGCGAGATTATACGAATAATCGAGTACGATTCAACAGCAGTTATGATCTCTTCACATCAAAAACTGCTAGCTGGAGGGATACCATATCTATTTCCTTGTATTCGCGTGATGAATGTGAGGATCATGACTACTTGCCTCCTATTTTCAGGTATGTATATATAATGGAAGTGATGTCCTTTTCTTTGGTTTTATATCGGGAAAATTGCAAATTCAGGACACTGTTTTTTGGTCTTTGGACGTTAGCTTTTTGGTTCCCGATATTCGGACACTATTTTTCAATTTGAACGATTTTAGATCAAAAACTTTAAATCAAGAATTTCGGGTCAAATCAATGAGATTTGGGCTTCTTGCTTATGTGATGCGTGATTACGCTTGAAATTCGTCATTTATGGTTAATGTTTATCCTAAAATTGCTCAAATTGAAAAGTTAGAACCTCAAATCTGAGCCCGAAAAGTTAGTATCCCTTATGGATGAATAAATTAGAGATTATACCCATTTTACATAAGTGAATTTATTAGTAGCCAGCTTTATTTTGTAATAGTTTAAAAAAGGATTGATGGGAAAATTGCAAAACCGGTCATTAACAATAGGGCGATTCATTCCAATCATAGTCTTCATGTATTAAAATTTACATTTCAAGTCGTGGATTTATTTTTATCTACATTCCAGACCCTGCATTTATTAAAGATCGCGATCTTAGTCTAGTGTTGTATTTAAAATTGAACTTCTAGTCAATCATGTCATTGCAGAATTAGAAAATAGGCATATTTTAAATTGAAATATATTTTTCTGTAACCAAATGATAAAGAATACATCTTGTTTGGTTATATTCAATATGATGTGGGGACCATTATAGTACGTAAACTAAATAAAATATGTATGCTATTTAACCATCTTAGCTCATATTATTCTCAATTCTAGTCCCGTAAGCATTTCAATTTTACAGTTCATGAATTGCATATAAAATCATTATTGCAATTTCCCAGATAAAGATTAGTTAAATTAGGATCAAGTTGACTTTTCTCATGAACTTTTAACTATAAAACCATATTTGTAACCCTTGATTCAGGGAATCGATTTTGGAATACTCGAAAAATGTCGAAATATTGGGAAATAATCTGCTGGGGCTATTGTCTGAGGCTCTTGGACTCAATACTGATCACTTGGAGAAGATGGAATGCGCAGGAGGGCATCACCTCCACTGTCACTATTATCCGGCATGCCCCGCCCCCGAACTGACGATCGGGACAACGAAGCATACGGATGCCGGATTTCTTACTATTCTTCTGCAGAACCAACTTGTCTGTGGCCTCCAGGTTCTATGTGAGGATCAATGGGTTGATATTCAGCCCATTCTTGGAGGATTAGTGGTGAACCTTGGTGATCTTATGCAGGTATATTATCCATTTCTCTATTTCCAATTTGGATATAGATTCTACTATGCGCGCATGCAAATTTCAGACAGTAACTTTTTGTTATTCATAATTTAATTAGGGGAATCAATTACTTTTTTTTTATTCATTAATTTTTTTTATTCCGACAATTCTACCCATTATCTTTTCGAGCTGATGATTTTAACATTTATCTTTTGAAAAATTGTAAATTTGACCCAAATTCAGTCCGAATAACAAAATCAAGTTTAATTCGCATGTGATTAGCACGTGACTTCCTAAAAGGACAAATAAACCGAGTAGGTAATGGATAAAATTACCGGAACATATAAGTTATTGGACAATATTGTCAGAATAAATAATTTACTAGACAAAAATAGCTCGAAAACAAGGGCACATGTGCTAATCACATGCGAATTTAGTCTGATTTGGTTGTTTGGGATGAATTTGGTTCAATTTTCGAACTTTTAGAAGATAAAGGGTCAAACGCCAAATCGAGAAAATAATGGTCAAATTGACAAAACTCAAAAGTTAATAGGTTAAAAAAATAATGAATTTCATATTTAGGGATACTCTAGGTGTTGAATCTGGATGTTTAATGTTGGTCACTTTAGAATAAATTAGCCCGAAATCCCGAAACTCGTTCTTAATTAACGACAAGTGCACTCAACAAACCCGGACTTTTTAAAAATTTCATTTGATTTTCGCTCAAACCGAGCTTGAATTGAACTAGTTAAAGGATATTCGTGGCATATATACTTTGACGCATGTGTGTTTGTTATACGTAGATGGTATCGAACGGGAGATTCAAGAGCAGCAAGCATAGAGCGATATCCAATCGCACCGGACCAAGAATTTCGGTGGCTTGTTTCTTCTCCGGGCCCGGGAACGCTGCTAAGATTTATGGCCCCATTGAAGAGCTGATTTCAGAGGAGAATCGTAGAGCTTATAAAGATGTTGTGTTGGGTGAATATATAGGCAAGTACTTCACAACTGGACTAGACAGTTATGTTAGTCTTGACCATTACTACAAGTTGTGAAGAATATGGTAAGTGATGTGTCTGTATTTGAGTTTGCTAATTTGTACTCAAAACTTCTTGTGTGATTACGTTGTTGTTGAAATGTGTGTTACATTAATTTGTAGATCAACATAAACAATGCTTATTTACTATTCCCTCCGTCCCAACCTAATTTGTCTACTTGTCATTTTTGTTTTTGTTTGTCACATTCTAATTTATCAACCCATAAATGGCAAAAGAAAAATTCCCTCCTTACCCTTACATTTCTGCCATTTTACAAAATTGACACCCCAATTCCACTTTTAATTATAATTAAAGTGTAAAAAACATAAAGTTAACACATTCAATCAAAGTCAACTGCATTTTCTTAGGCTCTGTGCCCGGTCAAAGTAAACAAATTAGACCGGGAGGGAGTATTAAGGAAAAAATATCGGTATGTCAATTATATATATATATATATATATATATTATTAGATTCCCTCCCACCATTTCTTAATAATTTGATTTATTGTTAAAATTTAGAATAAGGGAAAAAGACTTTTTAAGTCCTTTAAGTTAGGGCGTGTCCAAAAATGATCTCATAAGTTCGTGGTGTTCAATTTTGGTCTCATATCTACGCATAAGTGTCCAATTTAAGGATTCCGACGACTTTAGTTGCCGAATTTCAAAACGTGAAGGACACGCGCCCACAAAAAGTCGTTGGAGTCCTTAAATTGGACACTTATGCGTAAATATGAGACCAAAATATTGGACACCACGAACTTATGAGATTATTTTTGGACACGCCCTAACTTATGAGACTTAAAATATATTTTTCCCTTTACAATAAACCTTGTACTGCAAGTTTTACTTATCAATTATGTTGAGTGAATGGAAAATATGATAATTAAATCACAGATACATGACTCTAGATCAATAATGATAAACACATGTAAAATAATGACTTGCTAGAGAAGAAAGACAAAGATTTTTCTTGCATTTAGAGAGATATTAAAAAGTTGCTCAAAGTATACAAATTTCTCCTATTTATACTCCTCTCTTCTAAGGAGGGCATTTTCGTCTTTCCCTATTGTATTTTCTTGTTGGTTAAGCTATATTTTCTATTTCTTTTCCCAGGTACTTTCTTTATTGCTGAGAGTACACCACTTCCTCTCCAGAATCTTCCATTTTCTGTTGAGTGAGGAGATATTTCTTTCTTGTCCTTTTATAGCCATGTCAGCAACTCATCTAGGGTGCTCATCATTGTGCTATGAATTATTATCCTCTATTTCGAGCTCATGGAATCCGTTCGGCTGCCTGCAACCATGGCATCTCCACTTCTGCTCTGCAGGGCTTTAGTAACCTTTCGACCTCTTCAGTTTATGCGATGTATCCGTCTCTGCTTTTCATTGTTTTCTGCGAGTTCTGTAGTCACGGAGAATGTCTTTGCTTCTGACCTTTCTTTTCTCCTCCACTTCTGCTTCCACATCTGCAACAAAAGAGTTCTGCTATTCCATGATTACACTGAATATCTCTGCTTTTATTCCTTCTTTTCTCCTCCACTTCTGCTTCCACGTCTGCAATAAAAGAGTTCTGCACTTGTATATTTATTCGATAACTTTATCTTACCCACATCAGCTACTCCCCCTGGTGCGGTTGAGCAGATCTGGTTTAGCAGAGCTGGTCGATTGTAGCACTTCCAGTTTTCTCCTCTCGATCAGAGAGCTAATTTTCCCCTTAGCTACTCCCCCTGGTGCGGTCGAGCAGATCTGGTTTAGCAGAGCTGGTCGATTGCAGCACTTCCAGTTTTCTCCTCTCGATCAGAGAGCTAATTTTCCCCTTAGCTACTCCCCCTGGTGCGGTCGAGCAGATCTGGTTTAGCAGAGCTGGTCGATTGCAGCACTTCCAGTTTTCTCCTCTCGATCAGAGAGCTAATTTTCCCCTTAGCTACTCCCCCTGGTGCGGTCGAGCAGATCTGGTTTAGCAGAGCTGGTCGATTGCAGCACTTCTTGTTCTTTTTCCTCTCCAGACGTAGTTTTTTCCATGCGCTATGTCTTTTCTTCTTCTTGAAGATTTAGCGAATCTCTTGAGTCTGACAATAAATGTCCTTTCACTTTTTGGTACATCACATTAAATGCATGCGATCTACTCCGTCCACGTGTCGACCATCCCACGGTGGACTTCAAAGAGTCATATCTTCTCCCGGTAAACGTTTCGAATTTACCCTAATTTCACATTTTCCCCCCCTTTCGCACTCATACGCCTTCTTTCCCTCTTTTTCGTAATTCCTTCATCTTCTCCGGCGATCTTCAGGCTGTAATCTCTTGGGATTCTTCCTCTGGTGATTCTTCTTCTTCCTCTTCTTGTTCTTCATTTGCTTCCTTTGGTTTTCGATGGCGAGAGGAGGTAATTTCTAACTTTTTGCTTGTTTTGGTGTTTTTGTGTTTATGTGCAGTGCCTGTGTGCTCGTAGATTGAAAGATATTTGTTGTCGTAGTTGTTGGGTTTGGTTTGTTGCTCGTGTTGGGAGAAGTCTTGTTAATAAAAAACCTCCTTTTCGTCTTTTCTGTGATTATGGATTCTTCTGACCATGAGACTAACTCCTCCGATGTTCAAATGGTGGAGGATGTTTCTCCTTCCGCCCTTCCTCTGCCTAGTGATCAAACTTTCTCTAGTTCCTCTAAGAGTCCCTCTGCTCCGGTAGAGGAGCCAGAAGAACCGTCTGCTTCGAGCGCCGAGCCCCTTAACTATAGTATATCCGACCCGAACTTTAATGCTGTTAGTCATAGGACTGTTTTCTCTCCCGATCGTCTTGATTTTCTTCGATTAGCATATAATATTCCCCAGGATTTTAGTTTATATTGTCCTGCTGGTCATCAGAGACCCAATTTTCTTTCGGGGCGCATGCTTGCCTTCTGGTGTTCCCAACTGAAGGCTGGTGTGCGCTTTCCTGTAAATCCCTACCTTTGTAGGTTATCTTATTTCTATCAAGTTCCCCTAAACCAGTTTACACCTTCTGCCATCCGACTCATGCTCGGCTTTTTCATCATTTTGAAAGGCAACGGGGGTAATCCTACTGCCGAACTCTTTTTCTCTAATTTTCCTCTTAAGTTTAAACCTCCTTTCTTTTATGTTACTGCTGACCCTCGAGGTCTGATTCATTTCCTGGGGAAGCCCCAGAGCCGAGATAAGAATTGGAAGGAGGACTATTTCTTCATTTCCTGGTCTGACATGTGGGACTTCCCAGTGGGTCCTTGGCTGTATACTAAACCCCTAATAAAGAAGGAATTTTTTGTCAGCTATCCTCCCTCTGACCGCGAAATAATTGAGGCTTTAAACACTTCTGTGGATGAAGTAGGGCCCTTCGATATAGTTAGTCTTGTAGAGCAGCCTTCTGTATTATCGTATTTTGGTCTTTGTTCTGGAGAGACCACTTGTCCTACTGAATTTGGTACTTCTCTTCTTCTGTCATTTTTCTTCTTCTGTTTTCCTATTGATTGTTTGTTGCTTAAATGTTGAGTGGTTTGGATTGTGCAGAGCCTGCATGGAGGAGGACTGTTCCTCGTAGAGATACCAATCCCCCACCTCGTCCGCAGTCAGATGTAGCTCTGACTTCAGAGGTCCAGGCGACTGCCCCTCCCCCGGTTGTCACCAGAAGTGACAGAGGCAAACGTCCTCTGAGCACCTCTGAGCACTCCTCTGACCCTCAACGACCACGTCTGCAGTCTCCTGGCAGAGGTGGACATGAAGGGAGAGAGCGTTCTTGGTCAAGTCGAGTAAGAGCTTCTGCCAACGACACTTTTACTCTGGAGCTCCCGAAGTCTCTTCTGGAGCTTTCCGCAGAGGAGTCGCGCCAATTTCTCCAGCTCTGCCTAACTCCCGCTGACACTTTTACTCTGAGCAAGCTTTCTTTAGACAATGAGCTGGCTATGGGCTCTCATTATGCTTTGAAGGTATTCTGTAGTTCTCTCTTTATCTTTATTTCTTAGGATCTTTTGCAGACCTTCATTAATCCCCTCATCTCCATTATGCCTTTGTCTTTTTGTAGAGCTTGATCCATTTGAGCCGTCTTCAGGCTAAGGCGGCCTCCTCTGTGGACCCTGCTCCTGTGCTCTTGGAGAAGGACAACGAGATTTCCTCGTTGAAGTTTAAGCTGGTGGAGCAAGAGAAACAGCTCAAGGAGCAGCGAAAGGAGACAGAATTCTGGAGGAAGAAAGCTGCCGAGGAAAAGAGTCGCAGCCGAGAATACGGGACCAAGAAGTTCTCTGAAGGAGTGGAAGCGTGTAAGAAGAACCTGCATATGACAGCAGCAGGGCAGAGCTTCCTGGAAGAGGTGGTCACTGGGCTGAAGGAGGCTTATCTCAGGAGTACCAGCTCTTTAGCTGATTTTGGGCCCCACATAGGCCATTACTATGGCTACGGGTTTGATGCAGCCTAGAAACAGGCTCAAGACCAAGGCTTTTCTGGGGTCTTTGATTTTAATGGTCCTCTGGATGATCTACCAGCCTCCCCTTACTTCGAGGGTGACCCTTTGGAGGATCCAGATTCTCCTTGGTGGCTGCCGGTCTTGCAGAAGGCATACGCCAAGCTGTGCTCTGCAACTAACGACGCCTTCACTCCTGTGGACCCAGCTTCTTGCAAGTTCCCACTACTGCCAGCACCACCTCTTCCTGATCCTCCCATAGTGGACCTGATAGTGGTGAGTGGAGACTCTTCTGAAATGGCGACAGGAGCATCTCTCCAGCCACCCTCCGGGGCTCTTCCAGAACTGCAAGGATCAGAGGACCCAGCTGCATCTGATCCTTCCCCTGAAGTCGTCCCTTCCGCAGATTGATCTTTTTACTTCTGATTTTTGAAATTATGCTTCCACAAACAATTTATATTTCCTGTTTTGTATTTGGGACAAATTTATGTTTCTTCTACTTAAATTATCTTTTATTTGCTTCCCTCTAAATGTTTTAATATTTCCTCTTCGCACTTGCTGTTGTAGATGTTAGTGATACTCTCTTTATCATTATCGTGATTTTGTTATTTATGCTTGTAGTGTAACCTTTTCCGAACCATAAACTTCTTTCACTGATGCCATTAACTAATATGCTCATAGAAATGACAATGCTAATCCACCCAAACAGAAAATGCGAACCAACATATATGATCCAAGTAGGCAAATCTAAACAAAAAACAAGAAAAACTATATTTAAAGACAACGATACTTGTAAGACAATTTCTTAAGTAGCGCCCTGCTTTCCGGTCTTTCTACTCAAGTTAGTCGGTTTTAAAGACTTCTTCTCGTTTTCTCTTTTCTGCCTTTTCGTCCACCAACTTCCTCTTATATCTGCAATTAAAGGAGCAGTGCGTGTTGGTTATCAATCGCATAAACATGTTAGTTCCTTTTTAAGGCGAATTGATCTTGGCCCCACCAACCCTAGTCAGAGATATGCTAGACCCGGAGGGCTGCCTCCGCTAGGGTGGCTGCTTTCTAGGGCAGTTTTAACTTCTGGCCCCACCAACCTTAGCCAGAGACGTGCTAGACCCAGAGGTCTGCCTCTGCTAAGGTGGCTGCTTTCTAGGGCAATTTTAACTTCTGGCCCCACCAACCTTAGCCAGAGACGTGCTAGACCCAGAGGTCTGCCTCTGCTAAGGTGGCTGTTTTCTAGGGCAGTTTTAACTTCTGGCCCCACCAACCTTAGCCAGAGACGTGCTAGACCCAGAGGTCTGCCTCTGCTAAGGTGGCTGCTTTCTAGGGCAGTTTTGACTTCTGGCCCCACCAACCTTAGCCAGAGACGTGCTAGACCCGGAGGTCTGTCTCTGCTAAGGTAGCTACTTTCTAGGGCAGTTTTGACTTCTGGCCCCACCAACCTTAGCCAGAGACGTGCTAGACCCGGAGGTCTGCCTCTGCTAAGGTGGCTGCTTTCTAGGGCAGTTTTGATTTCTGGCCCCACCAACCTTAGCCAGAGACGTGCTAGACCCGGAGGTCTGCCTCTGCTAAGGTGGCTGCTTTCTAGGGCAGTTTTGACTTCTGGCCCCACCAACCTTAGCCAGAGACGTGCTAGACCCGGAGGTCTGCCTCTGCTAAGGTGGCTGCTTTCTAGGGCAGTTTTGACTTCTGGCCCCACCAACCTTAGCCAGAGACGTGCTAGACCCGGAGGTCTGTCTCTGCTAAGGTGGCTGCTTTCTAGAGCAGTTTTGCAAGTTTATGGAATGTTTCTTACTTGTTTCTTCTAGGCGTAATATCTTTTAAGGTTGCCAATGTTCCATGGTCTGGCCACTTCCTTCCCTTCTGCTGTCATTAATCGATAAACTCCCCCCTTTAACACCTCTGATACAATATACGGTCCTTCCCAGTTCGGCTCTAGCTTTCCCTTAGGTTTTAGAGCATCGGCTTTCCTGAGGACCAGATCTCCCTTGTTCAAACGTCGTGGTCACACCCTTTTGTCATACGCTGCTTTGACTCTGCTCTTGCATTTCTCAATTTTTAATTGGGCTGCTTCTCTATCCTCTTCGAGCAGATCTAGATTTTTCTTCATGAGTTTCTCATTCTGTTCTTCATCAAATGTCATAACCCTGTGGGTTTCCATACCCACATCTGCTGGGATTACGGCGTTGGCTCCATATACCAAGTTGAAAGGAGTCATATCTGTTGCTACCCTTGGTGTCGTCCTGTAAGCCCACAGAACTGAATCCAGCTCTTCTGCCCAACTGCCTTTCAAAGTCTCTATCCTCGTTTTCAGCCCATTGATGATAGTCCTGTTAGTGACCTCTACTTGGCCGTTTGCTTGGGGATGAGCTATTGCCGCAAACCTTTGGGTAATCTTCATCTCTGTACACCAAGCTTTAATCTTCTTCCCACAAAATTGCGTGCCATTGTCCGAAACCAGAATTCGGGGTATCCCATATCGACAGTAGATCTGTTTCCACAAAAACTTTATGACATTCTGTTCGTCGATTTTTCCCAATGGTTCAGCTTCCACCCATTTCGTGAAATAATCAATAGCCACTATCAAGAATTTTTTCTGTCCTTTAGACAACGGCAATGGTCCCACTAGGTCCACTCCCCATTGAGCGAAAGGGCATGTGGAGTGCATTGTTCTCAGTTCTTCAGCCGGACTGTGAATCAGAGGTGCGTGAATCTGACAACTATGGCACTTCTGCACCAACTCCTTGGCGTCTGCATTCATGGTGGGCCAAAAGTATCCTGCTCGTAGAATCTTTCGAGTCAATGTTCTTGATCCCACATGATCACTTCCACATCCTTCGTGTGCTTCTCGCAGCACATATAACCCTTCCTCTTTATTTAGACACCGTAGGTATGCCTGCGAGAATGAACGTCGGTAGAGCTGCTCACCCATGATGCAATATTTCAGAGTCTCTTTAGTCCACTTCGGGCATGTCAATGTTTCTGCTTTCCTTAGCTCATTTATGATGGGAGTTCTCCAATCATCGGCTTCCTCCACCTCTGCTACTCCGACTGACTTTTCTGCTACCAACAAAGTTATTTTCCTTGGCTGCAAGAGCGGGTAAGAGCTGGCGATCTTGGCTAGGTAATCTACTTGAGCATTTTGTTTCAGCTCAAATTTGTTGAAAGATAGTTGGATTTTGGCGATTTCCTTTAAGTATTCGAACAATGATTCCTTTTTTACTTCATATGTTCCTCCGTATTGTTAGAACACCAATTGCGAATCGGTGTGGGCTACTAAATCACTTCCCCCGGCTTCTTTCACTATGTTCATGCCTCGTATTAGAGCTTCATATTCTGCTTCATTATTAGACACAAAATAGTTTAACTTGATGGCGTACTGCATGTCCTGCCCTCCTAGACATTCTACCAGAACTCCCACTCCGCAGCCATCCTTGGTAGCAAAACCATCTACAAATATTTTCCAGCTCTGTTCCTCCTCTGGCAGAGCTTGTGATTCCTGTACGAAGTCGGCCAAAGCTTGGGCTTTGATGGCTTTTCGGGGTTCGAACTCCACATCATAAGCCCCAAGCTCCACCGCCCATTTGACCATCCTGCCAGAGGTGTCTGCCTTGCCCATGGTCTGTGCCAGCAGATAATTGGTGCGCGTGACTATTTTATGTGACAGGAAGTAGGGACGTAGTCTCCTAGCTGTGGTGATAACGGCTAGCCCGGCCTTTTCTATCTCTGCATACCGGGTTTCTGGTCCTTGCAACATATGGCTTACATAGTATACCAGCATCTGTTGTCGCCCCATCTCTCGTACCAGAACTGTACTGACTGCTGCTTCCCCAACTGAGAGGTACATGTATAGCGTTTCGTCCTTCTCTGGCTTGGAAAGCTGTGGCAGACTAGCGAGGTATTCTTTCAACTCTCTGAAAGCCTGGTTGCATTCCTCTGTCCATTGGAACTTGCACCCCTTCCTCAATATTTTGAAGAAAGGGTAGCTCTTATCTGCCGATTTAGAGACAAACCGGTTAAGTGCAGTTATTCTCCCCAACAGTCTCTGCACCTCCTTGACATTTTTGGGTGGTACCATATCCATCACCGCCTTCACTTTCTCTGGATTAACTTTTATTCCTTCTTTGGTAACCATGAATCCCAAAAATTTTCCTGTCGTCACGCCAAAGCTGCACTTCTCTGGATTCAGCTTCATCCCGCTGCCTCGTATGATTGCAAAGGCTTCTTCCAGGTCTGCAATGTGTTGCTCGGCCTCTTTGCTTTTTATCAACATGTCGTCTACATAAACCTCCATATTTCTGCCAATCATTGTTTTGAACAGCTTATCTACCATGCGTTGGTAGGTGGCTCCTGCATTCTTCAATCCGAAGGGCATACGCACATACCCATAAGTCCCAGCAGCTGTGATGAAGCTGACCTTGTTGACATCTGCGCGATCCAACTGGATCTGGTGATACCCCTGGTAGGCGTCCATTAGAGACAAACGGGCGCATCCAGATGTGGAATCTACTAACTGATCTATGCGAGGCAGCGGATAATGATCTTTGGGGCAAGCTTTATTCAGGTCACGGAAATCAATACACATGCGCCATTTCTTGTTGGGCTTAGGTACCAAGACAGCGTTGGATAACCACTCCGGGAACTGAATGGGCACGATGTGTCCTGAGTCCAACAACTTCTGGACCTCTGCCTGAATGATTTTGTCTTTTTCTGCTCCGAAATTCCGTAGCCTTTGCTTAACAGGTCTAACCTCGGGACTGATGTTGAGTCGATGTACTGCAATCTCTGGACGGATACCTTTCATATCTGCCGCTTGAAAGGTAAACAGGTCGGCATTTCTTCTCAAGCATTCGATCAATTCGGCTTGTTCTGCACCTGGGATTTCTGCACTGATCTTGGTACAAAATCCCTCTTTTCCAGGATACAACTCCACCGATAGGAGCTCTCCCTCCGCTGCCATCTTCTTCCTCCTCCCCCTCTGTTCTCTGCCGTTTCACTCCGACCTCATCTTCTACAGCTCTGTTTACCACTGGCAAGGCCCACTTATGTGCTACCCGAATAGATTCAACATAGCACTTTCTCGAGTGTACTTGGTTTGCCTTCAACTCTCCTACACTTGCAGACGTGGGGAACTTGACCTTCATATAATATGTGGAGACTACAGCTTTCAGCTCATTCAATATTGGACGTCCAAATATAACATTGTACGCGGAAGGAGCATCTACTATTAGGAAATCCATCATTAGCCTTTTCTGTCGTGGCCACTCTCCTACCAAAACATGCACAGTTACCACCCCCTAAGGATGAACTGCTCCCCCTGTGAAACCATACAACGCCGTGTTCACCGGACGGATTTGGGTTCAGATGTCCATTTTTTCAAAGCACTCTTTATATATGATGTCGGCAGAGCTCCCCGTATCCACAAATACTCTAGCAACATCGTACCCGGCTATCTCTGCCGTTACCACCAAGGAGTCATTGTGAGGTTTGAGCATGGGAGTTTCATCGGCTGCTCCGAACACGATATCCGGAGACGGTTGGACTTCTGACACTTCCATGTGTTGGTCGTGCCATCCCTGCGCATATCTTAAGGCTGACTTTCGGGCCCTATTCGAGTCTCCCCCCTGAGGGCCGCCTGCAATCATGTTAATAAAACCTTTTTTCGGTGGTGGGGGTAGGTCTTTTTCCTCATTTCTCTTTTCTTTGTCTTGAACGCCCTCTCTTTATTCCGATCTCTCATTTCTCTTTCCATAACTTCCAGTATAACCTTTGTTCTTATCCTTAAATCCCTTCAACACCCCAGCTCTGACCAGACGCTCTATCTCATTTTTCAGATGCCTGCACTCGTTTGTGTCATGACCGTATTCATTGTGAAATAGGCAGAAGTATCGCCCCTTTGGTCTTGTTGGAGCTTGAGCTCTGTTGGGAGGAAATCTGAATGGAGTAGTCTTTTCGGAGAGCTGAAATACTCTTGCCAGTGGGGCTTTCAGCGGAGTATATCGGGCATAATCTCCTCTACCGAGGTCTTCCTCACGTCTTCTATTGTCGAACCTGGGTTCCCCATGTCTCCGCATATTCACTTCTCTAGGGGCCGGTTTTTCTGCTCTCTTAGCACGGCTCACGTCTTCGAGATTGATAAACTTGTCTGCTCGAGCTAAGACCTCCTCAAAAGTATTAGCTGGTCTCTTTGCCAAGGAGCGGAATAAGTCCCCTTCTCGCAGCCCTTGAACTATAGCACTGATTTTTACCTCTGCCGTGGCAGACGGTACCTCCAAGGCAGCTGTGCTAAATCGTTTTATGAAGGCTCTCAGGGACTCCTCGGCCCCTTGCTTCAACGTGAATAGAGATTGAGATGTTCTTCTCTGTCTTCTAGCACTGGCAAATTGGTGGAGGAAAGCAGAACTAAAATCGTGGAAGGAATGGATGCTGTCTTCTGCTAATTGCCCGAACCATCTCTGGGCAGCTTGCGTGAGTGTGGTCAAGAATACTCTGCATTTGACTCCATCCGTGTATTGATGGAGGAGGGCCACATTCTCGAAGCGCAGAAGATGATCATACGGATCCGCCGTTCCATCATATTCGAAGGTTAAGGGTTTGAAATTGGCCGGCAACTCGTCTATTCGAACCGCCACTGAAAATGGACTTCCTCCTGGCATCTGGATCTGACTAGTGGTACCCATCCTCTGCCGCAGCAATTGTATTTCCCTCTGCATCGCTTCCGTCTGTCTCTGTACTTCCAGATCTTGCGCGTGTTGCATGGAGATGTCTGCCGACGACACTTCATGAGAGGCATATTTCCACTGTGATGGGTGACTATCTGCACTTTGTTCCTGCGCCACTCTTGGCAGACCTAGCCGATCTGCCTGTGCAGAGATCTTGGTACCCTCTGCTTCATGAAACTCTCGCCTTCCTCCTCCTTTTTCTTTCTCAGCGGCCGCTTTGTCCAGAGCTTTCTGCACAGCGGAATGGATGAAACCATCCAGCTGTTCTGGGGTGAAAGTCCACATGCTCGGCATAGCTGGTTCTCTCACCTCTTCCGCTCTCTCCTTCGCCCTCGATGCTTCTGGCCTTGCTACTTCTTGGAAATCTCCTTCGAGGTCTCGGATTATCCGATTATCCATTACTTCTGTTGGCTTAAATTGATTTCTGCAATTCTCTCCTTCCACAAACAAATGTGCAAGAACAAAAAGAAAGCAACACAATGCAAAGAACAACAACTAGAGGAAAACAAGCAGGATAAGAAGGAAGCTCACTTCTCTCCCCTAGTTCCCACAGACGGCGCCAGTGTTATGTGGATGGAAAACACAATAACCAAATTACAGATATATCACTCTAGATCAACAACGAGAAACACATGTAAACAAGATAAGAATAATGACTTGCTAGAGAAGAAAGATAAAGATTTTTCTTGTATTTAGAGAGATGTTGAAAAGTTGCTCAAAGTATACAATTTTCTCCTATTTATACTCCTCTCTTCTAAGGAGGGCATTTTCGTCTTTCCCTATTGTATTTTCTTGTTGGTTAAGCTATGTTTTCTATTTCTTTTCCAAGGTACTTTCTTCATTGCTGAGAGTACACCTCTTCCTCTCCAGAATCTTCCATTTTCTGTTAAGTGAGGAGATATTTCTCTCTTGTCCTTTTATAGCCATGTCAGCTACTTATCTAGGGTGCTTATCATTGTGCTATGAATTATTATCCTCTATTTCGAGCTCATGGAATCCGTTCGGCTGCCTGCTACCATGGCGTCTCCACTTCTGCTCTGCAGTGCTTTAGTAACCTTTCGGCCTCTTCAGTTTATGCGGTGTATCCGTTTCTGCTTTTCATTGTTTTCTGTGAGTTCTGTTTTTCTGTAGTCACGGAGAATGTCTTTGCTTCTGTCCTTTCTTTTCTCCTCCACTTCTGCTGCCACGTCTGCACCAAAAGAGTTCTGCTATTCCATGATTACGCTGAATATCTCTGCTTTCAGCCTTTCTTTTCTCCTCCACTTCTGCTTCCACGTCTGCACCAAAAGAGTTCTGCACTTGTATATTTATTCGATATAACTTTATCCTACCCACATCAGAAGGTATTTTGAATATAAGTTCTTATTTTAGAAATAAGTTGGGATTTCCCAACTTTTCAAAAAATAGCTTATAAGCTCCTTACATCTTATAAACTCATAAAATAAGATCTTATTTTTAAAAGTTAGCCAAATACTTTTGAGAAGCTTATAAGCACTTAACATCTTATAAGATTGTTTAAGGAGTTTATAAGTTTAGTCAAACACCCTCTAAGTGTGTCTTAAAAAATACTATTGTTACATGACTCTAATTAAAGCTGCTTCAAATCTTCATAGTTATAACTTATACGTCAATTTGTCAAACATTTTTCCATATCTTAAACGTAATTAAAGAGCTATGACTAGCACACCATCACGATGGTTAAAAACTTTCATGTATTTGAGAAATGTTAGTTTTCAACACAATTTTGGTAACTTATCTTAATAAACAAAATATGATGGTTGTTGTTGGTGATATATATATAATGACAAAAAACTCCTGCAAAACTGATGTATTTTGAGTTGGGTGACCAGAACTTGCTAGACGCATTAGTACGGGTCGACCATGCACACCAGAGAAGGCGCCACACTCTTAGTTTGTTTTCCGTATTTTCTGGAAAATTTTGTATAACTTGTACTTATAACTTTTATGTATTAATGTAATGACATGCATACATATATGTGAAGTTAGTTGCACTAATTTTAGCATATATAAATGTATGATTATGTTGATATAAATATATAATTAATAATTTCAAATAATAGTATGAACAATATCAAGTAAAAGTATATGTATAAATGTGTTGCAATTCATTTTTTTTTCCTCGTTAAAATATAACATATAGATTAGAATATTAATTTATATACAAAAGTCATACTAATACCATGAATCAAAAAAGATAATGTAGATACGAATCAACTTAGATTGATTCGATTCGAGCCAGAACTACTATAAGTGAACGAGTCGATTGACTTGGGTCCCAAAAAAAATACGGAAAATGGGGGCATATTTTTTTTCAAATATATGTATATATAGAAATTAATTTGTTAAATATCATTGTAATTATTTTAATTGTCTTAGTGGAACTTTAGCTGATTTGTTAAATTTGGATTCTGGGTTTGAATCCCAGGTTACAATGTGCTGTTTTATCTAATTTTCTTAATTTTTCACATAGTATCTATAATTCTTAAATAATAATATTATTTTGAATATCTTCTTATTACATATATATATATTTATAATTAATGTTGTTTATTATTAGTTATAATGTGTTATATAAGTTTACAAAATATTATTGTGGATTATTAATTTAAATTTCTTGTTGTTCATTCTTATTGATTAATTTAAAATTCGTTAGGACAATAATAATTTAATATTCTTATTAACCACAACCTCAACTTAATGTATTTTGTAATCTATATATGTTTTCCATTAATATCTATTTTTGATAAACTAATTCACAACTTCTAAATTTTTTAAATGATAATATAAATATTTTGTATGATTTAAATGATTCAGTTTTTTATATTTTACACAAGTAAGATTAAGAGTCCGTTTTTAAAATTCGACTCAGACTAAAATAATTATAGGTACGACCAGCAATTGCAGATTGAAGAGAAAAACATATAGGGTGTGTTTGCTTCAATTTATTGATTATGTTTAATTGTATCCAAGTGATTAGGAATTGTCATTAATATATTTGATAATTTATCCATCCATCCTTATGGGCAGTCATATCACAAGATTTGGTGATATATTATCGAACCTTTTTTATATCATAAACTTTTATTTTTCAATCAAATAAATTAATTTTGTTGGTATGATATATATCACCTCTAATAAAGCAAGCAAACAAACCCATAAACATTTCTTTTACAATATAATAAGGAAAGAAAGTAAAAAATCCTTTACTAGTTTTGGATGTCAGGTTTTAAAAACCATTTAATTTAGATTGATAGATACATAAATAAATAAATGAGATAAAAATAGGGGTAAAGTTTGGATATACGTTTTTAAACTCTGGGTTTTGGTTTTTCGTTTTTATTTTTATTCTTCTATTCCACCGTTTGGAATAGTGTATTAATTAATTCTAAACAAATTTCTTCTTTTCTGTTTTTTTCCTGTCTCTCTCTCTCTCTCTCTAAAATACATTTTAGGGACGGGACAACCCATGTGAGAAATTCATTGATCAATAATCCCAAAACCCACTTGGCAGAAAATGCGATAAAAACCATCTCCGGTATCGCTAATTCTGTGGCTGTAATTTTCACCGATGAGCACGGCCGCAGAACATTCGGGTCAGGACCCGTTTCGGGCCCTCAAGCCCATACCCAAGGAGAAAACCGGCGACATCATTACGACGTCGTTACGGACCGCCGTTGCCCTCATCCTATTCCTCTCTATCTCCCTCGCTCTCTACTCCTTCTTCCACGGCACCACCCGGGCCGACTTCTTCCGGTGGCCCGACAGCCCCGACCCTGCCGTCTACATGTCGCGGCTCAACGCCGACCAATCAGCCACCAACATCTCCCACATCGCCTTCGGCATCGGCGGCTCCACCGAGACCTGGGAGAAGCGGGCCGGCTACTCGGATCTGTGGTGGAAACCCAACGTCACACGCGGCTTCGTCTTCCTGGAGAAGCAACCCGACCCGAGGATCCGGTTCAAAATCGAGCACCGCATCTCCTCCGAGTGGCGGCGCTTCCGGGGGTCGGAGTCGGCGGTGAGGATCGCGCGGGTGGTGGTGGATTTGTTCCGCGCGGAGCAGGGGAACGTGAGGTGGTTCGTGATGGGGGACGACGACACCGTTTTCTTCCCTGAGAACGTGGTGGCTGTGCTGGGGAAGTACGACCACCGGCGGATGATGTACGTGGGAGGGAGCTCGGAGAGCGTGGAGCAGGACGTGATGCATGCGTACGACATGGCGTTTGGTGGCGGGGGGTTCGCGATCAGTTATCCATTAGCGGCTCAGCTCGTCACCGCCATGGACGGTTGCCTTAATCGCTACCACAATTTATACGGCTCAGATCAGAGGGTCTGGGCTTGTGTAGGGGAACTCGGTGTGGACCTCACCAGGGAACCAGGCTTCCATCAGGTTCGCCTTTTTCTCTTCTCTTTTCTCTTTTTCTTTTCTATTTTATGCTATGTTTCATTTATATACGATAAAATTGAGATTTTTGGAGGAAATATTAGATTTTAAGGACACTTAACTCCTAAAATAGGCATAACATTAATTGTCTTTTCTTTTATTCTTAAATCTTCTCTTTCCATATTTTAGCACTAGCTATCGATATTTTGGGTTTATCAAACTACACTCACCGACTCCTCACTATAGAGTTTATGTATCGAATCCTTGTTAAATTTAATTCGTCTTTGCCACCACGTAGTAATAAAATATAAAATAGTAGAAAACTATTATAAAAGAATCCAATCCTAGAATGAGGTTGTAAAGGAAACAAGATATTATGCTCACCTTTTCTTATGAAACATTTATATTATTTGGTTATTCTTTATATATTGAAATAAAATTAAAAACATTCTAAAAACAGAATTGGAATTGACCGGCGGGTCAAAATAGCTTGTCTATAACCTTTTCCACACGCGACACGTGGCTTCGTATTTGTTGGTGGGTTTTGGTGCCGTCACATGGCTGTGACACAATTACTCACCTGGGCTTCTGCCACGTATTGACCCGCTTTTACTGGCCGGCTTTTTGGACTAACTTTCCTTGGCTGTTACCTTTTAATTTACTTTGATATGTTCATAAAAACAAACCTACCATGGGCCCACCCCCCACCATTGTGTTTCCAAAGTTTGGAGATTTCTAGGTGCCATATTCTTTTTCTTTTTAAATCATTGGGACAGGTGTTCAAATTCTATAACAAGTTACTAATGTCATAATCAAGAATTGAAAATCTATTATGTACAATGAAACATGGAAGATTAGACACGTGGTACGAGGCTTTATAGATTTTTATTAAGAAATAAGTATTGCTTCAAATAACATAGGAGTTCTCACAATTTAATATAGTTTCTCAAGCTGCTTAAAGTAATAAATGTAGGTTTATTTTTTCTAAACATGGTATACTTCATATTGACTCGTTGACCATACCAAACCCTAGTGGCGCCACCGTTTTGTTCACACTCTTACCATTTCTGTCCTTGCAAAATAAGTGTTTAGTTCATTGACTAAGATTCTTGTAAATTCGTTTTAAACATGATCATAGAGTAAAAGTAAAAGTAAGTTGAGTTAGAATAAATCAACAGGATCCTATAATTTTTAATACAGTCTCACCTAAGATTTTATATACACCAGAATTCATATCGATCAATGAAAGTGGGTCAACCCATCAGCATGGTTAATTCAGTCTAACATAAGACTACAAAGTTTCGTCTCACGTAAGACCCTATGTGAGATAGTCTTGTATAAGTTTTTGCGTAATTTTTTTTTTAATTATTCCATCAACGTAAAACAAAGAGACAATAATTTGATATATGAATACCATATAAAATGGTAATCTTCAAGTTTAAGTGGGACATATTTTTGCCCATTAATCATAGTTAGTTGTGGCTTAAAGATCAGGGAAATTTTTGAGAGATGTCACTTTGGCATCTCCCATTTGCCGGGAAAAAAAAAAAAAGGGCATAATTTTCTTTTAAAAATTTATATTGTCATCAATGGTTTGCTTGTACTCATTACACACACAATCATGTGTGCAGTCGTGTGTGGCCATGCATGACTATTATACCTGCAATCATTCATGTTATTTTTCTAATTATATTAATGTTTGTGATTTTATTTTTTTGACTCAAATGCTCTGTTGAGGTTAGACTTTTGTGAACTCTCCTACAGGTTAACTTAAGATACTAATAGTTAATGAGGTTGCTAGAAACAAAACAAAATAATTACTGGATTTGTTAAGTGGTTTGAAGAAACAATTTTGTCCTACTCTGTATTAAATGATGATTAATTCATGGTTCTTATATGAGGTTGTGATTCTTTGATCAGATTGATATCAGAGGTGATCCTTTTGGGCTGTTGGCAGCGCATCCGTTGGCGCCTCTCGTCTCTCTTCACCACCTCGACTATGTCAACTCCATGTTCCCTAACCGGACGCAGTTGGAGTCAGTGAGGGCGGTGATGAAAGCTTACGACGTCGACCCTCTTAGAACTCTCCAGCAATGCTTTTGCTACCACCACAAGCACAAATGGTCTGTTTCAGTTTCATGGGGTTATACTGTCCAAATATACCCGGTTTTGTTGTCAGCCAAGGAGTTGGAGACACCTTTACTCACATTCAAAACATGGAGGAGTTGGCAAGATGGGCCTTTCATATTCAATACACGGAATATGAGCCCTGATCCGTGTCAACAACCCCTCGTCTTTTATCTTGACTCCGTCGAGGAGCTTGGAAACAACGAGACCGTTACTACTTACAGAAAGAAAGCCGAGCCTGAGGAGCCAGTGAAGAAGTGTAACAGGGATTACGATCGCGCTTTGGCTATTCAAAACATCTTTGTATCCACGTCGAAAATGGATCCTCAAGACTGGCATCAGGTTTGTCCACGCCCTTTTCATTGCATTTCTAATTGATTCATCATTCACTGATAATGGAAATCTCATCATACTCCATAGGAACCACTCAATCATTCAAGTGAAAAAAAGAAAGTGTTGTTATCTTTTGAAAGTGTTCTTAGTCTTTTAGCTATCACTATAGTGCCTTGCTATTGGTTTCAAATGCAAATAGGTTTGAAAGGCCCTTTTGTTTAGGGTGGTTCTATAATACATCAGGTGTATTAACACACCGAACTCTCCACTTATTTTCAGCCTTCGGATCTAAGATCATTAAAATTCAAGATGAAATGATCTTCAATCTAATGACTGAAAATTGATGGAGAGTCTTGTTTAGTAATACATCTGGTATACAACAAAATGCATTTCATTGTTCATGCTCACTTTTTTTGGTTAGGATTGAAGATTTTGAGTAGCTAATGTTGGATTAATTTGGTGGTGAACAGATTCCAAGAAGACAATGTTGTGAGATTGATGGGAGTTTAGGGCATGAAAGCATGAGAATTAGGATTAGAAGGTGTAAGCATTCTGAGACTATAACTGTTTGAGGTGAGCTTTAATTTGCCTGCTTCTTTTAACCCATACCCCTCTTATTTGTAAATAATTCACACAGTATTGAGTAAATTACAAATATACAACCCCTATTTTTCCTCTTCCAATAAAAATATCAATAAATTATAGTGGGTTTTATTGGCTTTTCCTTGTGCTTTTTCATTATCACCATTTATTTTTCTCCCTCATCCATAATTTTTGGGATATTCACAATATTTTATTTGTAAGATGGTATTTTAATGAATGTGATAGAATGTAGCTAATTTGATGGTTTTACGAGTATAAAAAAGGGAAATGCATAAATATTCCCAAAAGGATGTGTATGTTTCAATTATTGACAAGACTTGATTTTTATATATATATGGAATATTTTAGTTGTCTTGAATAAATGAAAGAAGCTATTTTATCTATCTTCATGGAAGTCAAATTGCAATTAAGTGATGTAAAATTGGACCATTTTTATATGACACAATTAAGATGAGGCGCTTATATAAATTAATATTATTTGGATATAAATACACTCATACGTTTGAACTCGTGTGTAATTTAATCTTAATCTTCTTCCTAAATATATTTTATTCAGTACGTACAATTTACAATGTTATATAAAAATTCATGTGAAATAATCTCACGAATAGTTTTCGCATGACAAATCTATTTTATCCATAAATTATCTCTCTTTTCATGGATTCTTATATAAATTGTTAAGTACGGTCATTAGTTAATCCACCTCATATAAAAAGACCAATAAAGGGTCTCATATAAGGCATATTTATACAATTATTATAAAAATAAAAAGAAAAGCGTTATAGCACATGAAATGAAAATAATAAGAATTTATATTTAAATATGGGTCAAGTCTTTCTTCACCCTTTTTATTAGGTGAGAATTTTTTTCTAAACCTATTTTAGGGTTAAATTCACTGTTTATTTTCTCATTATGTCCTAGGATAACGTTTGATGTATTTTCAATTATACAAAGTGTGTATGTATATATGTAGATACACAATATACGTGTACAATATATGATTCTAGGAGTACACTTATACAGACATTGTGTACACAATATAATTTTATTGTGTTCACTTATTGTACAAGAATATCATATACAATGACCCTATCATGTATACATATTTGATATGAATTTATTATATTAAGGATATAAGTGTGGAAGAGTAGGTCTTGTGTGAGACTGTCTCATTGATTTTTTTTTTTTTGTGAGACGGTCAACCCACAATCCACACTTAGCAATTCATCTGAAAATTTGTGAATATGAGTTCAATTAATTGGTAATAAGAATCCGTCTCACGGAAATTATCCGTGAGACCGTCTCACATGAATTTTTGTGAGTGTGGAAATACACTATACATATCTATCTTGTACTTATACATATATCGTGAACAATGACTCTATCATATATACGTACAAAACTATGTGTGAACTCATGTACACGATATTGTGTATACATATTTGACTTTGTTTTTAATACTTAGAGACTAGAGTGTGATTGGTATGATGGAATGGGGTGGGAATGGAATCAGCATTCCTATCTTCATTCCATTCCTTCGATTGGTGTATTTCTAGGATTGTGAATCATCATTCCCGAAGGAATCACTATTACCATGGATATAGGAATGAACATTCCTTCCTATCCCCATGGTATTATGTATTCCTGCTTACAAGGAACGACTATTTTTTTTTATTAATTTTGACAATTATCATTTTATTTTATTTCATAACAAATTACAAAATTAAATTATTGTTCTATAAATAATATTTAGTAAGTTATAAATAATATAAAATAATAATTAATAACATAAAATTAATATATAATAAAAGTATAGCAAGAGCAAAACAACAGAAAAATAATATTAATAAATACATAAATAATAAAAAAATAATTAATAAACATAAAAATATTAAAAAAAGATAATAAAATTATTTGTATTATATAATACATATAATTTTAGTTTTGCTATAAAATGTATATCTAAATATAAATATATACAATATTTGTAAATAAATACAAATAAGATAATAGATACTAGAATATATAAATTATTGTGTATACAAAAACATATAAATAAATTGTAACTAAAATATATTTTATACAACATAAAATAAGAAACTTAGTTAAATAATATAAATCATATAAAATAAATTAATAAAGATTAGGGTAAATATAAATAATTTTACTACTTTAAGAAAATGTAAATTAATAAAATTAAAAAATATATATCAATATAATATACCTTAATATTGGTGTACTCATTAATTTTCTACATTTTTAAAATTTAAAATACTCATAATATAAATTTAAGTGATATATTGAACAAAAATATTAAAATAAAATTATATTGAAAATTGGTTAGATAAATATTGATTAATAATTATACGGTTAACTTATAATTATCAATTATGAATTAAAATCATATAAATTATTTCATTTATAGCATATTCCTTTGTGATATCAATCATAGGAAGCAATAGTTTTATAATATTCCTTTCCTATCACCATTCCATTTTTAGATCCATTTCATTCTCACCCAATTCCATTCCATCATACCAATCATATCGTTAAACTTTCTTTATGTACCCGATAAGCATTATGACAGAGAGATTGCCTAACTGGGCTATTTCTGATTGGGCCATTTTAGAAACTTCACTCAGACTTGGGCTTTGAGTTCGAAAATAATGGGCTGAATAGGAAAAACGGTTATCTGGTTTCAACTTTCAAGAATCCAGATTTAAGTACAAACATTGGTGCTTATTTTAGTACACAAATTAATGGATTATAATATGAGGAAATTTATATTATATTGAAATAATTATATATCATGTGTAACACGCTTTTTTATTTAAAAAATTTAAGGGTGTTTTCACGGAATTTATAGATCATTTAAATATGATGTTAATATTAAAAAGTGTTTGATAAAGACTTTTTTTTAAAATGTATTTCTTTATTTGAAAATATGCTCATGAGTCCAGGGCTTATAAAATATATATTTTTGGTTCCAAAAGTAAGAACACTTCATCTTATTAATGACCTTCGATATTACTTTTACAAATTACATGAAATTTGAGTATTTTAATTAGTTACAAAATTATCATTCCTAAATCATAAATTATATTAGAATGTCTTCAATTTTCGGTTAGACTCTAATATTTAGTGATCTCAAAACATTTCAAACCATTCTCACACCTCATTTGAACTTTAAAATGAATGTAAAAGTTTACGAAATGGTTAAATTTAGCGAAATGTTTAGTGAATGATCATATGTGTGTTTACAACTCACATCATTGTAGCTACTCAAAGAACATGTTGAACAATGATCGCACTTGTTTTTATTTGATATGAAACTCCTAATCGAATTCAAATAAAAATATGAATATCTATTCGGATTCAAATAAATCTCAAATTAATGTTGCATGCTCTATTGAAAACTTTGACCACATGTTGCCACATGTTTCATACAGGCCAAAGGAATAATCACTAGAGAACACATGTCACTCATGTTTATTCTAATTTTTCATTCAACTTTTTAAATTTATATGTCTTTAATTAATAATTTAATCGTATTCATTCTTTTAATGATAATTGCTAGAAATTTGTAATCTATAAGTTCACCTAATTCCCTTAATGGTATGAGAGATATTCATTTTAATGTTTGCTAAATGTTAATGTTTAATTTAATTCAAAAAGTTAGGGTAAATGTATATAGTAAAATGTAAATAAATAAAATCATTATAAGTTGCGAAAAAATTAAATCATGCATATAATGGATAAGAATATATATACATATATTTTTTAGGTAATGTAAGTATACAAATATAGTTTTGAGAAAAATAAACATTAGTAAATTCATGAAAAATTTTATTGATTGCTAAAGTTGAGAAAAAATTTATTGAAAAAATTCATGAAAAATAAAGTTTTGCTGAAAATATATGTTAATATTAATATACATATATTGAATATTAATAGAAAATGAGTTGTTAATTTATGTTAATCCAAATTAATATAAAAAGACTATATATATTGTATGTTATATATTTTAATTCTACTTTAATTTTAATTTAAAAATATTGCTATTATGTACAAATTGACGATACAAATATTTTTTAAGACATGTGAATATGAAAATAATTTTCGATAATTAACATTCTTGATATAACACGTGTATTCAATGCATTATTATTTTTTATTCAAAATATATTACATCTTTATATTAGCTTTTTGGCAAAAATGTGTGTGTTCCTGGGGTACGGATCTTAGATCTGTGCCCCCAACCAGACCCGGCGCGTGGACTTCCTCCACGCGCGCCCACGCGCCCCACGCGCGCTAGCAACTGTTTTGGTGCATGTGCGCCCGCGCACACCCGATTCTATTCAGTGATTGATATTATATACATACTCTTAAGGTAATACGTGTATACTCTTAAGATATTACACATTTATCTTGAAGGTATTAAACTTAAAGTTTAAAGTATTACATATGCACCTCTGAGGTATTACATATTTACCTTTGAGGTGTTATATATCAACCTCTGAGGTATTACATATGCACATTTGGGGTATTATATATTTGAGTATAAGGTATTACATATTCTACTTTAAGGTATTACATATGCACCTTTGAGGTATTATATATTTGAGTACAAGGTATTACATATTCAGTTTTAAGGTATACCGCTCAAACTTTTAAATCTTTACAGTATTACATAAAATATGTTTTAGGTATTACATAAATATGTTTCAGGTATTACATTTTTATCTATATAGTATTACATATTTATACTTACATTTAAGGTATTTGATACTCAATTTTCAGGTATTACATAATTCTCTTTCAGGTATTAGATAAACTAGCAGTATACCCGTGCAATGCGCGATTTATTATTTATTATTACAAATACAATTATTAATGATATAATAAATTTATTATATTAAAATATTACTCATGAGATCTTATTATTTTGAGATTTTTAAAAAATTCATATTTTTTAATGATGATGATGACGACGACGACAATAAAAAAAAATAGTTTTGTGTTTGTGTGCTTTAATTATAAGTGATTAATTATATTTGTTAATATATATGTTCTATTCATATTTTTGTTTTTTTATATCTTAGAATTATATTTAATAATTTGTAAATAATTTTCTACATTTTTTTAGATGAATTTATTTTACAAACACTGTATTTATTCAAAAACTTAGTTTATATTTAAAAAATTAGGTTTCAAATTCATTTTACATTTAAAACAATATTTTTTTTAAAATTTTGAAACCATTTAAAAATATTTTTTCTTATAGTTATATCTTACACAATTAGTATTACATATATGTTTGAATTTATTTTTAAATGTTATTTGTGGATTTTTTTAGATTAACCTCACAACATTATTAGATTATTATTAGTTTACTTTAAAATTTAATTATTATTTTTAATAATTTTATAATAGCTTTTAAACTTTTAAACATTTTACAACCCTTCGTAAAATGAAATTTTGCATTTAGACCTATTTTTAATATTTATATATTAAAATTATAGAATTTTCAAATTTTAAATTTTTGACAATGTTTAAATTTCATTATTTTCAGATTTTTTAATTATATCATTAAGACATAATCATATAATAATACCATCCAAAATAATTTCCTCTATTTCATGTTACCCCTATATTAAATTAAAAGACTACTTATTATATTTAAAATATACATGAAGCTTGTTCTATAAGATTTTCAAAAGTTTTTAAACTTTTTTTTCCCACAATTTTTCTATTGGTCAATGGCAAATCAGTAATTATGTCCAATTTTGCAATTGAGTGGCAAATCAGTAAATATGTCAAACTTTTTCTATTTTAAATATAGTATAGATACCTTTAAGGTATTACATATGTGCTTTTATGGTATTATATAATATATCTCAATTTTCATTATCTTTCTCCTCGAAATATTTCTGCACATCATCTAGTGGTATGTTGGAAGCTAGATCTGTGGTCACAATTGGTAATTCTTTTATGTATCTTTCTATCACAAATGTTGAAGAATAATAAGAAAGTGTAAAGATGGAGATGGAAGAAGATGAAGAAGCTGCAGTGGAGATGGAAGAAGATGAATAAGCAGCAGCAATAGAGAAGAAACAATGGAGAGTCCATGACGTAAGAGAAGAAAGATATGGAGAAAGAAGAAGCATATGGAGAATCGGTGCCCCAGATGGAAACAGATGAAGAAGGAGAAGAATCTGATTACCTTAATCATTGAAACTACTCAAATACGAAAAATGGAACTACTCAAAAACTTGAAACTACTCAAATGATTAATGAGTACAAATAAGAAACTACTTAAATACAAACAATTGAACAAACACGCCATGTGCATTATTGCTCTGACAAACACCTTTCATCCACTATCACTCGATGGCGTGACGGCAGAGACATGAAAAAGAGCCAGACGGAGTTGGGGTGGTGGAGCCACTGTCCTAGCGTCCCAGACAACGTTTCACGAGCCCTCACCCCTCTTCGTCGACTCGTTCTCGTGGTGAAAGAATACGACTGTGTGTGCCAGTAGGAGAATATGCATTGTTTTCTTTCTGAGCAGAAGAGAGAGAAAGAGAAGGAGAATGAAGAAGTCGTAAAGAAGGAGCAGCGAAGAAACTGTGATGAAGAAGCAGTGAAGATTCTTCGATGATGAAGAAGCAGCGAAGAAGAAATGGGGAAGAAGCGGTGACGATCTGTGCAGAAGAGAAGCATCGCCGTTTTGTGCAGAGGAAGAATGCAGATTAGGATACGCTGAGTGAGAAAAAAGAAAAAAAAATATAAATAGATAGGTGGGCCAGACCGGGTCGAGTTGGGGGCACCCAAGTCCTTCTCTAGCTTTTTAATAATATTAATTTTAACAAATCCCGTGTGATACACAGGGTATATACTAGTATCATTAATACACAACATCTTAACAGTCATGATCAAATTGTGCACTGATAAGTGTCATTTTTACTATATTTTTACGTATGTTTATGTGTTCATTTGAGCATGTTTATGTACGTTTATATAGTGATTTAGATACTTTTTATTTATTAGTTGCATTTGATGGTTTTGTGTTTAGTTTTGTGTTTTTAGTACAAAAATCGCAAGTTTCAGCTCACATGCGCAGTTGTCGAAGAAATGACATATCTCACAATCTAGAAGTCCGAATTGGAAGATCTTAATTTTGTTGGAAAGATAAGGAAGAGATATACAACTTTGATGTTGAACACTTTTCCCAATTCGTTCTCCAAGAAAGCAGAATATTAAGGAAAAACGGAAGTTTTGCGTTCGGTTCTTCGTCATGACAGGGCTCTAGTATTTTGATCATAAATTTATCTAGAAGACTGCTATTGAGGTGAAATTTGTGGAATTTGAAAGCTAACTTCAAGACCTACAACTTTCATGAAGACGTCGAAGTCAAATTCGGAACTGTACACCAGCGCACGACCGTGTCTTGGGACACGGTCGTGTCCCACTGCACAGAAACACTAGCACTGGCGCACGGGTTACCGTGTCCTAGGGCACGGTCGTGCCCGAGAGACTCCTATTCGATCCCAAACTCGATTTTTGACGTATCTCACACTTCTAAACCATTTAGGAGACCTCCAATATGCTATATATACCCAAATTCGTCCCAAAAAGGAGCAGACAGATAGGGAGGACAATCATTAGGGTAGGAATAACATTCATAGAGAGAAAACACTTATTTTGAGAGCATCCGAAGAGGAGAAGAAGACTTCAAAGATCGAAGAATCGAGAGATCATCGTTCATGTAGAGTTTTTCTTTATCTTTCCTTTATTGTTGGATTATTTTAGTTTGATATGATATTTTCAATCTTGTCTATGAGTTTGTTGATATTCATGTCTGGCTAGTTTTCCATGGGTTTCTAGGGTTTGTTAGTAGTCTGATTCGAATCTGATGGATCTTTGATTTCAATTCAATTTCTTGATTATTTATCCTATTGATGTGTTTATGGTTTGATTGCTTGTTTGATTATGTGGCCACTAATTGAGCATGTTTAAGTAATTAAGTCAAAATTCGAGAGAGGAGATTCAATTACGGAAGAGTAAACACATGACATATATGCAGCATGAGATCGAGAGATAAATGACATATGTGATGAGATTTTCAATCCTAGGTGCTTTTGGGAGTTGTTGTGTTATATCAGATCGAGTAGAGATACCTCTGGTAGCATAATAATCAACCGGTTAAATTGACTCGAGAGAGCTTTTAATTTGATATTCGTGATTGCTCATATAGGATAGTTAATCATTGAAATGGATTGATCAAGTGATATCGTGATGAGAATTAGATGAAAGCATATTCTAAAACATGTCTCAGTTATATTTGTTTGTCTCCGTGTATTTATTTGTTTTTGTTTTAGTGTAACTAATTGAATTCTTTGATATCTAATAGCCTAGATAAAATTAGGGGTTGAATTTGTGTAATCGATTATTCCTAGATAATAGTCTCTGTGGGATCGACCTTACTTGCCATGTTCTGCAATCTACATCGTACACTTACGGTAGTAGCCTAAAGAAATAGGTGAACATGCACAATAGTATAAAGTTTGAGCTTCTATTATTAAACTTGAAGTACTTGGTTCATTAGCAATTATTAATTTCAGGCCTGTACATAAATGACACACTATCATATTAAATTAGTTTGGCTCGAGCTTGTTAAATATATAAGTTGTCGTTTGGGATAGTTAAACATATAATAAAGAAGATCTCGAACTCATTAAATACTAGGGTTAAACTCAAAAATCAACCTAAACTATAATTTCCTTTTTCATTTTGAGCAACCTAAATTTTTTATCCAATTGCAATTGCAACCTTAAAATTTTAGAATTTAACGACCGCAAACTAAATCACTTTTCCTACCATTTTTCCAACACATGATTTAATTTTTCCATTCTGCAATCCAAAATTTTTTTTTATCCAATTTCAACCTCAGATTTATAATACATTTTGATATATTTCAAAATTTGAAGTTGCATTTATATAAAAAAATACAATTTAGATTGCAATTACATAAAAACAACAAAGTTTACATTGCTTAGTGAAAAAAATTAAACCATGTACATGTTACGTGACTCCACTTTACCGGAAAAATTGTAATTACATAAATTTTGGAAGATTAATAGGTAGCAATCAAGAAAAAAAAAGGTTTTAAATTGAAAAAAAAAAAGATTTGATTTCTTGTTTGGTCAGGTGTCCACTAATCGAACATGTCTGAGTAATTAAGTCAAAGTTCGAGGGGAGAGATTTAGTTATGGAAGAATAAGCACATGACATAAAGGTGGAATTAGATTGACAGATTAATAACCTATATGATGAGATTTTCAATCCTAATAAATGCTTTTAGGAGTTGTTTTGCTTTATCATGTTGAGTAGAGATATATCTTCTAGCATAATAATCATCTGGTTAACTGAATCTGTTAATTCAATATTTGCGATTTCTCATATTGGATGGATCAAGTGATATCATGATCATGAGAATTAGATGAAAGCATATTCTAGAACTTGTCTTAGTTATATCTGTTTGTCTCCATTGATTTTATTTGTTTCTATTTTAGTATGAAATCTTTGATATCTAATAGCCTAAATAAAATTAGGGTAATTGATTGTGCCTAAATAATAGTCTCCATGAGATTGATCTTCCTTACTGTACAATCTACACCATATGCTTGTGGGAGTAGCTAAAACATTAGTGAACATTGGATTTAGAGGAACCCACTCAATCGCATGGGCGCGTGCAGGCACATGAAACGCACGCATAACCACGTGTGGGGGACGAGTAATATTTTGGCTGATTTGGTTAAAAAGATGCACAATAAATTTTTTGATTAGAAAAGAGGTTTCACTTTATATAAGTTGAATATAAGGGCATCCATATTAGAACATTTTTAGCACGTCATTTTAACGTGGGACTCACATGTCAACACATTAATTAAAAACATCTACTTTTAAAAACACATCTCTACATCAATTTAACACAAATACAACTATTATATGTGGGCCCCACAATTCAATAATTCTTATTCTATTATTTTTATTTATATCAATTCAAATTAGTTATTTATTGGTTGCATTTTTTTAATAGTACAAAATTGTATATTGGATTTATTAATTATGACATTAATAATATTCAATCACATTAAAATATAAATTAATATTTTGGTGTATCTACAATTTCACTTGAGAAAGTGAAGTAATAGATTCCATTATTTTTGTTTTCTATTATTTATATAAATTCAAATTAACTAAACTATTGGATGAATTTATTTTCGTAATGCAAAATTTTAAATTTAATATATCAATAATTTTCATTATGCATTATTTTAAATTGAATTTATATTATGGCATTAATAATTTTAAATTCATATTGAAATACAATTGATAAACAAATAATAATACATGTACATTTAATATTTTGTTTCTTTTTTTCTATTTCTTTTCTATGAAATAATTTCAAATTTGGATTAGAATATTATGTGGCTATGTATTTAATTAAAAGTTACAAAAATATTATTTGTGCATCTTAATTGAATATTATTTATGAAAATGGAAAATATTATTTATTCATCTCTTTTTGTTATTTAAGATATTATTTTCCAGAGAGAAGACACAAAAAATGAAAAAAGGAAAAGGAAAAAGGGGAAGGAAAAACAATTGTCAAGTAATAAGAACGTGGGCCTTGTATTGGAATATGGGCAAGGGGGACAAGAATTGCATTCAAGCATAAAGGCCGTTTGGTTTGAAGGTTGGGTTTGGATTTGATTGTAATAATTTTGGATTTTTTACTGTTTATGCAATATAATTGGATGTTTGGTGTGGAGGTTTTTGGGATAGCTTTAATTGTAATATATGTTTGGTATTAATGTTTATAAAGTGTATTGTTTATAAATTTATATTTGGTATATAGGTTGGGTTAAATATATTATGACAAATGACCAAAATACTCCTATAACTATAATAATGAAAAAGCAAAATAGTAAAGTTGACTCAAATTCTAGGGGTGACAACTCACCCCTCCATTCTCTCTCCTCCCCACATCTCACCCTCTCATCTCTCTCTTTCTTTCTCGGCTGGAATGACAGAAGAATGGGAAAAACTCATTTCTTTCTCTCAAACCCCTTCTCCCATCCCTTTCTCTCAGTCTAGAGCGTCGCCACTGGAGGGCCGCCACCGCGAGCAGGAGGCGAGCTACCGCCCATCCTCTCTCACTTTCTCCTTTCCTACCCCTCTCGCTACCGTCGCGGCCGTGAGTACGTGGGTCTGTAGGTTGGTGCGCCGCCGCATGTGGCGGCGCTATTCGAGCGATTAAGGGCACCGTCAAGCGGCGACACTGAGGTGGTTGATGATGGTGGTTGTGGGTTGTGGATCGGAGTGTTTTTGAGTGTGGGGCTGTGTCGGGGGTAGGCTGCCGGCGAGGGATGCTGTCCTACAGCGGGACGCCGGTGCCGGATATGGTGGTGGTGGATGGGCAGCAGGTGGTGAATCGAGGTGGGGTGTATGTTTGGTCGGTGGATTTTTGCAATACATATAAGGACACACGTGTAGTTTATTAGACATTGGAGAGCATATGGGTCATTTCCTAATGTACAGTAGGGGTGTCTTGGTAATTTCCTATGGGTACTGTTGGGGAGTATTTAAACCCACAAAAAATGGTGGGTTTATACTCAACCCATTAACACACCCTAAGCACAACCGAGTAGCGAAAAACCAGGCCCAATACCAATGCACCAAACATCTGTTTGAGCTGAGTAATAAACTTAACCCAGCCCAAACACACACACTAAACACACCCAAAGAATACACACAATTTTACCTAATTAAACTTATCTACATCAATTAATACCTTCATGTTTTAATTAATAATCATGCAAGAATATCATTGTGGGTGCTCTAACGAGAATCCTCTTGTTAAATCGTTTTATGTCTTGTGATGTTTGATTTTGTTCGCAAAAGTTCTAATTATATACTCCCTCCGTCCCAGTCCAAGTTGTCTACTTGGATCGGGCATGAAACCTAAGAAAATGCAGTTGACTAGGTTATTTTTTGATTAAAAAAATGTTTTTTTATACTTTTTGTTGTTGTTTTTTAACTTTTTGGTTATTTTTTGATTAAAAAAATGTTATTTCTTTGTCATTTTGGGGTTGGCAAGTTCGACTGGGACGGACGAAAATGACAAGTAGGCAAGTTGGAGCGGGACAGAGGAAATATGTTATTTGTTTTTTCAATTTAGTACATCAACTTGGTTAACTAACTCATTTTGATTCAAATTTATCTTAAACATTGGAAATATATCCAGACATTATTATATGTCAACCAAATGAAGTTTCTAACTCTTACGCTTAACTTGCATAAATCTAAATTCAGGTCACCAACCGTAACACACAAAGTTTTTGTTTTTTTTATTTTAATTATGTGTTGACCTTTATATTAAAAAATTGTAGCTTTTAATTCTGGAAAAATGTAGGTCTAAAAAGTGTAGCTCTAAAAATTATGTACAAATATAATTACCTATATATAATTCTGGAACTCCATAATAACTTATTTTTAGAGCAATTTTTGGATCAAAATATATTTGTGTGATATTATTGATTCATTTAGGTGATGTTAGTTGCACTTTTATATATTATATAAATATAAGACTCTATTTATATAAATGTCTAAATAATATCACATGTCCAGAAGTACGAGATCTTTTTAAGTTTGTAAGTGATCATTTCATCAATATTATTTCAAACTATCAATAACTCAGAATTGATATTTAATTTTAACACTCTTGATCAATAATTAATATAACTTTTAAAGTCCATGTCGCAAAAAAAAAAAAAAAAGTTTTAATGCAAAATTGTGAACTAAGTTGTAGAAATTATGAGGTCCTTCTGTAGTACACTTGGTGTATTAATATATCAGACTCTCCATCATTTTCAGTCATTGGATCTGAGATCATAGTTGACCTTGACCTTAATGATCTCAGATCTGATGGCTGAAAATGAGTGAAGAGTCTGATATATTAATACACCTGATGCACTATAAAATTACCCTATAAATTGCAGAACTGTCATAGCTAGACTCCTAGTCACTGTCTCAAAAGTGATGATCAATAATGAATTAGCATGATTAAATGTTTAAAAATATTAAAATAAAGAGCTAAGGTACTACAAAATTAATACACCTAACAATATTATTCAGGACCTGGTTCATTCTACTTTCTTTTTTTAAGTTGGATCCAAAATACCATAATTTTAAAATTTTTGACCTAAATGTCATAAAACTTATAATTTGTGCCCAAAATACAACATTTAACTAGTAAAAAATGTACCCCATTGTCAAAAAGCAAATCAAAAGGTGAAAAAGTAGAGTTGGTGACAGTCATTATTGTGCATTGATTGGGCAGTAAATGTCTTTCTTAGGGGTAGTAAAATTGACTTTATAGTCACGAAAATTCACCGAAAGACACCACATATGAAAATTTTGCTGAAATTTATCTCACGAAAAAGCATTAAAAACACTTACGAAATTCGACATACGAAGATTCCCGAAATTTTCGTGAGGCCAAGTTTGGAGTGCACATACGAAAATTCCTGATATTGTGTGGATATTTCATTGAGTACGTGGAGGTTAGTAAACATTTTCGTGTAGTGCCTAAACATTTTCGTGTAAGAAAGAACATTCAGAAAATTTGAGGTTGGACGTCATTTTCATGTATGAGTTTACATTTTCGTGTAATGTCTAACATTTTCGTGTAGTTCCTACACATTTTCGTGTAAGAAAGAACATTCAGGAATTTTGAGGAAGAACATCATTTTCGTGTAATGCTTTATGATTTTCGTGTAGTGTCTTAAAGATTTTGTGTAAGATGAAATTTAATGTTTTTTGCGTGGAAAAATATGATACACACTTTTTTCGTGTAAGATGAAAAATTCATGTTTTTTGGGTGGAAAATTCAATTTTTGTACGTGAAAATAAATTCGAGTTTCAAAATTGTACTTACCGGTCGGTTTTTTGAAGTAAATCTTCTTAATATTTTACTAAGGGTACTAAAATTTTCCAGCAAAATTTTGAGTAAAATGGAGAATTTTGGAGTAAAAGGGAGAAATTACTGATTGTGAAATGTGTTTCTATAAAATGGGAAGTGAATTTGAATTAAAGGTAAATAGCAACTAACAAAAGAAAATCCACTTTATTACACACAACAAAAAAAAGAATTTACTTTAGGGTACAAATAATATTTTGAAAGTACATTCTTTAGTCACATCATGTCATTGTTGTCATAGCACTAAAGGACAATTTGTGTTAGTTTGGTCACAAAATATAAGAAATGTGGTAATTTGATCAACTCTTATAATTTTATGGTATTTTGGACAAAAATTTAACAAAATTTGCTATAGTGGACCATTTTCTCTATTATTTATCCAATATATCATCAATCTTTTCTTGAGTGTAAATATACACTATACATTTGAACTAAAGAGCAATATCTTTTTTTTATGGACATTCTTCTACTGCAAATATATTGTGTTTATTATTATGTGTAATAGTTAATCATTTGAATTGAAATATTCTAAATAATTTGAAATTTTATTAATGAATTAACTACGAAAATAATTAAGAAACTTGAGAATTTATAAATTGATCTACATATTACAATAACTTGACAGTATGAAATTTCCCTAAAAGATTTCAAAATAGTATATAACTTTTTTGAAAAAAGATATTATACTTGAAATACAACATAATATTTTATTTTGAACTCCAAATATTTTTCTTTTATAAGCATAGAAACATGTGAGAAATAAGCTTAGTATAAAGTCCTAAGAACATAATTTATCAAAAATGAAATATATATTATTATCAAGACAAATATTATTTTTATGAGTGAGTCTTAAGTGAAACGGGTCAACCCACAATCCACAATTTATAATTCACATAAACATTAGTGAAAATGAGTTTGATTTGCGGTAAAAGGATTCGTCTCATGAAAATTCTCTGTGATACGATCTCACGTAAATTTTTGTATATTTTTAATATTTGAAAATATTGATTACGATAAAAAAATGTTTCAATATAGATAATTAATTATTTAATAAAATATTAAAAATCACAATATAAGAAGGATGTAATTTCTTTTCTAATCAAAATAAAAGATCAAGAATGTTATTATATCTTGATATAAATGTTGATGGTATATTTACATCTCTTCCCTAAAATAAAACGTAAAAATTCATGTGAGATTGTCTCATGTGTGACGGCACTCGGGCACGGTCGTATCCCAAGATACGATTGACCGTGCACTACAATCACGGTCATGTCCCAAGGACAATGTATATGTATGTCTTTTTCAACTATAAGTATGTATTTTTTTGCTATTAGTATATGATTTTTTTTTTCTTCGGGCACGACCGTGCCTTGGGTAAAAAAACAATAGCAGCCTGTGAGGCACGGTCGTGTGTCAGGACACGGTCTATATAAGTATTTAGGATAAAATTAATTTTAGTCATAAGTTAGGGCATTTTCAGTTTTGGTGCATCAAGTTTAAACTTTCCAGTTTTAATCCTTTAAGTATCGATTTTTTCCTATTTTAATAATCCTTTCAAATGCCACATCAGATTTTCCGACGACCACATCATCATTTTTAGTTGTTTCGACCAAAAAAGACCAAAATTTCAAAAAAGTCAATAGTTAAAATATTAATATTGAAAAACTTAAATTTAATGCACCAAAACTCGAAACAACTTAACTTACAGGAGTAAAATTGATATTTCTAAGTATTTGTTTTTTATAAGTATGTACGTATTTTTATTTTATAAGTATGTTTCTTTTTCTCTAAATTTTAGTCCTGGATAAGACGGTACCCGAATGTCATCGCAGATAACATCGTCTCACAATAGATCAACTCAAAGTAAAATTAAATATTTGACCTAATTTGTAGAGACAGAATGTCGGAATTCTTGAAAAATAAAATAAAAAACCAAAACATAATCCAAAACGCTGGAATCCCTTCAAAACATTGTAGGGTGAACAGCTTTTTCTGTTTCAGATGCTCCTTAATCAGTTTCACCCTTTTACATTCACATTAGATCTCCATCTCCATCCTCCATTGAGGAACAAAGAATGTACGGCAAAAACCCCAGAACGAAACTGATTTACCCCTTTCTCTCTCTACTAGCTAGCTAAATCAAAGTACTCTTTCGAACTGTTAAATAGTACAGTTCTTCTAGAGAGAGAGAGAGCAACGGAAATTAAACTGAAGAAATCTGAGAACAAAGTACTACCAACTCAGTCTGTGAAGGTACTTTTGCCCTATTTCTCTCCATATATATCTTTCTGCTCAGAATTTGGAAAGTTTGGTACTTTGAGTAAATTGGGGTTTTTTTTTTTTTTCTTCTCGAAAGCGTTATTTTGGGCAAGTTTTCTTTTCTTAGATCCCTAGAGTCTGCTCCTCTCTCCTCCCTCTCTCTCTCTCTAGAAAATAGATAGAGTAGCAGTAGCTTATAGATCAGGTTCTATTGTGTTTAATTAGGTATAGTGAAGTTGGGTTTTGAGCTCAAAGTGATAACGTTTTTAGGAGTTTATAATCTTTCTTTAGATCTCATTCATCTTCAACTAGATTCTATAGCAGTCTCAATTATGAAATTATGGCCCTTTGCTATTTCCCCGAATTGAGCTAGCTGCAGGTTGGTGCATTCAAGAACACAATTTGGTTCTTTAAAGAGAGAGAAACTAGAGAGAGAAACAAGAAGGGTCTAGAGAGTCGTTTGTATTATTTTCTTGAAAGGTGAGAATAAAATTTAATTGTTAAAGGGATGGGCAGTAGATGGTGGGTAGAAATGGCGAACCCAATTCACTCCGATGAAGATGCTACGATGAACAATACGTCTAACACCACCGGAGATCATAACCCTAGTCAGAACCCAGACGACGGCGACAATCAAGAAATCGATGGAGAGCCGCCGTCGTCCAGCTCCGGCCGCCGCCCACGGGGGCGGCCTCCGGGCTCGAAGAACAGACCCAGAGCCCCAGTCGTAGTCACCAAAGACAGCCCCAATACTCTGCGCAGCCATGTCCTGGAAATCTGCGACGGCGGCGACGTCTCCGAATGCATCGCCTCCTTCGTGCGGCGGCGCGGCTGCGGCATCTCCGTCCTGAGCGGCAGCGGAGCCGTAACAGACGTTGCCCTCCATCAACCGGCGGCTCCTGACGGCGTCATAACTCTCCAAGGAAGATTCGAGATATTATCCCTATCCGGGACATTCTTGCCTGAGCCATCGCCGCCGGGGACCACCAGGCTTACGGTGTACTTGTCCGGGGGCCAGGGGCAGGTTGTCGGCGGCGCGGTGGTGGGCGCATTGACGGCGTCGGGGCCGGTGGTGGTCATCGCAGCGATGTTTACGAATGCAATATATGAGAGATTGCCGATTGAAGATGAGGATGAAGAAATGTCGTTGCAGCAAACCTCAGGATCTCGTAGCCATGGTTTCGGAGATGATCGGAGAAAGGCATCGGCGCCGGAGTTTAATCTGCCGGCTAATTTTCAGATTCCAAACGACGTAGTTTGGGCTCCTCAGCCATGCCCTCCTCCTTATTGATCGGAGAAGAAAGTTAGTAAGAATAGGAATGTTGAAGAAGCAAGGTTAGCTAGCTTAGCTTTAAATGTTCACGCTTGATACCAATGTCCATTTTTATTTATTTTTATTTTTTGGAATAATGTTTTATCTTGCATTTTAATTATTATTAGTATTTGTTTTCCTTGAAATTTCAAAATTATGCACAAATACTCATATGCAACCGTCTCACATGCGACGGCACTCGCGCACGGTCGATCGTGTCCCAGGACACGATCGTGTGCGAGTGTAGTGTATAAGTATGTTTTTTTCAATAATAAGTATGTGATTTTTCACTATAAGTATGTGATTACAGATTGTGCCTCGCGTGAGCAATCTGTGGTGTACGGTCAGGTCTCAAGACACGATCGAGATAAGTATGTGATTTTTGTCTATAAGTATGTCTTTTAGTGCTATAAGTATGTGTTTCGGTGCACGGTCGACCGTGTCTTGGGATACGACCATGTCCCAACACACGACCATGTGCCAGTGTTGTCGCACATGAGACGGTCTCACAGGAGTCCAGCTCAAATAATTTTATGCACTTGGCGTAGTACATTTTATCTGGATCGATCTGGATTTCCATTTTTTTTTCTTTTATCCTTTTTGCTTTTGGTGTTGATTTTTATGCTCTATGAATGTGGTATTTATATTATATTAGTATATGATTTTTATACAAAGTATGCTGAACTTTAAACAATACTTTTATCGTAAAAATAGAAGAATTTCATCATAATTTGTACATATTTTTTTTTTGATATTACGCATACGTTTATGTAGTTTTACATATACATGTATACAACTAATATCACATAAAAATATGTTGATCAACAAATGTTCTGAAATTATTATTTTTGTTCCACAATTACAAAAATATAATGATATTTGTAAATACAAATCATGCAAATATAACGTAAATATGGAATATGAATCAAAAATAAAAATTAAAAAATGCGTGGGATTGTGTTAGATACAATTGGATTTTTTTGTTACATTTAATTTATATCATACTAAAGTTTATTATATACTTCCATAACAATAAAAAAGAATATTTGTAGTAAGATTTTTTGCGCAACAAATTGACGTACAAAAATGATAATATAAATAAATTGAAAATACATTATCACAAAAGATAATAAATTTTTTTTTTGAGTTACTCTCCAGTACACCAGTTGCACGGATCTCACAGGACAGCGTGCGGGTTGGCGTGGGCCGGCCCAGCCCGCGTCTTTTACTTTTTCACGTGTTTTGGTCGTTACCTTCATATTATGTTAGTGTTACCTTCGTGTTATGTTAGCGTGACCTCATTTCCAGATTTCATATATTTAATTTAAAATCATTGAACTAAAATAACACGAAGGTAACATTAAAATAACACGAATGTAACACTAATATAACATGAAGGTAACACTAACATAATATGTAGGAACACTAACATAACATAAAGGTATGACTGTTTGAAGCGAATCTTGGTGGGTTGGGCGAACCCACCAAGCGTGTGGGAGCGCATTGGGGTGCGTGAAGACGCACGTGACACTAATGTATTAGCATCAACATACGTCATTGTAAGAAAAAGGTAAAATATTTTGTGCTACCGGGTCGACCTGCCCCACGCGCCTCTCACACGCATTTATTGCAAAAAAAAACTGTTTACGAAACTTTTAATAATAACTTAATGATATTTGCAACAATTATCAATGTTTTTACAATAACATTTATTATCGCATATGGGAGTATTTCTTATGGTTTTCGTATATATACACATACATATAGTCTATTGTGTTTAATTTGTATAATATATATCACAAAGAAAATCAAAGATAAAATAGATGATTAACGGGAGTGTTACATATGGGATGAGTCCCTTAAATGTCTTTTTTATATGCGTTCCGTGTAATACATGAGTTTGCAAAAAATATAGTTAAATTAGATAATTTTAAATTTATTTATATATTAAAAGAATTGTGATTGTGTTACACCTATCATCAATTTTAATATCAATCATAGTATTTGATTATAAGTGTTGCATTCGTAAGGAATACAAATATATCTAAATACTATATATGTTGTTATTTCTATATATCATTCAATTGATATTCCACCAATATTTTAACCTTTTTTTTACATATTAAATATTATATAGATCCTTACATTCTCATTTCAATTATATTATAAATAGCTCAAATCAAAAAATTTCAACAGTTTCTATGATTTACTTCAAAATGTATTTTTGTTTCATTTATTAAGTTTGTAAGGAACTATATATAGATTTTGATGAAGACCAATGTGTAATAAATAGAGTCTAGGATCCTATGTATTTAGATTCAGTTGTAATTGCTTAGTCTAGGATCAGGAGGCTTGAAGATCAAGATCAAAAGCTTGAAGCAGATGGATGAAGACCTTGCTGCTTAAAAGAATCAACATTGACTAAGTATAGGTCACTGCAGCAGGATACTGAAAGGACGCTAGGAGGATGATGCGATAGGATGCTACTCGAACAAAATGGAAAAATCGGCTAAGTATAGAAGAAATTAGCAACCTTTTTGGAAGATCACTACTAGGCAGGAAGCTAGCCGAATAAGACAAAGTAACAACAACAACCATCTTCTGAATCAGTTACCTCAAAGTGAGCACACTGAATTTATGTTATAAACATTCACAAACAAACCAATCAGAATGAGCTACGAGGAAAAACATAAAGGACAATAGGACGATGCTTAGACTGATATGGGGATGCAGCTGCAGAGGTGTACAACCGTAACAGAATCGGTACAAGTCAATTATAAGAAACCACATCGCCTCAAGCACGCTGCAGAGGAGGAAGCTCTCTTCAACGGGCAAAATTCTCACACCTATAAATAGAAGAAGATCAGGACTTGAAAACTACTTGAAACCTGAAACTCGCACATACTAGCAATCAAGCAATCTTTCAAAATCTCTCATATCTTATTGTTTCAAGTCCAATCTAAATAATAGCAAACATACTCTGTTCAGAAGCATATTGCTCAAAGCTTGCTGCCACCCTTTGTTGAAAAAAACTCTTTTCTATTCTTTTAGACTGTAAGAGTCACTTGATCGGAGGCTGTTCCTGATCAAGTGTTTTCGCGTTAGATAGTAAAGCAAGTGCTCTGTGTGGGCATTGATAAGTTGGTCATGTGCAGTGACCCTGTGTGACATAGACTGACAGTTCTTGTTAGGTTTAGTTTGTTGAAGCAGTGTCTTTGTGATCCAAACTATTACTTAACAAAGTTTCTCCTTGAAAAGGAGTAGAGAGGACGTAGAGAGATTATTCCACCCTCGAACCTCTATATATCGCTTTGCTTAAGCTTGTTTTATCGCTTAGCTCTTTGTCTATTCTATCTTTGCTTAATCTGTTATATCTTTGATATTTTTTGTCATAGCATCCTGTTGAAAAGGTTTTCAGAAAACACATTGTTTTAAAGTTTATTTCCGTTGTGCATACAAACTCTATTTTCACTAAGTCTCAAGGGAACTGCTCAAGCAGTAACCTACTTGTAGGAGAAAGCTCAGTAGTTACCTGCCTTCTGTGACTTAGACATTCGTTTGAAGAAAAGTTTGAAAATTTTGAGTAAGCTTATTCACCCCAAGCCTATTGCCACTTGAGACCAACAAAGTTATTTTTAAATATACACACTTGTAGTTGAGTTATTTTTTCTTTAATTTTTTAATTAAAATATACTAAAAGTATATAATGAATTTGGAGGAAGATTTGGAGGAAGATTGTGTTTATGTCACATGTCACACATATATAAGATATAAAAATACTAAAATGCACACGACGGGTAACATGTTTATCGCTGATATGTAATGATCTCATCCCTCGTATATGAAAAGTGAAATTAATTATTATGATGCATATATAACACGTTAACAGTAGCCACATATTAATATGCATAAGGTGGGTAGGGCAGCAAGACTCAAAGATAAACACATATACTTGTATACATATAGTTTCTATTGCTAATTAATTAGTGTAAGGGTGGGAAATTATTTATATACTGAGCATTTTCGGGTGAAAGTAATTTGTTATTCTATTCATATTTTAGAATTTTGCATATAAATTGTTAAATATGATTCATATTAATTTAAATATATCAATAATAGGTAAATTTCCAATAATCATCTCTATATATTGTATTATTTAATTGAAAAATAAGTAAATGAAGAAAACATGAAATGAATATGAACAAATGTTTCTGAAAATTCTATAATTAACTACATTTGTTTTCATAAAACAAGCGGCTAAAACAACTTTTATTTTGATATAAATGACTTATAATATATCATGTATACATGTGTCAATCATCAAATTGAGGAATACAAGATAGGGTTGACGGACTCTGAACCATGTGTGATAATTTGATGAATACATAATTGCTTCTGTTTTTTCTCTTCTTATACTTACATTAATTTACTTTTTATTTTGTCAAATAGGTCGTGTGGTTAAACAGTTCAGGTTTCTATTCACTTTTTTTGTCTCTTATTACACGTAGTTTCGATAGTGTTATATGAGTGGACTAGGGTATGAAAAAGTAGGACAAAGATCTCATTTGATGGTTACCACTTCTCTAGGCCAAGATTTATCCTTTGCTTATTTTTTCAACAAAATAATGCTTATAGCATAAGTCCACAATCCATATATACTCAACCGTTCATAGGTGAAATATTTTGTAGAATTAAGTTCGATTTATACGTAAAAGTAATTTATCTCACGAGATTAATTATTATCTTTAAAATACAGTTTCACATGAATTTTTGTGATACTTTTATAACCATGTTTATTCTGAACTCTATCCTTGTGGATTTAGAATTGGCTTCATTCATATTTATGATGAACCTTGAATCAACTTGAAACCCTAAGCCCTCACATACATTAAATAGAGAAGAGGCACAATTGCGTCAATTTTCAATAAATTATTTAGCCTATATTATATTTTATATATATATATATATTTATTTATAAATTTAATTTAAATATATGCAGTACTTATATGCTTCTTCCGTCTCAAAAAGAAATTATCATTTCAGAAATTTTATACATAGATTAAGAAAATTAATAAAATTAAAATTTCATTTACTCTTATTTATATAAAATAAATTTCCAATAATCACTAAATATGTCATTTAACTGGAGAGCAATTTTTGGTAGAATAAAACAATGAGCAAACAACAAGGCAGATATAAATCCAGACTAGCTAAAATCGTAGATAGTTAAAGAGTACAGAGAGACGGTCTCACACAAGAGAGAGTCGTAATGAGAAGTGTGCTGGAAACGAGAAATTCCCATAAACTGTAATCCTAAAAACACCACCTAATTTCATATCCAACACTAATTATAGCTTCATTTTTCACTTCCAATTGCAATCCAACTCATATTGATTCAACAACGAATTCACTTAAATAAAATAAACCGACAAAGAAAATCAACACCCTTTCATCCATTGAAGAGCACTCTCCCAAATAGCCAAACATTAATCCTCTCAAACAAAAAAAGACTACTATGGATCACAAACAGCTTTCCCATAAAATCTATTATTCCCACTTTCAACTAGACTTAATATTTAGTACACACAGAAGGGTGAGTGGCCCAAAATAACTCAATCACTATAATAAGGGATAAAAATGGGTACTACTAAGTTAAAATCTCAAAAATAGTCATTGATTGACATAAAGTAAAGTTGAAGTCAACATGACAGTAAATTGGTAGAACAGTAAAATGGCAGGAATGTTGCTTGACTAAAATGTAGCAACAAATATGCATGATTTTCGTGTATCTCTCATTTCAATTGGCTTGAAACAATTTCCTCTCTTCCATTTGAATTTGTACACGAAGAGTATGTTGTTTAAGATCAAAATTAGGGTTGCATGTAGTCTTATCTTCATGGACACGAAAATACCAAAAATTAGAGTTGCATGTAGTGTTATCTTCATGGGACATGAAAATACCAAAAAATAGGGGTTCAATTGTACATAAAAATGTAGATTGTAGGGCTACACGAAAGTTGAGGGTTACACGAAAATGTTGAGTAACCCTATTTTTTTTAGGGTTATTCGAAAATTATCATAATTATCAAATAATTTTCGAATAACCCTAAAAAAATAGTGTTATTCGAAAATTATCACCCTAATTTTCGAATAACACTATTTTTTAGGGTTATTCGAAAATTATCATAATTATCAAATAATTTTCGAATAACCCTATTTTTTAGGGTTATTCGAATTTTATCAAATTAATTTTCAAATAACCCTAAAAAAATAGGGTTATTCGAAAATTATCATCCTAATTTTCGAATAACCCTGGGGTTATTCGAAAATTATCATAATTATCAAATAATTTTCGAATAACCCTAAAAATTAGGGTTATTCGAAAATTATCACCCTAATTTTCGAATAACCCTATTTTTAGGGTTATTCGAAAATTATCATAATTATCAAATAATTTTCGAATATATAACACCCCAAAGTAAAAAACATAGATTTTAGGTATACATGTACATTAAGTATAAAAAAAAAAGGAGCCCAAAGTAATGTTATTTTCGGCCCAATTCCAATAGTACCTGAGCCCAAAACTTGAGCCCATTTTTTTTAGCCCAAGGATGATTGTTTGCAAGCCCAAATCTTTTGGCCCAAATGTAAGTCTGTTATTTTTATTTCCGGCCCAATTGAAATTTAGTGTGAGCACATACATGAGCCCATGTGTTTAAGCCCATAAGTTTGGGGAAAGAATCCTTGTCACCGTCTCAACTTTGGAGACAAACACGTGTGTCTTCCTTGCTCCATCTGTAAAATGAGTTGGAGATAACACCTCTTTATCACATTTCTTCCTTCTCCTTTGATTAAGCTTTGGCAGAGACTTTTGAGTATAGCAAGGGAATTTTTGGGTGTTGCAAAGGGTAAAACATTTAATTTGTTTCTCTTTGATGTATTCCTTAATGTATTGTTGCAAATTTACACTATAATTGTATCTATATATATATATATATATATATATATATATCAGGCCATCTCTCTCTCTTTCTCTCTCTCTCGCTCTTTACTGCTGGGGTTGGCGCCACCGTGGGCGGCGGCGCCGCGCGTGGATAGGGAGTGCAGCGCTGCCGGCGACGGTGCTGCTGTGTGCGTGTGTGATGGGTGTGTGTGTTGAATGTGTGTGCTGCTGTTGGTGTCGGATGAACGGGGGAGACGCCGCCGTGTCGGGCGGCGCTGTATCGGGTGCGGGTGTGGTAAGGGAGTGGTCGCTGACGATGAGCTCATCGCCGGCAGGGTCTCGACGGCGTGAAAAGGGGCTGTGTGGCAGGTTTGAGGGGAGAGGGGTGTGTGAGTCGTGGTGTGTGTGCATGCGTGAGTGGCGCCGCCGTGTGTTGTGGCGCCGTGCAGTGGCGTGGTGTGAGCGCTGCTGCAGGGGGAGGGCAGCAGCGGCGGCGGCCGTGCAGGGGGAAACGGTGATGGGACTGGGGGAAAGGGGGCAGGGGCTAACTTATGGAAATTTGATTGAGTCCAGGGACTAGTTTGCAAATTCTTAATTTTGCATATTTACTAGTCAGTCCTTTACCTTTTGCCTTATTGCATTTCAGTCCCTGCATTAATTAGGGATTAAATTTCAGCCCCTGAGATTTAATTAAATTGCAGATTGACCCTCAGAATTTATAGAAATAGCATGTGGATCCCCCCGATTTTACAGAAATGACAATTTGACCTCAGAACATGCTGAAATTATAAAATGAAACCTATACCTTGCTAGATATTATTTTATGACTCCAAACATATATATTTTATGTGTTTTATGTCCTACGATATTAGGAAAAGCTAGAACGACATCCAAAATGATACGAAAAACGCGACGAACCACCGTTAGGCAAGGAAAACCCTAGTACGAGACTATGATCGTATAAATCCTAGATTCGATTAAACTCTAAACCTAGGATCACGAATTGTTGTTCCATTCGAGGATTTATTCTACTAGTTATTCCGAACATATACAGTTAAATTAGACGCTAAGTCGAATTTCTACGCTATGTAGGGTTTCCAGACGAAGGACAAGAATAAGGAAGGAAGAGGACTACGAGCTTTTGACAGGGTTGAGTATTATCCGAGGTGGGGGTAAAATCTTATCAAACAAATGCATTTTTAATTATAAAATTTATTATATGAATTTATATGCACTATGTGACTTTAAATTCGATATTCATGTGAAGTTTATTTCAGGTTGAACGTCATTACTATATGATTGATTTTTGAGTAAATTATATGTTTTCGAAAAGTTAACGATTTCAAGGAATACAAATGCAATTGATTTCATATGACGAAAAGTCGGGATAATACCCGTAGCAGAGGGGTTTCTTTAGAAACCAATACATGGCAAAGGATTTACTTGTCTATTTGTATTGTTGTGAATTATATGAACTTACGTGAACATGAATAACGTGTACTATGTGTTATGTGAGAAACATTATGCGAAACACTTAACTGCGTATGCGCTTTCTACGCCAAGTAGGGTATTCTTCGGAAACCCATCTATAGGGGTATTCTTTGGAAACCCAGCAACAGGGGTATTCTTCGGAAACCCAGCAACAGGGGTGTAAAAACCCATAGGGTCGGCTTGGGGCCCGGATAGATTTCTTCGGATATCTGTCCAAGACGGATTGTAAGGGACTACTCGGGAGTCCGCAATGTGTACTATGTATAAGTTTGTTAAGATTATGATAAAACGTGTTCCTCCTTCCACAGTACAGGTCGACCCACTGAGTGTACTTTTGGCACTCACCCCTTATATGTTTTTATTTTACAGAAAACCATGAATGAAGGAGGGACGAGCTGAATTGCCTGACACTTTTGCATGTATAATTATGTATTTATTTTTGTTGATTTTTTTTTTCAGAACCCTGATTTTGGTACTCTGTATTAAGGATCCTTTTACGTTTGAACCAAACATACTTTTCGGTTGTACATGTTGTATTTTTCTAAGTACGAGAGTTATCATTTCAGATTTTGTTCACCGTCTGTTTTCCGATGATTTAATCTTTTGACTGGACGCCCTATTTATAAGTTATGCTTCCGCTATATAAGTCATATTTCCATATACGAAAATGGGGCGTGACAGAATAACCCTATTTTTTTAGGGTTATTCGAATTTTATCAAATTAATTTTCGAATAACCCTAAAAAAGTAGGGTTATTCGAAAATTATCACCCTAATTTTCGAATAACCCTATTTTTTTAGGGTTATTCGAAAATTAATTTGAAAAAATTCGAATAATCCTAAATTTAAAACATGTGCTTATTCAAAAATTAAATCATGTGAAAATTCAAATAAGCACACACATTCACACACATTCGAATAAGCACACACATTCACACAATTTTCGAATAAGCACACACACACACAATTTTCACACATACACAATTTTTCGAATAAACACACACAATTTGAATAAACACACACTTTGGTGTTTTCGTGTTAAATTTAATACATGTAAAAGCTATACTATAAATTATGCCAGAAAAAAAATGAAAAAGTTGGATGTGGATTTTTGTAATTTTTAAATGTCACGAATAATTCATCTGGGAGCACTTTAATATGCTACACGTGAATACCCAAAATAGTGTGTCATGTTAAATATGCTACACGAATAATTTAATAAGCACATGTTATTCGAAAATTGATTTAAGTTTGGCATTGAAAATTGATTTTAAAAACCCTTATTCGAAAATTATGTGCTTATTCGAAAATTAAATCATGCTTATTCGAAAATTGATTTTTGCATGCATTGAAAATTGATTTTAAAACATGTGCTTGTTCGAAAATTAAATCATGTGCTTATTCAAAAATTGATTTAAGTGTGGCATTGAAAATTGATTTTAAAAACCCACATGTGTTATTCGAAAAATGATTTAAGTGTTATTCGAAAATTGATTTGAAAACTTCACATTTTCGTGTAACCCTACACAATGTAACCCTACACAACATTTTCGTGTAACCCTAATCATTTTCGTGTAGCCCTTCAACACATTTTCGTGTAACCCTATGTCAACATTTTTGTGTACAATTGAACCCTTAATTTTTGGTGTTTTCGTGTTAAATTTAATACATGCAAAAGCCATACTATAAATTATGTCAGAAAAAAAAATGAAAAAGTTGGATGTGGATTTTGGTAATTTTTAAAGTGAAACATATTGACTTCACTTTATTAAAATATTAATAACACCATAAGTCACTCCTATTAAATAAACATAAATAATGTACAACTTGTCAGCTTTAATGTACAGCTTTAATGTACAGCTTTGCAACCTTCACAAGCAACATCACACATTTTCGTGTAACCCCTAAAATTAGGGGTTACACGAAAATTACCTAGGGTTACACGAAAATGTGAACTTTTAAACTATGGAATTTACAAAAACACAAAAATTTAGGGGCAACAAGAAAAACAACATCACACATTTTCGTGTAACCCCTAAATTTGTGGGTTACACAAAAATGACATAATGTTACACGAAAATTTAGCTAAATTGTGGGGAATTTTATAGAATTTTCGTATTTTCATTATATAAATTCCATGCATTTTTCAGCATCTTCTAAAATCGTAAAAATACGAATTTCACCAAGCCTACCTTAACATATTTTCAATTTACATGTAACATATACTATAAACTATAACAAAGCTTGCACGAAAATTGAAATACGAAAACTAACCGTTAAGGTATTCAAAGAAAACAAAAGCTCGTGTAGATTTGCCTAGGATGTAAGGTGAGAATTAATAAGTTACATACGCATTGCAAATGTAAGTTATGTTCACCACCTATTTATTCAAAATTTGATTCTTCCTGTGCATATGTGATACTACTATTTTTTTTCAAAAGTGCACTCTATATGCATTTGCATTAAGAACACTTTACATCACATCAAATAATGTTTGTCATTTATAAATTACACGAAAAATTAATATCAATTAGTTTTTACACATTTTGATAAGTGAAAATACATGCAAATACATGCAAAAGCTAGTATAAATTATGCCACAAAAAATAGCCCAAAAAAGTAAGTTGAATGTGGATTTTATTATTTTTAAATGTCACGAGTAGCATGCTACACGAAAATATCTATTTTGTATGCAATAGTCAAAAGTTAAAGTGAAAAAGAATATATCCTGCAACAATTCCTGACAAAATTGACTAAAAATTTTGCCAAATGACTTTTATTTACTTTATATCAAATCAATGGCTATTTTGGGTAAATATTATAGTTATTGGGTTAAAACGTGAATATAAATTTAGTTGGGGTCATTTTTTACATAAATTATACTGAAGGTGTTAAATTGGGGGTATTTCCACCAAACAGAATTCCTTATCTGATATAGATGATATCATCTATATACCATACTCGTGTGCATAGATGCCACGAACGGGGCCCTTCTGGATACGTACTCCGAGGGCGAAACGGCAGAGGGTTGACGGGGCCCTTGCATCTCCATCGCTATTTCTTACTCTTCAATTCGACCACTTAAAATTTAATTTTGGTCCACTTAGGAGGACACTGTCCATTTTACATTCACTATGGAAGTCAATTTCAATTTTAGTCCACTTAGGCCAAAATTCGTTAGTATCGTCATTATTTAGTCAATTTTTCACCGGAAAACCAGTTTCACTGGCGAGTGTAATTCAACTGCCACCAGATTTTTTAAAACGCCTATGTGGCATACTGGATCCCACGTGGATAATCCTTGATCAATCAAAATTATCCGAGTCAATCATATATATATAAATTAATCAAAAATAAAAATAATTAAAAATTAAAAAAAAAACAGCAGCTTTTTCCCCAAGCCCCACACCCCCCTGCATCTTCTTCGCCTGTCACCACCCTGCTGGCGATGGGTTCATCGTCGGCGACCACCACAGCCCGTCACCAGCGACCACCACAACCACACACGCACACAGGTTTGAATGAAACACTTCGAACGATTTTGAACGGGTTTGAATGAAAAATTAACTCATAATTCCTTCATCACTTCTTTCAATTATTGAATGAAACACTCCTCAATATGTGGGAATCAAAATCCCTCATTCAATTTCATAAATGCGTATGTGAATTTGGAGAACAATGAAATGGGTTTGTGAAGTTCATTTCCGAATGATTTCGGTAAATTGAGCTTCGATTTGAACAAGAAACATGAAATTGATATGAGATTATGTTTGGACTTTAGGAGATGATCATTTTGGTATATCATTTGACCATTTTGGTAGGGAATTGGAAGAAATCAATTTTTTGAGCTTGAAGTGGTGGCTATGGTGTTTTCCGGCTAAGTAGGCGGCTGTTTTGGGCTGTTTTCGACCACTTTATGTATCAGTTTGAAGGATTTCTTGGTGGGATAAGATAGAAAACATGTTAGAATGAAAGCGGGATGATTTGAAGGTGATTTCGGCAAATATGGCAACTTTCCGGCGACCAATTTCGGAGCCGGCGGTGGGGGAATTCCGGTGGCCGGCAGTGGGGGGCTGAGGAATAAGAAGTTGGGGCTGTTTTTTTATTTATTATTTTTGATTAATTTAAATATATATATACATATATATATGTATATATGGTTGACTTGGATAATTTTGATTGGTCAAGGATTGTCCACGTGGGATTTGGCGTGCCACATAGGCCTTTTAAAAAATTCGGGGGCGGTTGAATTACACTCACCGGTGAAACTGGTTTTCCGGCGAAAAATGGACTAAATAGTGATGAATTTTGGCCTAAGTTGACTAAAATTGAAATTGGCTTCCATAGTGGACGTAAAATGGACATTGCCCTTCTAAGTGGACCAAAATTGAATTTAACCCATTATATATATCTGCATTTTTTGTCTTCTTTTTTATATATTTCATTTCACTTTTTTCACTTTTTTTTTTATTTGTAAATTTTGTGTAGTGGTGTCAAGGATGAAAATATTGGTTTCGCTAGATATATCGATACCTTAATTTTATGGAAATATCGATCAGTGGAAATATCGGTACATTTATTTTTCCGATATTTACTGATATTTTGCCGATATTTTCTCGATATTCCATCGATATTCAAGAATTTTCCTATAATTTTTACATGAAATCAACGATATTGAAATCATTATCGATATTTAGCTAATAATTATTGATATTTCATATATTTTTTAACCAAAAAAAGAAAATATCAGAGATATATCGTTATAGCCCGTTTCGTTTCGGTCACATCAAAAGATCGAAATATCGGAGATATATCGGGATATTTTCATTCTTGAGTGGCATTGATGATGACGACAGACTTGAGATAATATCTTCATTAGTTAATGCTAAAGGGTTTCACTTTTTTAGTTTTGTATAGCAAAATGAAATTAAAGTGTCGTTCCATTCATATTTCCCACTTCACTTCTTGTTTCATAATTCATTGTACTTTATTAATGATAGTTCAATAACTATACACTGGTTCCCCTATTTTTTTTGTTTTTTTATCTTTAGTAATCATCTCATAATTATTTAAGAGGTATAATAAAGTCCCACCTTAGGCCGGCGGTCTTGATTTTATAACGATGATATTTACATTTTTGATATTTTTAAGAAAGAGTGAATAAAATTTTAAACCTGCAGAGGAAGTAGGATTCAGATTCAAATTCAGAGCTGTGGAGGTAGCAGAGGAATTAACTCGAGGACATGGGCGCCGCTGCATCGCTGCTCTTGTTGATATATCCAATCCAACAAAGGGCAAGGTAATGTTAAGAGCCAAACTATACACACCCCATACCTTACTATACACACTCCACTAAAATTATATTACTCATTTTAAAATTATATTACCCCATAGCTCAAGTTAAATTTAAGTAATCATTTTAAAATATTACTCATTTCTTATAATAATATAAATATTTTAAATTAACTGAAAGAGAAAAAAACCCTTCTTAAAAAAGATGCATTTAATTTGCAGAATAGAAGTGCTTAATTATTTATTGTGGTTAATTAATACACAATTAATAAATTATGTGATTGCACTGTTTTTGCAAGTGCCTTGAATAATAAAGTGGAAGGTTTTGTAGTTAAATTCTAGCTCATTTAGTAACTCCTTATATGTATATATGTTTTTATAAGAAAAAAAAAAACTTATGGTTAATTTTTATTTTAAAAAAGTTAAAATGGTTAAAACTTGTTAGAATATTGTTAAAACTTATGGTTAATTCATTATTTTAAAGAAGTTAAATGGTTTTGTTTTTCCTTCTTCAATTAACCCATTATTAAATTACAAATTTTTACAACAGTAGTTGACATGTTGTATATTTTGTTGTAAATAATATTAACCATGTCAACCACAACGGCTAACAACATCGTTGTAAAGTATTGTTGTATTAGAAAATGATTTTTTCGCTAAAAAACAACAGTTAGGACAACAAAAATAAGTTACCGTTGTTGTTGAGCGCATTTTTCTCCAAACGACAACGGTTCTTTGTAACGGTTAATTACATCGTTGTCGTTGAGCGAAAAAATACGCCAGACACAAGTATTTGCACCAACTTCCTTTTAAATGCAATGCACAAGCTCATAGAATATCCTCCAAGATTTGATTTGTTCGCTCTGTCTGCCAATCTGTTTGAGGATGAAAAGCTGTCCTAAATCGTAACTTAGTTCCAAGGGCCATTTGAACGCACTCCCAAAAATGAGAAGTAAATCTGTTATCTCAATCAGAAATAATTGTCTTGGGAATCCCATGCAACCTGGCAATCTCTTTAATATAAAGTTGAGCCAATTTTTCCATTGAGTATGTTATCTTGATTGCCAAGAAATGTGCAGACTTCATCAATCTATCAATAATCACCCACATCGCATCACAGCCATTTGTTGTCTTTGGTAATCCAACTATAAAATCCGTGGCAATGTCCTCCCATTTCCATTCTGGTATCTGAATAGGTTGCAAAACTCCTTCAGGTCTTTGGTGTTCTGCTTTGACTCTTTGGCATGTGAGACATGCACTCACAAACTTCGCTACATCTCTCTTCATCCCGTACCACCATAAGCGGTCCTTCAGGTCGTGGTACATCTTAGTAGAACCACGATCCATTGAGTATGGAATACCATGAGCTTCTTCAAGTATCTTCCTCCTTAACTCCTAATCGTTTGGGACACACAAATGATTTTTGAAGTAAAGCACTCCGTGGCGGCAGGAACAACTAGGCAAACCTCAATTTTGGGAAGGATTTAAGTTAGATGATAGATGAAAATTTACTCCAACAACAAAAATTAGGAACCTACTTGGACCTTGAAAGTGACGGCGGCGACGGCTGGAGGTAGCGGCGGCGGTCGGAGGTGGAGGCAGGGGATGAATGGTTGCGGTTTGGGTAGAAGAAAAAAGAAAGTGATTTTGGGGGTTTTGATGAAATTTTGATATGGTTTAGGGTTTTTGAAATCAATTAAGAAAGAATAAAGAGCCCCTTTATTTACTTTTCTCATTTTATTTAATTTATTTTTATTTAATATTTATATAGAAATTAGGTCAAATGCTAGTTGCATAAATATTTATGTAGGAAGGGTTATTGAAGCTAATCACCCTATTATTTTGTGTAAGATGATATGAATTCTCTTTTTTTACATGTAAAAAGAATTGAGATGTGTATCGAGACTCAGAAAATCTTTGACCACAAATTTGATTAAATAAATTGAAAAAAATTAATAAAATAAGAAATAATCAATGACAATTTACTAATTAAAAAAATATGGTAAAAAAGAGGAAAAAATATAGTAGTAGAAATCAGCGCTTCACTCTGCCTTCACAGTTCTCTGTTCTCTCGTCGCCTCCTTCTCTCTTTAGGGCTGCCTGCGCCTCCCTCCAACGCTACTAGGGATGTAAATGAACCAAGCCGTTTGCGAACTATTCATGTCTCGACTCGATAAATATTCGTTTGAGATCATTTGTGAAGCTTAACGAGTCGAACTCGAACCCGAATTTCGAGCTTGAATACTTAACGAGCTGAACTCGAGCCTGGACATGTTTGATTCGAAAGCTCGCGAACAGGTTCGTGAATATGTTCGCGAGTCTGCCTAACGAACCTGTTCGCGAACATGTTCGTTAGGTTCGTGAAGAGTTCGTTAGCATATTCGTTTAGTATTTGTGGACTAGTTTATTTATATATTTTATAATAGTATTAGATTTTAAAATTTAAATAAATATATAAATTAAAAAAAATTTAACACAAATATTACAGGATTAAATTAAACATATTCATTTTATAAACATACTAACTAATAAAAATTCAATACAATTATTTACTTATTCATTTTATAAACATACTAACTAATAAAAATTCAATACAATTATTTACTTATTTCTAATATATTAATTGTATTGTCATTTGCATATCTTTAAAATTTTGATATTAATGATACAATGTAGTGATGATATATTATCTTTATATAAAAGATATAATGCTTTAAATATTTATATAAATTAAAATTTGGGTATCTTAATATTGGATTTTCCATTTATGATATTTTAAATATTTATATATGATATTTGAAGCATACATAAGTATAACCTATAAATATGTATATAACTAAAAATAAAATATGTATTAATTATCAATATCTGCACAATTAGCATTTTTAAAATTCTAAAATTAAGATTTTAAGATAATTAAAAATAGAAATATTAATTAGAGTTTAGATTCTTCAATATAATATTATAAGATTTGAAATCCACACAGATATATACGTGTACAAACGCGCGCCCGCACACACACACACACATATATATCTAAATGTAACTCTCGAATGTGTTATATAGTTTTCGAACAAAGTAAGTAGATAATTGGTTATATATTGTTAACTTTAACAAATTAAACAAACATCAACAAACTTATTAATTATATTATTCAACTTATTAACAAAAATAAATTATATATTTATAAGTTAGAAATATAACATAATATCTAAGATTAATAACTTAAACATAAAACTGATCAATAATTAGATATTTTACGTTTTTGTATTTATCATCAGTAAAAATTTTAGTGTTACAATTATACATTTTACATTCTTATATTAACATATCACGAGTCTTGTAATGATTTCGCGAATGAGATAAATTATATATTTCTTGAAAAATATAACATATTATGTAAAATTTATAATTTAATCATAAAACATATCTATAATTAGATATTTTACATTTTTATATTTATCATCAATAAGAATTTTAGAGTTATAATTATACATTTTACATTCTTAGATTAACATATCAACTTATTAACAAAGCTAAATTATATATTTCTTAAAAAACATTCAACATATTATCTAAAATTTATAGTTTAATCATAAAACATATTTATAATTAGATATTTACATTTTTATATTTATCATCATTAATAATTTTAGAGTTTTAATTATACATTTTACATTCTTATATTAACATATCAACTTATTAACAAAGATAAATTATATATTTCTTAAAATACATTCAACATATTATCTAAAATTTATAGTTTAATCATAAAACATATCTATAATTAGTTACTTTACATTTTTATATTTATCATCAATTAAAAATTTAGATACTTATATATTTTACATTCTTATATTAACATATCAACTTATTAACAAAAATAAATTATACATTTCTTAAAAAACATTCAACATATTATCTAAAATTTATAGTTTAATCATAAAACATATTTATAATTAGATATTTTAAATTTTTATATTTATCATCAATAATAATTTTAAAGTTTTAATTATACACCTAAATACATATTAATATTACATAAAACATAACTACATATTACATATATTGTAAAGTAAATACATAAAAAATAATAATAATTTCTAAGTATCTAAACTTGAAATCCCCAAATTCAATTCAAATTGAAAATTTGAAACCCTATCTCTCTCATCTCTCATTCACCTCACCCGCCCTCCTCTCCCTCCGCCGCCGCCGCCGCCGCCGCCGTCCGCCGTCGCCTCTCTATTAGCCGCCGTCCGCCGCAGTCGCTTCTCTCTTATCCGCCGCCCGCTACGCCGCCGTTTTGTGCGGTGATGATTTTAACTCTTCAATTCATATGTCGATTCCGATTTGATTTTCTTCAATATGCAATGATGAGATTAAGCACCATTCGGTGTAATTAAATTAGGGCAGTGGATTAACCTCCGTGAGCCTACTTAATTAACGACTTCTCCTTCCACTGAGCAAATTTCCTCTTCTATTTATTTCATTACACCTTGATTTCATTCAATCATTGTAGTTTCAGCCATCCTTTTCAATAGGTAAAACTATGATCAATTCTTATGGTTTTCCTCGGCTTTGCTACAAATGTGAAGTCTCTTTCTTGGTAATAAATTGCAGAAAAGCAAACAAGAAAATGAGACTCTGGGAGAGAGGGATGCGAGAGAGGGGGGGGGGGGGATCTTGAGAGATATGGTAAAGAAGAAGAAGATGATTACAGTTAAGAAAGAAAATGAAGTTTAGTAGTAGGCATATATGTAATGAGGTAAGTGATTTTGGAGAGGACAGATTTTTGAGCTTTCTACTGCCATTTTTATCATCAAAGATGATATATAGTGTATTGGTTTTTTTTTAGGTGAATCTTTCTCACATGTCGTCATGGACCAAAGATCGAGAAGTTTAATGTTTAGAATATTATGTTGACTTGAAATTTGACTATTTTAATTATTTTTGTATGTCATTGTTGAACTGTGAAATTTGTATGTGTTACTATGTTTATTTTCTAGTTAAATCTTGAAATGGAGGCCAAAATTAGTGTTAACGAACTCGAGCCCGAACTCGAGCCGAACTCGAACTCGAGCTCGAACAATCAAGCTCGAATTTGAGCTTGTAACCGAACTCTTTCGAGCTTTTATCGAGCCGAACTCGAACTGGGCTCGTTTGTCCTATTAACGAGCCTTATCCGAGTTGAACTTGAACGAATACCGAGCCCAATATTTTTCAAACGAGCCGAGCTCGAGCTCCATTCCTAAGGCTCGAACTGAACTCGAGCCCAATACTGTTCGGCTCAGTTCGGCTCGTTTACATCCCTAAACGCCACCATTGATTCGCCGGCGTACCTTCAACGCCGCTATTTACTCTCCGGTGTTACTCTCAACACCATCATCTTCGTCGCGGCGGGAGTTCGTATCAGAAGAACACCTTGTACCCAGTCCAGCAAGAATCTAGGCCGAGTTAGTGAAACCGTCTTAAAAGTTTAATCATTTTGATATGTTGTAGATTGGTTTCGGGGAATATCTTGTGGTATTTATCTGGGTGTTGCTTTTTATATTGTGTCATTACTTTTTGAGCCTATGAGCTCTTATTAGCCTCTTCTTGTTTAAGCTATTTTTCAGAGCTGGTTTCTTGATTATGTCGTTGGTTTGATTGATTTCTAGCACTTATATTGTTTTTTTTTTTCTGCAAACAGATAGCTGTGTACGAGAACAATAACAAATGGCTGCTACTTGTCAAATTACGGCGGCTGAGTTTGCACAAGTATGATGTTTATTTGCTGTTTCTTAGTTTTAAGTTTCAGACCTCAAATGAAATTTAAGCTAAGATTGCTTACAATGTATCCTTTTGTCTCTGTAGGGTGTCTATAGACAGAAATTTGTTTTGCCTAGACAGTCTTTCAGGCAAGCAATGTTCTGTAGGTTGTCAAGAAAAACTCCTTTGGTGAGAATTTCTCGTGGAGGATTTGGATCAAGGCAAGTGAAGATCAGAGCAGTTGCCTCGAGGGAGGTAAAAGTGGAGCCAAAACTTGTTAGGAGCGTTTCTGAGAACGTTGTTCATTTTTATCGAATTCCATTACTACAAGATAATGAGACAGCTGAACTTCTGAAACTGGTTCAGACCAAAGTTTCAAACCAAATAATAGGTTTGAAAACCGAGCAGTGTTTCAATATTGGGGTAGATGGAGATGTTGCCACTGAGAAGCTTCATGTACTTAGGTGGCTTTTGGGGGAAACATACGAGCCTGATAATTTGGGGACTGAGAGCTTTCTTGATGAAGAGATGAAAGAGAGCTCAAATGCTGTTATTATAGAAGTTGGCCCTCGTTTGTCTTTCACCACTGCATGGTCTGCCAATGCTGTGTCAATTTGCCGAGCCTGCAGTTTGACTGAAGTGAATAGATTGGAGCGATCGAGGAGGTACTTGTTGTACCTTCGGGCTGGAAGTGCGTCTCTCTTGGAGAGTCAAATTAATGAGTTTGCGGCATTGGTGCATGATAGAATGACTGAATGTGTTTATAATGAGAAGCTCACATCTTTTGAGAGGGCTGTAGTTCCTGAGGAAGTCCGTTATATACCTGTAATGGAGAAGGGGCGGAAGGCATTGGAGGAAATAAATGAGGAAATGGGGTTAGCCTTTGATGAACAAGATTTGCAGTATTACACCAAGCTTTTCAAGGAAGATATCGCACGAGATCCAACTAATGTTGAACTATTTGATATTGCTCAGTCTAACAGTGAACACAGCAGGCATTGGTTTTTTACTGGAAAGATTGTTATAGATGGGCAGCCAGTGAGTAGGACTCTTATGCAGATTGTTAAAAGCACTTTGCAGGCAAATCCAAATAATTCAGTTATTGGTTTCAAGGATAACTCCAGTGCTATAAAGGGGTTTCTTGTGAATCAGTTGCGTCCAATCCATCCAGGTTTGACATGCCCATTGGACATGAGTGCGCGTGACCTTGATATCTTGTTTACTGCTGAGACGCACAACTTCCCGTGTGCTGTGGCCCCATACCCTGGTGCTGAGACAGGTGCTGGAGGCAGGATTAGAGATACACATGCAACTGGTAGGGGGTCATTTGTTGTAGCATCCACTGCCGGGTACTGTGTTGGAAATCTCAATATTGAAGGTTCATATGCTCCATGGGAGGATCCGTCTTTCACATATCCTTCGAACTTGGCTTCCCCCCTTCAGATTCTCATAGATTCTAGCAATGGTGCATCTGATTATGGAAACAAATTTGGTGAGCCGTTAATTCAGGGTTACACAAGAACTTTTGGTATGAGGCTCCCAAATGGAGAGAGACGAGAATGGTTGAAGCCAATTATGTTTAGTGCAGGCATTGGCCAGATTGATCACACCCACATAACAAAGGGAGAGCCTGAAATCGGGATGCTAGTTGTTAAGATTGGAGGGCCAGCATACCGAATTGGAATGGGGGGTGGTGCTGCATCCAGTATGGTTAGTGGCCAAAATGTTGCTGAGCTGGATTTCAATGCTGTGCAGCGTGGAGATGCAGAAATGGCCCAGAAGTTGTATCGAGTTGTTCGTGCTTGTGTTGAAATGGGAGAGAACAACCCTATCATTAGCATTCATGATCAGGGGGCCGGTGGAAATTGTAATGTTGTCAAAGAAATTATATATCCAGAGGGTGCTACTATTGATATTCGGGCTGTGGTAGTAGGTGATTACACGATGTCAATCCTTGAGATTTGGGGAGCAGAATACCAGGAGCAAGATGCTATTTTGGTGAAGCCTGAAAGCCGAGATTTTTTACAATCTATATGTGCAAGAGAGAGAGTTTCAATGGCAGTTATTGGAACAATTAGTGGTGAAGGCCGGATTGTTCTTGTGGACAGTCTAGCTGCAGAAAGATGCAAATCAAATGGACTACCTCCACCACCACCTGCTGTTGATCTAGAGCTTGAAAAGGTGCTTGGTGACATGCCCCAGAAAACTTTTGAGTTTCATCGTATCACTAATGCCAGGGAGCCACTTGATATTGCTCCTGGAATGACGGTTATGGATTCTCTGAAAAGAGTACTCAGACTTCCATCTGTTGCTTCCAAACGATTTTTGACTACAAAAGTCGATAGGTGTGTGACAGGCCTTGTAGCACAACAGCAAACTGTGGGCCCCATTCAAATCACACTTTCTGATGTTGCTGTAATTGCTCAAAGTTATACGGACATCACAGGAGGTGCATGCTCTATTGGGGAGCAGCCGATGAAAGGTCTTTTGGATCCAGCAGCTATGGCAAGGCTAGCTGTAGGAGAAGCTCTGACTAATCTTGTGTGGGCTAAGGTTACTTCTCTTTCTGATGTAAAGGCTAGTGGCAATTGGATGTATGCAGCGAAACTGGATGGTGAGGGAGCAGCCATGTATGATGCCGCCATTGCTCTTTCTGAAGCTATGATTGAACTTGGCATTGCCATCGATGGGGGAAAGGACAGTCTTTCTATGGCAGCACATGCATCTGGAGAAGTTGTGAAGGCTCCTGGAAACTTAGTGATCAGCACCTATGTAACTTGTCCTGATATCACTAAAACGGTGACCCCAGATTTGAAGCTTGGTGATGATGGACTTCTTCTTCACATTGATTTGGCAAAAGGGAAGCGCCGTCTTGGTGGATCTGCCCTTGCACAAGCATTTGGTCAAGTTGGGAATGAGTGCCCTGATCTTGAGGATGTCTCCTACCTCAAAAATGCTTTCAATGCGGTGCAGAATCTGATCGAGGAAGAGCTGGTTTCAGCTGGCCATGATATCAGTGATGGAGGATTGCTAGTTACTGTGCTTGAGATGGCATTTGCAGGGAACTGTGGCATTCAGTTGAATCTGACTTCTCCTGAGAATTGCAGTGTTTCCCAAACACTCTTTGCCGAGGAGCTTGGTCTTATCATTGAGGTTAGCAAAAAGAATAAAGGTTTGGTGACAGATAAACTTTCAGATGCTGGAGTATTTGCTGAGATCATTGGTGAAGTTACGGCATCACAACTAGTTGAGCTAAAGATTGATGGTATCACCCACTTGAAAGAAGTAACTTGTTGTCTTAGGGACCTCTGGGAAGAAACTAGCTTTGAGCTTGAAAAATTACAAAGGCTGGCATCTTGTGTGGAACTTGAGAAAGAAGGTCTGAAAAGTCGTCATGAGCCTTCCTGGGAGCTGTCCTTCACACCCACACACACAGATGTAAAATACATGACAGCAGCTTCGAAACCGAAGGTTGCTATCATTCGTGAAGAAGGGAGCAATGGGGACAGAGAAATGGCTGGTGCTTTCCATGCTGCAGGCTTTGAACCATGGGATATCACTATGTCTGACCTTCTCAATGGAGCAATCTCGTTGAATGAGTTTAGAGGTATAGCTTTTGTTGGAGGCTTCAGCTATGCAGATGTACTGGATTCTGCAAAAGGTTGGGCAGCTTCAATAAGATTCAACAAGTCTCTCTTGAATCAGTTCCATGAATTCTATGACAGGCCAGATACATTCAGTTTAGGGGTTTGCAATGGCTGTCAGCTTATGGCTCTTCTAGGGTGGGTCCCAGGTCCCAAAGTTGGAGGTGTTCTTGGAGACAACGGTGATCCTTCACAGCCCAGGTTCATTCACAATGAATCTGGAAGATTTGAGTGTCGATTCACAAGTGTGAAGATTGAGAAGTCACCAGCCTTGATGTTCAAAGGCATGGAGGGTAGTACTTTGGGCGTATGGGCAGCTCATGGTGAGGGACGGGCATATTTCCCGGACGAGGGTGTTTTTAGTAGTATACTGAAGTCTGACTTAGCACCCGTGAGATATTGTGATGATGACGGGAAAGCAACGGAAGTATACCCTTTCAATATGAATGGTTCTCCATTAGGGGTTGCAGCGATATGTTCACCGGATGGGAGGCATCTTGCTATGATGCCCCATCCCGAGCGATGCTTCTTGATGTGGCAGTACCCTTGGTATCCCACCAGCTGGAATGTGGAAAAAAAGGGGCCGAGTCCGTGGCTTAAAATGTTCCAAAATGCTCGCGAGTGGTGTTCATGAGGTTCGTCCTATTGCTTCAAAATGTTTCTCGTTAAACTTGGAGTGAGTAGAATAAAAGTGTTTTCATACATTGGCATCACATAGTATATCTTCTCCACAAAACTTGATGTTTACTAGTTAGATTTTTTTTATCAACTATTATTAGCTTTCAGCTACAAATTGTTGTTCTATTGTGAGTACTTGTGGCTCTGTGCATATATTATGTATGTCTGTGTGATGAGCAGGATTTATAGTTACTTAGCATATATGCTTCTGTTGAGATTTATTAGGAAATTGGAAGTAGATGCTTTGAGATTCATGTTGAATTATGATGATCATAAGCTTAGAAACTTTTCTTTTGGTATATCTTAATAATGATGGACTTCTTTTTCTATAAAGAATTTTGGGATTAACACGTCATTTTATGTATAACTATTTAGATTTTTATTTAGTCTTCAACATTTGACTGTTTCAGAATGATGCAGCCTTCGATGTTGAGAACGATGAAATTGGGGTGGCGAAGTGCCTGCTTCTGGGTTCATAAAGTGGAAAGCAAAACCAGGTTGATATATTGCTGTATTGAAACATAGGGATGAAGAATTTTATGATGCTTCTGTTGTCTTTAACGTTTTCCTTAACAGTAGCTGCTAATGGTCATAGCTGCTGAGTTGTGCCTGAAATTATTCCAGAAACCAACCATAATATTTTGCCTTTAATATTCATGGAGGATGAATCATACTGTGGTTCTTAATTATTTTACAAGATGCATAATGCTAAGAATTTAGATACTACACAGAAATTACTAGTTGGTATACAAAGAATCAGAAAAACTTTGTGAATGTCATTAACCCAAAATGATAATGAAGAAACATAAATGAAGTTAATAATATTTCTCCAAACAAGATGTACACAAATCACTTAACAGTTCTCTTTATGCAAATCGAATGTATTCGTTCTAAAATTTATAAAATAGTCTACATTTTATGTCCTACTTTATCATTGCATTAATATATTAATAATAGGAAAATTGTATATTCAGGTCTTGTTTTTTTTTAATTCTTTTGTATTTGATCAGCATACTTTAATTTGTAAATATTAAGTCACTGTACTTTTCTTTGTACACTAATGTTATATTTGCATCACATATTATGTAATTTCTTCGTATTATTACAACTTCAAGACAGCATTTGGACTTATAATCCAAAATGGTCTTTTGGCAAAGCAAAAATGGTCAAATAAATTAATAAGTAAAAAATAAGTGGAAAAGAGTAGAGCTAAAATTGTATCCTCAAAAAACCCGTGTATGAAGATGGTTTCTCTCTCTAATTCCAACAGCGATGTGTCACCACCAGGCAATGTGGCAATCTTGATTTTGTGACTATTGCTACTTCAATATTACTATATAACTCTTCCTATTTCAATCATAATATTTGCTAAACTCAAATGACAACAGAAATTAGTAGATTAGTAGAATATGTTCAATCGTGTCCTATATAGCTTGGAATACAGATTCCTGCTTTCCTGATATTTTGGAACAATCTTCAATCATTCCTGATATTTCATGATATTACTCACTGTAATTTCTGGCTTGTTTACAATTGCCTTTCCATTCCCTTTGTCAACTTTCATGGTACTTCTCTCTGCTGTGATCGATTAGGTAATATCCTGCCATATTTTGAGGTATTGTGCTGTGTGAGGCTTCATTTGTTTGTTTGTTTGTTTCTTTTAAATGGGTGTGGGTGGAGTTGGCTAGAGCTCAGTGATTGGTTGTTAATGGAATAAACGTTAGCATATCATATGAAACTAGTGTCTTTTTTTATTGTTGGTTAAATCGCAGAATCATTTTTATTGCTGGATATGTTTTCTCTACTTTGGGGAGCGTTGAGGACTAATTTATGGCCTTTTCATTTTCCTAGTTCTTATCTTTAGGAGATTGACTTCTCAAAGATGTGATCTTTCTTAATTTTCTTTTAACTTTTCCTATCCGTTTTTCCTGATTGGGTATTCTCAAAAGACCATGTCATGATGTTAGCTGTCATTTAAAAAGATGAGCGATATTGTTCTATAATGTTGCTTGCATCTCATGAGGTTTTAACATGTGATAGCTCATGTGTTGGTTAAGATTTTCATTGCCAGCAATGAAACAATAATGGTTGCTAATCGAAATCTCGACAATCTGCTGAAGTATGAGAGACGTAAAAGCATTATTGCATCTTAGTTTTGCCTTATTATATATATATGTGTGTATATATGTGTAATTCTTTAAAAAGTGTGAAATATAGTTCTTCCTTTTCTTTGTTTTTGTACATCATCAAGTAGTTTCCAGTTCTCAAAATTCAGAATGTTTTCCCCTTTTAAATAATGTTGCAGGAATCTTGGAGAAATGTAGTAACAAAGGAATCACAAAGTTCATCACTCTTCTGGGTAATTGGTCTGGTTCAGCAGGATCTTGCATGTATGCTCAATCACTAACATGCATTGGGATTCATGTTGACTGATGATTAGCTTAGAAACGTTTCTTTTGTGGATTAACCCCTGATTTTTCTGCGTTAACACTGTGATTTTTATTTCGTCTTCAGCATTTGATTGTTACAGAATGTTGATGTTGAGATAAAGAACGATGAAATTAGCGAAGCCAAGGTTGATATGATGGTGTATTGAAACATAGGGATGAATATTACAATGCTTCGTATGTCTTTTACGTTTCCCTTTGAGGGCAGCTGCTATAATGTTCATAGCTGTTAAGTTGTGCCTGGAATTATTTCCAGAAACCAACCACAATAGTGACACCACTTGTTGGTTTCAAGTGTTGGGAGGTTTAGAAGGGAGTTGAATAAACCTCCTCAAATTTTAAAACCTTTCACCCCAGAAGAATATAATTCCTTTGCATTGTGTAGTATGCTATTTAGTTTACTCTCTTGTTATCAGATTTCAGGTTACTGCAATAGAAAGCTTTGCAGTTGATAATCAGAAGAAATACTTTGAGAGTTTAATGTAGCAGAATAAATGATTCCTTTTGAAAATTAGATTGATACAATATTTTGTGCTAGATGATGTTGTGACAAGAGATAGATGTGCAATAGATAAATATGCGAAATGCGCAAGATATGTAGTGGTTGAGGTTGAAATAATATATCTACATCCGCTCTACTCCTTTTCGCAAGAGAAACTTCATCGAAATACTTGTTTGGTTTACACAACTTAACTATTACAAACACTTAATCCTAACTACTTTAGTAGTAAACTACCACATAGGTTGCTCTAACTACTTAACCAAGATCTACACATAATCGGCTTAAACCACACAAGGTTCTTATTCTTCTACAAGAACGAAACATTTAGTAGACATTTGATTCCTTTTGTTAAGTATTCCAAAACTATTCTAATCACTGTTTTAAAATACTATTGAGTCGTACGAACTGAGGCGCGCCTCAGTTCAAAATAGGGAAAAAACACCTCTGAGGCGTGCGCCTCTATATAGGGAAAGAGGCGTGTGCCTCAACCATCCGAGGCTGTCGAGGTGGTGCTGCCAAACCGAGGCGTGCCAAGGCGCTATTTTACTTAAAATCAGGATTGAGCCCTAAAATTAAATGGACTTTCTAACATAACATAAATGTATCTCTAACATAACGTAAAAATATTCTTAACATAACATAAATGTATCTTCAACATAACGTAAATGTATGTGCACAAAATGTGCCGAAGTTAGGGTTTTTTTTGAAGTTAAAGGTATGAAATCTAGGCATAAAAGTATTCTTAACAAAACTTAAATGTATGTCAAACGTAATGTAAATGTATCTCTAACATCACCTAAAGGTCATAACCAAAATCTAGAAAAGTAGTGCGGAAAAAAAAAAGAAAAACGGGTTAAGCGCCCCAGTTCAAAATAGGGAAAAAAACACCTCCGAGGCGTGCGCCTCTATATAGGGAAAGAGGCGTGTGCCTCAACCATCCGAGGCTGTCGAGGTGGTGCTGCCAAACCGAGGCGTGCCAAGGCGCTATTTTACTTAAAATCAGGATTGAGCCCTAAAATTAAATGGATTTTCTAACATAACATAAATGTATCTCTAACATAACGTAAAAATATTCTTAACATAACATAAATGTATCTTCAACATAACGTAAATGTATGTGCACAAAATGTGCCGAAGTTAGGGTTTTTTTTGAAGTTAAAGGTATGAAATCTAGGCATAAAAGTATTCTTAACAAAACTTAAATGTATGTCAAACGTAATGTAAATGTATCTCTAACATCACCTAAAGGTCATAACCAAAATCTAGAAAAGTAGTGCGGAAAAAAAAAAAAAAAAAAAGAAAAACGGGTCAAGCGCCCCAAATCTGACTCGATTGCATGGATCTAAGATCCATGCAAGATTCATGCACTTGATTCATAAGAGAATGACTCTCTTTTCTAAGGCTGTTTTATACATTTAATTTTGTGAAAGTAATTAATCCAGATTTCACACCTCATAATCCATATCTAAATTGCCATATACATTTGATTTATGAATCTAAAATCAAACTTTAATTTCATAAAATTATATTTATAATAGCATCTATAAATTTTGTTACATGTACTTACTCCTATACAGCCAAATATTTGCCATGATATGTAGACATTGGTCCCCCATTTCACTATCTCAAGGAAAAAACATAATAAAACTTGAAGCTTCCAGTAGTTCCAAGAGACTAAGTAGGTCACACTAAAAGAAAATAAAAGGACAAAGTAATATAGTTATCACGAATTCCCAACCATAAATAATACAAACAGAAAAATTCGAAAAATAGAAGTCCCAAAAAAAAAAAAAAAACAAAAAACAAAAACAAAAAACAAAAAACAAAACAGAAGTCTCCAGTATCAATTTTCTGAGTGGCAATATTATTATCGATTCTAGCTACTATTTCATGTAATGATGTATTAGACGTTTTTATAAATAGTATACCCATTGAAATATTATATCTTATACATATATTAGCCACAATCTATTTACTAAGACACATACTATTTGGTCCACGTGAATTGCCATCCAATTTAAATTATACCCAATTAGTAAATTTAAAAACCATGAAGTATTTCAAAACCCATGATTAGTTACTATGCTACTATTCCTTTCTTCTTTGCTTTCACTACTTGCTACTTATGAAAATGTCATTCAAATAAAACATAAGTGTAAAAAAAAACACACACACATTTCACATAGCTATCTCTATAACCATCTATTGCATTATATTTGAATCACATATCATGCAATTTCTTCATATTATTACAACTTTAAGACAACATTTGGGCCTATAATCTTTTTTGCAAAGCAAAAATTAATTACCAAAAAATATATATATATATATATATTGATGTGGGTAGGACGAGAATATAAAGGAGGCCCTCAAGACATGTTACTATTTCAAAGAGATCCTATTTTTAGTAAGTAAAAATCATAAAGTTGCAGAACTCCAGAGCTTCCTCTGGCAGAAGTGGGGCGCATAAGTGGTGAAGAAACTGGGAACAACAGAGATGAAGTCGCATGCGCTCGGAGTAGAGGATTATAGCCCATAAAGAAGGGCGATAAGCATGGAACAAGGCATTGCTGACATGGACAAAGAGGACAAAAGAAATATTTTCCTGCATAACAGAAAATGGAAGGATCTAGAGGGAGGAATGTGTACCTTGGGCTGCAAAAGGAATACTTTAACAAAAGGAATATTTTGATGGCTTAAGCAACAAGGAAGTCAAGAGTAAATGACGGAAATACCCTCCTTGTATGAAGAAAGAATATAAATAGGAGAAACTATGTATTGTAAAGGGGCTTTTTCACTTTTAATCAAGGAATAATACTTTCTCTTTTTCTTCTCTAGAAAGTTAAGTTTTTCATTCACTTGTTCTTGAGGTGTTTGCTATACAGTAACATCATATATATATATATATATAAGTGGAGAAGAATAGATCTAAAATTCTATCCTCAAAAAAGCCCATGTTTATTAAGATTGTTTCCAAGTCCAAAAATCCAACAGCGATGTGCCACCTGGCAATGTGGCAATCTTGATTGTGTGGCCATTGCTATTTCTATCTTACTATATAACTCTTCCTATCTCACCACTTTCTTCTCTCTCAACACCAACTTTTTAAATTTTTTGCAAATATATACACTACTAAATTCAACTTACTAAGAGCTCTCTATTAAACGACAATGGCGGCTGCCGTTTACACCATCGGAGCTGTCAACCTCGTGCCGGTATTTTCTTGTTCTTGTTTATATTATTTTCATCTATATTGTTACATGTTTTTTATTTAGTTATTCATGATTTGATTTGGGATACTAATATGCAATAATATGGTTTTTGATGGTTTAATTGTTCTAAGCTTTTCATGCTTTTAAAATGGCTTCTTTGCTGAGAACATGGCTCGATCACTTTGTTTAGAAACTAATTCCAACATCTTAGAAAATCTTGAGGCTCTAACAAAGTGTTGGACATAATTATATTATATTATGTGCAACTTGTTTCTATATTTTGTTGTGTTGGACACCATGTGTTTAGTTTGTAGTACGAAATAATCGATCTGTATATTTTGTATTCCCTTTAATTCACGTCATATGCTAAAATATAATTGATGTCAGTTATACATGTGGTTTATGCTGGTTACTTTTGAAATTTAAAAGAAACAAACTAATATTTTAAATTCGGTACAGTTTAGTAATAACGTCATATTATAAAATATGTGTGTGTACATGGTGTGTATTGTAAAGTACAATTAAAATGGAAAAACAGATAGAATATATATGATATGAAACGGAATTGGACAGCCAACAAAAATATATACACTCTCTACTGAAGCTGCTCTTTCACTAAATTGGTTTTTTTTTTTGAAGCCTGAAAACTGTAATTTTTCTTGTAGATCTCATATTGCTGGATAATATTGTTTAGAAATCCCAAAAGATAAGGTTTTGATTGAAAAAAACATTACAAGTTTTTTGAAAGTTGTATTTTAGCATCACTTTTGAACTTTTGGAAAGAAAAAATAATTCTTCATTTTGAAATAGTTGTTGCTTTAGGAAATAAAATTAAGTAACAGTTATTACAAGTTGTATGTAAGCATGTAAAAAATAGTGGGAGGCGTTGACAATATTTTGTCAAACAATTAAGGCAAAAACTCATGTGAGACGGTCTAATGTTAACAACGAGGTGATCTAACGTTAACGGAATTCAATATGATGAATTAATTCGTCTCACGCAACAAGTATTTGCGATAATACTTGATCTATGGATTTGATATTTGAAAAGTAGATAAAATCTGTGTGGTTTAATCACACTTTCATTTGGTGAAAATGATATATTCAGTTGAAGTTGAATGGATCAAGTGGGAGCCCAGCAGTGTCAAGCTCAGCCTTCTTCGGCTGGAGCTTGAAGAAGACAAGCCCGACCATGGTTTCATCGTCGACAGGAAACATGAAGGTGGTTGCAGAGGCAGCTGAGATAGATGAGAAGAAACAGACAGAGAAAGACAGGTGGAAGGGCCTCGTCACTGATATCTCCGACGATCAACAGGACATTACTCGCGGCAAGGGCATGACCGACTCCCTCTTCCAAGCCCCCACCGGAATGGGGACTCACGACGCTGTCCTCAGCTCCTACGAGTACATCAGCCAGGGCCTCCGACAATACAACTTGGACAACACCATGAGTGGTTTCTACATTGCTCCTGCTTTCATGGACAAGCTTGTTGTCCACCTTGCCAAGAACTTCATGAAGTTGCCTAACATCAAGGTCTTTCATGAAATTCCCTAGGACTTTTGTGTTTATAAATATATGCAACGCTGTATTTAATGGCATCATTAATTTACTGTACAGGTCCCTTTGATTCTGGGGATCTGGGGAGGCAAAGGGCAGGGTAAATCATTTCAATGCGAGCTTGTGTTCGCCAAGATGGGAATCAAGTGAGTTGACATGATTTTGATTCCATGATTTCCTCTTGATCATGAAAATATAATGACACGAATGTGAAATGTGGAAACAGCCCGATCATGATGAGCGCGGGAGAACTGGAAAGCGGGAACGCAGGAGAGCCCGCGAAGCTGATCAGACAGAGGTACCGTGAGGCAGCTGACATCATCAAAAAGGGGAAAATGTGTTGTCTTTTCATAAACGATCTCGACGCGGGGGCTGGTCGTATGGGGGGCACCACACAGTACACGGTGAACAACCAGATGGTGAACGCGACCCTCATGAACATCGCCGATAACCCCACCAATGTACAACTCCCCGGAATGTACAACAAGCAGGAGAACCCTCGTGTGCCCATCATTGTCACTGGTAACGACTTCTCCACTCTGTATGCTCCACTCATTCGAGACGGTCGGATGGAGAAGTTCTACTGGGCCCCCACACGTGAGGATCGAGTTGGCGTTTGCAAGGGCATTTTCCGAACTGACAACGTCCCTGATGAGGCCGTTGTCAAGCTTGTCGACACCTTCCCCGGCCAATCAATCGGTAAGTATATGCCATTAGAAAACGGCTAAACTTATATAAGAGATCTTATGAGTGAGTGAGTGAGTGCTTGCGGAAAGAGTTTAATAAGTTTTACTTCAACTTTTACCATAATGATCATTTTGGAGATGTTTTGCATTTGTGTTATGAGCATAGTTTTTACTAAAACTAAGCATAGTTTTTTCCGTAAATGCTGTCTTTACGGTTTATAAGATGTTAGTAATGACAAGTGTGTACGTTGTTGCAGATTTCTTCGGGGCTCTAAGGGCAAGAGTATACGACGACGAGGTGAGGAAGTGGGTGGCGGAAAACGGAGTAGAGAACATAGGGCAGAAGCTGGTGAACTCAAGGGAGGGGCCACCAACATTCGAGCAGCCAAAGATGACACTGGAGAAGCTTCTAGAATACGGGTACATGCTAGTGCAGGAGCAGGAGAATGTGAAGAGGGTGCAACTAGCTGATAAATACCTGAAAGATGCTGCTCTTGGAGATGCCAACAAGGATGCTATTGAGCGTGGATCATACTATGGTTATTACATCATAAACTCATCCCCTTTATAAACATACACTAATTAAGACAACATATATATTAATAATGTGTTGTGTTTTTAATATTACAGGGAAAGCAGCCCAGCAAGTTGTTGTTCCAGTGCCAGAAGGGTGCACAGATCCCAATGCCAAGAACTTTGATCCAACTGCAAGAAGTGATGATGGAACCTGCCAATACACTGCTTAATTAATTAGGGGTTTTTAGTGTCGTTTTTGTTTGAGAATTATGAAGTTGTCTATAAATACAAGCATGTGTTGTGGGAGTACCAATATAATACAAATTTGGTACTTGCATGGTGTCTTTCATGGATTAATGTTGTTCTCTAGTTTGTGTTGCTTACCTATTCATGATTTGAATTACAAGGTTGATCGTTTAAAGTGAAGGATATCTAGTCTGCTGAATTCGGATTTTGTATCAATGTTCAAAATTTAGAGTAAACTACTTTTTCCCCCCATAAAATAGGTCCCTAACAATTTAGAACTTTATTTATTCGGGCTGGTCAATTTGGACAATAATTTTCCAAAAAGTGCAATTTATGCCTAATTTCGGTCCAAATTACTTATTTGAGCTGAAATCACATGTGCGGTGCACGTGAGGACGGGCTCACCGGACCAACTTGCTGACATGGAATAAAAATAAAGTAAAAAAAAAACAAAATTAAAAACATTTTTTAAGAATAAATATAAAGTAAAAATTAAAATTAAAATTAAAAAAAAAAACCAAAATTAAAAACAGCGTCTTCTCCACCACCACCTGCCGCCCCTTTCCCCCATATACAAAATCCCTCTTCCCAGCTTCATTCTGGAACAAGATTTCTAGCCCATAACCAATAATAATAATTGTCAAGATTTAATCCTTATACTGCAATTCAACAAGCAAACAACTCCAACACCAATCCAAGAAAACCCTAAAGATCTAAGCTCAAGAATTATCAAACTAAGCAAGAAACACAACAACAAAGAACAGCACACAATCGAGTTACGTGGTTCGGCGTAAGCTACTCCACGGGAACAATGGGGAGGGGGTTTCTTCTCATTCAATCAAATCAAAACGAAGAACACAACTACAAACACTCTATGCACTCGCTACTGTTTCTCTCTCTGTTTCTCTCTCTACACTTTACAACTTATCATATCAACTATCACTATGTGAAGCCCTATTTATAAGCTACAAAACGCAACAAGAATTACAGAAATCCGTTGAGAAATGAGCGAGTTATCAAGCTCTGAATCTTCAGCTCAAGATCAGCTCCCCGATGGATCAGCTAGCCGTTGCTTGCACGCGATCCAAGTTAACTGAATAACCGCTGCCATGCGTCGTCGTCTGATTCGCCGAAACCGAGAAACGCAACTCCTCTTTATTCCTTATTACGTTTTTATAAGTGGAAGCACGACTTTTCATCAGCCAATCAGATATAAAGTCGCCAAGCCACAAACACGCTTTTATAAGTGAAATAGCAACTTTAGCTAAAACACAAAAACGTTTCCAAATACTTTGAACCACAACGCTTTTCAGAACCGTTGTTAAAGACCCGTTGCCATTTCTTTAACAGCTTGCATGGAATTTCTCAGCCTATTTTCACAAATCTCCACCTTAGGCTGAGTAACTTCCATGCACTAAACCCTGCACATCAAGTTATACTAGTTGAAGACTTCCCTCTGAGCCCAACAAGATCCATACACAGCTGGAATTTGGCTTGAGAAACACCCTTGGTAAGAGCATCTGCAGGGTTCAGTTCAGTGGGGATTTTCTTCACCTTAATCACCTCTTTTTCCACCAAGTCTCTGATAAAGAATAATCTGACATCAATGTGCTTTGTCTTCTCATGTAAGCCTTGATGTTTGGCAAGATGGATGGCACTAGCATTGTCACAATTCACTTCAACACTGTCTTGTTTAATCCCAAACTCTTCAAGTAAACCTCTCAGCCATACTGCTTCCTTTGCTACATCTGTGAGTGCAATGAACTCTGATTCTGTGGAAGATAAGGCAACAACGGATTGCTGTGAGGATCTCCAACTTACTGTTGTTCCAAATAAAGTAAAGATATATCCAGTGGTAGACTTTCTAGTGTCAAGATTGGATGCATAATCAGCATCAACATAGCCAACAATTGGATCATCTGTACACCTCTTTCCACTGAAGATCAAACTTTTATCCACTGCACCACAAATGTATCTGAGTAGATACTTGACAACACTCCAATGCTCCTTGCCTGGATTAGCCATATACCTGCTCACCAAACTCATTCCTTGAACTAAGTCAGGTCTGCAACAGACCATAGCATACATTATGCTCCCAACTGCATTGGCATAGGGTATCTTGCTCATCTCATCTGCTTCTTGTTGATTCTGAGGACACTGCAACTTGCTAAGCTTCAATTGAGGTTGTACTGGAACTGATGAGGCTTTGGCTTGATTCATTTGGTATCTAATAAGCACCTTCTTAAGGTAATCAGCCTGATTCAGTTCAATGGAGCCCTTCTCATCCTGCCTGAAGATCTCCATTCCCAGCATCTTTCTAGCCAAGCCAAGATCCTTCATTTCAAATTCTGACTTCAGCTTCCCTTTAATCTGATCTATTCCAGTCTGCTCAGTGCTTGCAATCAACATGTCATCAACATATAAAAGCAAATAGATATGATAATCCCTAGTATGTTTATAATAAACACAATGATCAAACCTGCTTCTGTGAAACTTAACCTGGTGCATGAACTTATCAAACCTTAGGTACCACTGCCTAGGACTTTGCTTCAAACCATAAAGAGACTTCCTTAAGATGCAGGCCTTCTCTTCCTTGTTATCCACTTCCAATCCCTCAGGAACTTTCATATAGATGATCTCTTTCAAATCACCATGAAGAAATGCAGTAGTAACATCCATTTGATGTAGATGCATTCCAAACTGAGCTGCTATGGCAAGAAGTACTCTTATAGAGCTGTGCTTGACCACTGGGGAGAATATTTCATTGTAATCCACCCCTTCTTTCTGAGTAAAACCTTTAGCAACTAGCCTAGCCTTGAATCTAACTCCACCTCCTGGAATTGCCTCTGGTTTCTTCCTAAAAATCCACTTACACCCAACCAACTTCTTGTTCTTAGGTTTGCAGACTATATCCCAAGTGGCATTCTTCTTAAGGGAGTTCAATTCTTCCTGTATAGCAATCAACCACTTGTCCCTTTCCTTGCAAGTGACAGCTTCCCTATAGTTGCTTGGTTCTGCAGTGTCTAACTCTTGAGCTGTGAGTAAAGCAAAGAATACATTATCTGCATAGCCAAATCTCTCAGGTGGTTTGATGTTCCTCCTTGACCTATCTCTTACCAGTAGATAGTTGCCAACATCATTCTCTTCCTCTGCAGCTTGCTCACTCTCATGATCTGAATCTGATTGAGCATCAATGGGATTAGGTTGAGCATCTTCCTGACTTTGATCATGCTCCTGTGAGATCTCCACCTCAAGCTGAGACTCCACTGATTGAGAAAGAGAGCTTTGCTGAGAATCCCCTTGTTTCAGAGGCATCTTTGCCTCATCAAATGTGACATCTCTACTTATGATGCACTTTTGCTGATCCTTCTCATAGCACCATAACCTGTAACCTTTAGTTCCCTTAGGATATCCCAGAAACACACACTTGAGTGCTCTAGCTTCAAGCTTACTTTGCTTTATGTGTGCATAGGCTTGACAACCAAACACTCTAAGCTCAGAATAGTTTCCAAGGTGTCCACTCCATACTTCCTCAGGTGTTTTGAACTGTAGAGCTGATGATGGACACCTATTTACTAAATGTGCAGCAGTAGAGACAGCTTCCCCCCAGAAACACTTAGGCAGACCTGAACTAAGTAACATGCATCTTACCTTGTTGAGTAGAGTCTGATTCATCCTCTCAGCTAAACCATTCTGTTGAGGAGTAGATGGAACAGTTCTGTGCCTCTTGATCCCCCTTTCTCTGCAATAAGAATTAAACTGATCTGAGGTGTACTCTAAACCATTGTCAGTCCTCAAACACTTTAGCTTCTTCCCTGTGATGTTCTCTACTTCAGCAAGCCAATCTTTAAAACTCTGAAATGCCTCATCCTTAGACTTAAGGATCACTATCCAGACCTTCCTAGAAAAATCATCTATGAAGGACATTAAATACCTGCCTCCATTCCTGGTTTGTGTGGTAGCTGGTCCCCATAAATCTGAGTGGACATAATCAAGTACACCTTGTGTAGTGTGTGATCCACTTTTGAAACTCAATCTCTTGGATTTACCCAAAATGCAGTACTCATAAGTTTCTAGTGCAGTGATCTTATCATTCCCAAAAGCTTTATGTTTCTGTAGTTCCAATAAGCCTCTTTCACTGATATGGCCTAACCTCTTGTGCCACAAATCAGTTTGATCCATCTCCTTTACTGAGTGAGCTTGATCCATGGCAGTATGACCCTCCAAATAGTAAAGCTCATTCCTTTTGCTACCCTTCATGATGACTAATGATCCCTTTGTGATCTTCATCTGTCCCTTTTCAGACTTAAAGGTATAGCCTTGTGAATCTAACATACCAAGTGATATCAAATTCCTCTTGAGATCAGGCACATATCTGACATTGGAAAGAATTCTAACCACCCCATCATGCATCCTGAGTGGTATAGAGCCAACACCTACCACATTGCATGTCTGATTGTTGCCTAACATGACCAGACCTTCATCTCTCAGTTTCAATTGATCAAACCACTCTTTCACAGGGCTCATATGGAAGGAGCACCCTGAGTCTAGAACCCATTCCTTCTCAGTGTCCTTAGTGGTCACAGCCAACACATCTGCAGACTCATATCCAGAATTAGGAGTAGAAGGTTCAGAGGATTGATATACCTGATTTACCTGTTTCTGTGAGTGTTTATCTTGACTTTGCTTCATCTTCTTGAACTTTAAGCAATCCTTCTTGAAGTGTCCTGGCTTATGGCAATGGAAACATCTTTGTTGCTCCACATCATCTTTCTGTTCTTGGGATAGGTTATCATCCTTCTTGAACTGCTTTTTGTCACCCTTCTTGAATTTGTTCTTGGGCTTGTGCTTCACAGATAGACCTTCACCAGTTGCAGGCTTAGCTTCACTTGCCCTTGTCAACTCCTTGGTCTTCAAAGCTGTGATCACATCTTCAAGAGTTAGTGGTGATTGACTTCTACTATACAACAAAAAATCACAAAGAGTTTCATAAGATTTAGGTAGAGAGCCAATAAGCATAAGGGCTTTGTCTTCTTCTTCCAGAAACACTTCAATGTTTTCAAGATCATCTATGATCTTAGAAAAATCTTCAATCTGATCAGTCACTGGTTTCCCTTCACCATCTTGTAAGTGTAGAGTCTTTTCTTCATGAGCCTTCGATTTGCTAAGGACTTGGTCTGGTACAATGTGGACAGCTTCTCCCAAATGGCTTGTGCCGTTTCTTCTTTTGAGATTTCTCTCAAAACTTTATCACCTAGACACAAGATCAGTGTGCTGTAGGCTTTGTCCATGAGTAGAGACTTTTCTTCTGCCTTCATGGACTCTGGAAGTGCTCCTTGAAGTGCTGGGCCTAATCCCTGGTTCAGGAGCAATGCCTTAACCTTGAGCCTCCATAGACCAAAGTCCCTTTTGCCATTGAACTTTTCCACATCGAATTTTGCAGTAGACATCTTGATTGATCGAGCCACTTCCCACAGACGGCGCCACTTATCAAGATTTAATCCTTATACTGCAATTCAACAAGCAAACAACTCCAACACCAATCCAAGAAAACCCTAAAGATCTAAGCTCAAGAATTATCAAACTAAGCAAGAAACACAACAACAAAGAACAGCACACAATCGAGTTACGTGGTTCGGCGTAAGCCTACTCCACGGGAACAATGGGGAGGGGGTTTCTTCTCATTCAATCAAATCAAAACGAAGAACACAACTACAAACACTCTATGCACTCGCTACTGTTTCTCTCTCTGTTTCTCTCTCTACACTTTACAACTTATCATATCAACTATCACTATGTGAAGCCCTATTTATAAGCTACAAAACGCAACAAGAATTACAGAAATCCATTGAGAAATGAGCGAGTTATCAAGCTCTGAATCTTCAGCTCAAGATCAGCTCCCCGATGGATCAGCTAGCCGTTGCTTGCACGCGATCCAAGTTAACTGAATAACCGCTGCCATGCGTCGTCGTCTGATTCACCGAAACCGAGAAACGCAACTCCTCTTTATTCCTTATTACGTTTTTATAAGTGGAAGCACGACTTTTCATCAGCCAATCAGATATAAAGTCGTCAAGCCACAAACACGCTTTTATAAGTGAAATAGCAACTTTAACTAAAACACAAAAACGTTTCCAAATACTTTGAACCACAACGCTTTTCAGAACCGTTGTTAAAGACCCGTTGCCATTTCTTTAACAGCTTGCATGGAATTTCTCAGCCTATTTTCACAATAATAATAACCAGAGTGTGAGACTCAGAGAGGAAGGGCCGATTACGACCAAATGCATATATAACCAAATGCCATCCGGGTTTGCCAAGCCAAGATACGGGCAAGATCTGTCACCATACCCCACCCAACTCTACGAACTTCTCCATCATCACCTGCACATAGATCCGGGTCAACTATTACACAATGATGATGATGATGGGTTTGAAGTTGAACAAATTCCAAGAGTTTATATTGATTTGAAGAAGATAGTTGAAGATGATAATGGAAAAAGAAATTAATTGGTGATTCAGAGAAGTTGATGAAATCGATCCATCGTCAAATTCTCATTTCTCTGAACACAGTCGCACGACGAGTTTGATCCGACCAAGCAACGATTTGCAGAAAAGGGTCGTTGATTTTATGGAATTGGCCGGTGGATGGCGGAGGAAGGGGGCAGCGAATTTGCAGAAAAAGGGCTGTTGATTTTGTGGAATTGGCCGGTGAATGCGGACGGGGCGCTGGGAAGGGGGGATTCTCAACCTTTTTTTTTTTAATTTTGATTTTGATTTTAACTTTATTTTTATTCTTAAAATTTTTTTTAATTTTTTAATTTTTTTTATTTTTCCTTTATTTTTATTACACGTCAGCAATGTTGGCTTGGTGAGCCCGAATTAACGGCCACACGTGCGATTTCAGCTCAAATAAGCAATTCGAGCCAAAATTGGACATAATTAAATTGCACTTTTTGAAAAATTACTATTTAAATTGGCCAGCTCTAATAAATACTCCCTCCGTCCCACCTTATTTTGCCTACTTTCCACTTTTGCTTGTCCCAACTTATTTTGCCTACTTTCCTAATTAAAGTGAAAAAAGCATCAACTTAAATATCCAATCAACAGTCAACTGTATTTTCTTAGGAACCGTGCCGGTCAAAGTAGGCAAAATAAGAGGGGACGGAGGGAGTAAAGTCCTAAATTACCACAGATCGTATTTTATGGGGCAAAAAAGTAGTTTACTCTTCATACTTATTATAAAGACTTTTTTAAGAGCACATTGATACGAGATACTCAACAATATACATAACTAGTGTAAGATCAGTATGTGTATCACACAAATATTTTAATATTAATTAAAAAATTGAAGATTACTATTTATAAATAAACTTTATTATTATTATTATTATTATTATTATTATTATTATTATTATTATTATTATTATTATTATTATTATTATTAATCATTAATCATTAATTTTAACGTAATTAATATGTAAATTAAACTTAATTATGCAAAACATTTCAATTTTAATTTAGTGCAATTGCAACAATCAACTTCAACGAAAATATTTTACCCTAATTCTCTCACAAAAAAATAAATAAATCTATATTTTGCCTAAAATTTCATAAGTACAATTTTCTTACCTATTATTTTTATTGAAATTTTGTTTTTCAATTATCTAGTTCATTGAATGTTTATTTATAATAAATTAAAAGTATTAAGAATGAATTGAAATTGAAATTGAAATTAATTAAACTTTTGAGTGGGAAATAGAATTAACCAGAGAATAACATGCATCCCTTTTGATTATTTCTTTAATATAGATCTATGTTAATGAGGTTGCGACTTTTTTAATAGAACTAGATTTTTTACACGTGCGTTTGCACGTGGATCTCTTTTTTCAGAAGTATTAATTTTGATATTATGTTCCTTTTTTGATGCAGACATTAAAATATCAAATAAAAATAAATATATGATGATGCTGCTTTAAAATAAAGAAGTTTAATATCATATAAATTTAGAAAAAAAAAAAAACTAATCTAAACAAAGAAAAAGTGTGAAAAGAATGATATCTATTAGAAGTGTTTTCTCTATTTTTTTTTTTTTTTCTTGCAAGCTTTGTTGTTGTGGTTTGAGGTGTTTGTTTTGGTCATAACTTCTTTAACTGGCATTCTTTCTTTCAGAAGAGATAGTCATCATCTCTCTTATTTTTTATTTTACTATCATTCTTTTCTCTTGGTTCTGAAACTTTCTCACATTCCTTTTTTTCTACCTTCTGTTATTGCATTCACTTGTTCAAACAAACATACATTCATATGAAACTAATTAGCATCAACGCATTTTTTCAATATATGATACTGGATCCATATCCTGGAACACACTAAACTCGCTCTTTATGAAAATATGTTTTCGATTTTCTTCAAAGTTTATAGTTTTTCAAACATAATAGTAATAAAAATTAAGATCACGTATTTTCGTTGAATGTAATAGAATGTTTGCATGTTTCCCACCTCCAACTAATCAAATCAATGTTTTGCATACAATTTTAATAGAGTTCTATAATGCTACAAATATATCTCATTTAGAGCAAGCCTAATACAGCGCCTCTCTAGCATCCACCGTCAAATTCCTTTCTCCAACACAACGCCACTATGAAAGTTATTGTAGAGATTTGCACAGTGTGGTGCTAGCTGTAGCGCTATTATTATTATTTTTCTATTTTTATTTATTTATTAAATCTTGTGAAATTATTTATTATATTTGAGATAATATATTTGTATTTTGTCAACACAAATTGTGATATAAAAATATTTTAAATGATACGGATGGTAATTTGAACAACATGCACCCTTAATGTTTAAATTATGGTGCATATATACCTCTAATGTTTACATTTTTATGCAAATGTATCAAATAATTCCTTTTATTATTATTATTATTATTATTATTATTATTATTATTATTATTATTATTATTATTATTATTATTATTATTATTATTATTATTATTATTATTTTCTTACATCCTTCTTACAAGTTTTTATTTATTAAGAAATTACTTATTTATATATTGCAACATACATTTCTAATCCTAAATAATTTACAAAATAAAATTTATTTTGATAAGAAATTATATTAATTTTTATTTAAATAATGTTTTTTACTTGCGTAAATGTTATGTTTATTACCAAACATACATTTTTTTACTTAAATTTCATATTTAAGTAAAAAATTATGTTTACTAAGTAAAAAAATTATGTTTACTAATTTAAAAAAAATGTATGTTTTTAAGGTAAACATAGTCATATATAAGTAAAAATTTATTTACGTAAATAATTGTATGTTTTTTCTAATCCTAAATTATGTTTTTTTACGTCAAATTAATACACTCATTTTATAATATTATGTAAAATAGTCGTTAATCATTTGTACTGAAATATTCTAAATTACATTTAAATTTTATTAAAAAAATTTACTTTGGAAATTTTTTGTGAATTAAATGAATCTACATTTTATAATAATGTCAAGAAATGTAGCATTTACCTCAAAAAATTATGTTTTTGTAAGTTTTAAATAGTATATAAATAAAAATAAATGATATCATACATGAAACACAAACATAATATTTTATTTGAAAATCCAAAAGAAAAAAATTACTTCATAATAATATATATTAAAGTATTACATATGTGATTTTGAAATTCAAAAATTAAGTGTAGAATAAAGTCAAAAAAAACATAATTTAAGTAAAATAATATAATTTCTTATCAAGATAAACTTTATTTTGTAAATTAGTTAGGATTAGAAATGCATGATGCAATACAAATAAGTAATTTCTTATTTAATAAAAAAATTGTAAGAAAGATGTAAAATTAAAAAAAAAAAGGAAATATTTGATAATAGTGCATCAAAATATAAACATTAGGGGTATATTTGCACTACAAGTTAAACATTAAAGATGTATTTGCTCCTAAAAAAAAGATTAAGAGTGTATTTACACCTCTCCATAAACGTTAATGATATATTTGCACCTTTGCCCTTTTATCAATAAATCAAATTTATTTTTTTCCAATAATTAATATGTGAATAGTGACTTGTAGTTTGTGAATTAACCAGTCTTACGATTTGTGAAACATCACATGAAACTCATTATGTCCTAAAAAGGTGTTGAGCTAAAGATTTATAGTATAGCACGTTGATATAGATGCCCCATGGCAGAGGGTAAATGCTACACTTATTATAACATGTGGACGACTAATCAAAAGTGATATCACAATGCTACAATTAATTTCCTCAATCTTAGCTCTATTCTATTAATTCATTTTTATCTATTAAATGTCACTCATCATAAGCCACCACATATGTTTACATGCACCTATTAAAACTCAACTCAATAATCCAAAGTAAGTATACTCTTATGAAAAAATTAAGGAATTTATGGCATGTTTGGGAGGGGTTTTAGCGGGTGTGAGGAATCCTGCAATTGAAATTCGGAATTTTATAATAAAGATAAATAGTGAAAATATATGTTAGAGTATGATTATTATATGATGTTAAATTAATGTCGGAAAATGTGGGTTTGGTGAAATACGTGTCTTTGATAATGATTTATGATTTATGTATATATATATATATAGTATAATTGAGTTCAAATTTTTTGACTCAAATTTAAACACGAAAACAAATATGTATTAGGATTTTGAAATCTCTTCCAAACATGGCGTTAGAAATTTGACTAATACACCTTTCAAATAATTATAATTTAGAAAATAAAGGATAATCAAATTAACTCCAAAATAGGTTCCAATCAAATACCTAATTAAAATTTCAAAAATGTACATGTCAATGGAAGCAATTAGGATACTTTTACAACACAAAAACTCATGTGAGACGGTTCATGGATAGTTTTCGTGAGACGGATCCTTATTACCCATGACTTGAACTCATATCCATAAATTTTCATATAAATTGCTAAGTGTGGATTATAACTTAACCCGTCTCACGATAAAAGATCCGTGAGCCGGTCTCTCTCACACATATATATATAGAGAATAATTGGAAACAAAACTATGAATTTATATAACTCGTAAAATTAAGATAAAATTTTGATTTATATTATTACGAACCTTGAACCTTATAACTTAAGATGTAGATTACGATAATCATCGAAATTCAAATCAGATAATGTAAGTTTTCTCGTCTTTATTATACCATCTCAACTTAAAAAGATTTGATTTATGTTAGCATTAATAATGTATGTAGAGTGTTAATGAAAGTGGGTGGCGGTTTAGGCTCCAAAAATTGATTCCCTTTTGAAAAAAAACACACAGAAACCCACATGGGTGTGGGTGTGGGTGTGGGTGTGGGTGTGTATTGACAAATGAAGAGGACGATACACAGACACTGCCCCCCGATTTCAACGCCCAACTTGCTTTGATATTTGTGCATTCATCACTATTTTTCTTTTTTTCTAAATTATTATTTTTAAAAATCAAGAATAAATAAAATAAAAAATAAAAACAAAAACTATAGAAAGTTACAAGACATTAATCTGCAACCCTGATTAAAAAGACACAATTAAGTAGATAGATGACTTGGGAATGATTATTACTTTGTTGACAAAAACGTTTTGAACAAAAAATAAGATCATGAATGGTAGTTTCGAAAATTGAAATGGTCTTGAGTGATCATTTCTCAACATGAATAGTGAAAATTAGAGAATCGAGAAGCAATTACATAAAATTACTAATAATAAATTAAATGTAAGAAAATACAACATCACATTACTAAAAAATAAATTAACAATACATGAAAATAAAATATGAAAATACTGAAATTGATTAAAATACATAAAAATAAATAATAAAAATACAATCTGAATAAAATTATATTAAAGAGCTTGTAGGTGTGTAAATATGTTAATCAATTATAATATATTTGAAAAATATGATTAGATAAATTTATAATTAGAAATATAATGAAATATTCATTTTTAGTGTAAAAAGTAGTGCAGAGTATTAGAGATGAAATACTATTTCTGTACTATTTTAGTGCAAAATCTGCAATAAAATAGTGTTGAGTGCTGGAGATGCTATTAGGATGGGTGATATAACGATTTCTTACAAATTCATTTTGTTTGAGGGAGTTAAAAGTAGTAGTGACTAATCATGTCGTATTTTGTATCTATATGATAATAAAACGAATATGATAAGAATACATACAAACATGATACGATACGATTTAAAAAGGAAAAATGGAAATAAAATCAATACTTTCATGTCAATATGACACGAAGCTGACACGATGAGAAATATACCTAAAAGAGCTGGACTCCTGTGAGACCGTCTCATGTGCGACGACACTGGTGCACAGTCGTGTGCTGGGATACGGTCGTGTCCCAGGACACGGTCGATCGTGCGCCGAAACACATACTTATAGCACTAAAAGACATACTTATAGACAAAAATCACATACTTATCTCGACCGTGCCCTGAGACCTGATCGTGCGCCACAGATTACTCACGTGAGGCACGGTCTGTCCCAGGGCACGATCGTGGGCGAGAAAAAAAAATCACATACTTATAGTGAAAAATCACATACTTATTATTGAAAAAGACATACTTATACACTACATTCGCGCACGGTCGTGTCTTGGGACACGATCGACCGTGCGCGAGTGCCGTTGCATGTGAGACGGTTGCATATGAGTATTTGAGTACCTAAAAATTAAATTGGCTTACATCAGTATGTAAATACACGACACAAACATGATAATAACAAAGATTATATTTAAATTACTGAATTTTAATAAAATATTATGATATATAGTAATATTAATAGGAAATGTGTCACAACAGGTAAACATAGTGCCAAAAAAATATTGATAGTTGTCGAAAAACATTTTGCAGCGATATTATTTGCTAAATTATCATCAAAAACCGTATTGTAAACTTTTTTTTTTTTCGCAATATGGTAATTGTCACAAATAGCCTATTCTAATTGTTTTTTTACAACTTATTGTCCATAAATATTATCAATTTTTATGATAATACGTTATTGCTAAAATCGACTTTTAGCAAGTAGTTTTGTGTTCACAAGAAATTATCTCATAACATTTTGTTTAGTGATTAATAACTTAATGTATTATTAACGAGCTGTGGACATGAACTTGACATGACACATAAATTTTCGTGTTGATATCACATACACAATAATGATAACACAAATTAATATGATTAACTTAATACAATTGTTTTTCTATAGTTGTATCCTGTCAAATATTACATTTCGAGTGAGACTTAGGTGCACCCGGGGCACGGATCCTGGATCCGTGCCCCCAACCCGCTCCATGAACCGACCCTGACCCATTTTATTTACTATATATATAGTTTTTTTTTTTTTACCCTACGTAGCTGAAGGAAAAACGAAGAAAGGAGTTTTAATTCGGAGCTGTGAGCGTGAGAAGAGAAGAGAAGATATCAACCACATCCTCTCTTTGCTTCATCTCTTTCTTATTCTCCTCAACATGATCGTCGATGATTCTTTCCAAGAACTTGTCGAAAATCTTGCTCAACTCCTTCATCCTACGATTAATTCCATGAAGATCAAGCATCCCAATATAGGGAAAGAAATCTCCAACATTAAACTTAGCAGCAACTTCCACTGTCTCTGTAAACAAAGATTTAAAACCTTTCTCATCCAATTCCCTGTCAGAATACTTTTTGCCGATCACCATCAGGGAATTCATCTCTCCACTCAGGCTAAAAAGAGAAGAGAAGATTCAGAGGAGTTTCTTCAAAACTGAACTGAGGGTGCGAGAAGAGAAGAGAAGATATCAAATGATTTCTGATGAACTGCGAGCGCAAGAAGAGAGAAACCAGAATAACTTTTTGAGCAGAGTCGAGGGCATACCTTCTTCAAGCAGACGAAAATCAGACAATTTCTTCAAACAATTTCAGAATTCCTTCTCATCTCCTTTCAATGGAACCTAATCAACAGATGGATGATGATATGAATGAGAAAGAGGACCAAGAATCAAATATGGTTTTGATATCTTCAAGTGAAGAAGATAATGATAATGCTGCAACATCAACTTTTCTTGATCAAATCGTTGACATGATAAATGAAAATATTACAAATGTTACTCTGTATTCAAAAAAAAAAAGATTTTAATGTATAACTTGTGTTGTGATTGTGGGTGTTGTAAGTTTCCTCTATTGGTATTGTATATTAGTTCTATTGGTATTGTAAATAAATCACAATCTGCTAGATTATTTACAGATTAAGGTATCAGTGTAATACCATAAAGACATTTGTGTAATACCATTAAGTTATTCGTGTAATACCTTTAAGATATTCACTGTTTTTTATAAACTTTGGAAAATAAATAGTTTCAAGACAAGTATATGATACCTTAGTCAATTTTTGTAATACCATTAAGGTATTAATGTAATACCATAAAGACATTTCTGTAATACCATTAAGGTATCAGTGTAATACCATAAAAGACATTTCTGTAATACCATTAAGGTATCAGTGTAATACCATAAAGACATTTCTGTAATACCATTAAGGTATCAGTGTAATACCATAAAAGATATTTCTGTAATACTTATAGGGTATATGTGTAATACCTATAGGGTATACATGTAATACCCATCACTGAATCATCAACTAGGTAATCAGGTGTGTGTGGGCGCACACCAGATTAGCTATGGGCGCGCGTGGCGGCGCGTGGGCGCGCGTGGAGGCTGCCCACACGCCGGGTCGGATCTGGGGGCACGGATCTAAGATCCGTACCCCCGGGGTACACAAGTTTTTGCCTTACATTTCCAATCGGATCAAATCAATGGTAAGATGAGCTTAAATAATCAATAATTTTTTATTATTATCTTAGATGTATAAGCAACTTTTCAAAAATAATATAGAGTTAATTACTTCTTATGTCCCGTAATTTGACCCGATTCGCAAAAGAAGACAATTTTTTTTGAGCTTGTAAAAGAGGACACTTACTTTTTTGGGCTTGCAAAATAAGACTTTAACTTACAAATTTCGTGGACTTTACCCAAATTAAACCCGAATCGAGCAAATCGCACGTGAACCGCACGTGCCACCCTTGATTTCGGGCTTTCCGGACCGAATTGCTGACGTGGAATTACATGTTAATTTATTTTATTTTTGAAATCAAAATTATTAAAAAAGAAAAATCACAATTCCCCCTTCCCCCGCCCCCACCACCGGAAGTTTGCCTCTCCCTCGCCGCCGCCCTCTCCCCCGCCGCCGCCCTCTCCCTCTTTCGCCAAAAGTGCCGTTAGTAATTAGAACTGGAGATTAATTGCAGCAAGTATGTATGACTAATTTTCTCAATCTTGTTTTGAAATTGCTGGAGAGGAATTTGTGAAAGGGGGGACGCCATTGTTGGAGAGAAATTGCATAGAGAATTTGTGATTTTTTTTTTTAAATTTTGATTTCAAAAATAAATTAAATTCAAATTCAAATCTACATCAGCAATTCAATTTGAAAAGCCCAAAATCCAGGCTGGCACTTGCAATTTCGACCAATTTGTTCGATTCGGGCTTAATTTGGGCAAATTCCACTAATTAAGTAAGTTAAAATCTTATTTTGCAAGCCCAAAAAAGTAAGTGCCCTCTTTTACAAGTCCGAAATTTTTTTTTATTTTTTTTTGCGAATCAGATCAAATTACGGGCATAAAAAAAGTAATTAACTCAATAATATATACACGATATTTAGTTGAAGGAAAAAACTTATATACCCCTGGGGCACATAGGTGCACAGATCTAGGTGTTATATATATACTTTATAGGTGTTATGTTTTTTGGTGTTATACATATACTTTACAGGTATCATATTTATATAAGAGTATACATGTGATACCTGAAGAGTATACACATGATACATGTAGAGTATGTATTTAACACCAATATGATGCTTAATTTGGGGCACGAGCACACAAGTGTCACCCTTAGTTGAAACTTAATGTTCTTAATTAGAATTAACTGTATATACTTTTCTTGCTAATATTACCAAAAAATTTAATTAATTAACCGTCATCTTCAAAACTTGTTTGACTCAAATGAGTTATGCTTTAAGAAAACAACAATTAAGTCGCTACTGCCATGGTTATATTGTTACAAAAAGATTAAAAAGTTTAACCCATCACGAGAGAAATTAGTCTTAATAAAAAACAATTGTCACACCTGTAATAGTGACATAATAAATACTATAATATTGTCTCTATTAATAATGACTTGACCTAGGCTATTTATTAAATACCATCAGAATATTTTTCTTTCTAATAAGAATATCCAAAAACACTATAAACGTCTATGAAAAAACCTTATTTGCATACCTCTTTTTGCGTTTGTATTTATATTTATTTATTTACATTTTCGTTGAGCATTTAAACAATAAAAAGTTTATGACCCCAATTAAGCAACACATGCATATATAATATATTTAAAACAATAAATTCTCAACTACTCAATCGAGCACAGTCAATTATGAGAGGGTAAAACTAAATGTGAAATTTTTAGAGTTTAATAACAATTTACAAAATAAAAAAATAAAAAAATGTGGATGAATATATGAAAAACATGTAGAGCCCATTAGGCGAACCGACCAGTGGACTCTGAAAATAGCATTTAAAGGAATAATAATTATAATTAGTTGGGTGTAAGAGTTGTCCTTGTCATTTGACTCATTTCTTTTCATCGTGGACACGTATCTACATCATATATATATTTACACACTAGTGTGAGTCCCTTGTGATACACGTGTTTTAATATTAATTAAGAAATTAAGAAATTTGAAATTTTTATTTATAAATAAAATTAATTATTATTATTTATCATTAATTCTTAATTTAATTAGTATGTAATTTAAATTTAATTATGTGAATTTTTTAATTATCATTTAATGTAATTGCAAACATAATTTTTAACTAAAATGTTTGCCTAAAATTTCATAATTATATTTAAATTTTTATTATCAATCATAATTATTAGCATTTTGTTATTCAATTATTATTATCTTATTAAATGCTCTATAATTATAATAAATATTAAATATTAAATGATTTAAATTGTAATTAAATAGGATTAACCAGAGAGTGACATGTGTCACTCTTGGTTATTCCTTTAGTATAGATAATAATGTAGATTTATTTATTTATTGGTGCAATCTATTAAGTATAATGTTTATTTATAATTAAATATGTATCTATATGAAATTATGAATATATGTATAGATATACATATATATATATATTATGTTCTTTTCGTTCTTTCTTAACTTATTTTAATAAACTAGGATAACGAGACGAGGGGCAGCTACATTGGTTGTTTTAAGAATATTTTTTAACGTCCGCTAAGTAAGACCCTTTTCCAATTTTCGTCCTCTTTCTTTAGCTTCCTTATCACATATTAAAATCTTCAATCCAGCACGGCTGATTACTCTAGAAACAGCAACATATAATTGGCCGTGACTAAAAATCGGTTTCTTAGGAAAAAACCAACATGGGAAAGAGATTGTCCTTAACTTTTGTTAATCGTCATTGCATATGAAACGATCAAATGAAAAAATTGTCTTCTTTTAAACTTGAAAGGTAATCTCTTATCAGAAGGAGTTAAGGACATTCTAGGTATTAAAACCTTCTCACCAGCATTTGATCCACATAGAATTTTTGCTTCAATAACATGACATTCAAGTCTTGTAATCACCAATAGTGTGTCATTGCATAATCCAAGTGTTTGATCTATATTCCTCAACAACATAACAGGTGTTCCAACTTTCAAGACCAACTCATGGCTAAGAACACCAAAACATATAAGTGCATTAAGAAATTATGGAGTGTGAACATCCTGCTGTAAGTCAACATTCGAGTCTGATTTGCACATACTGTCGGAACTAAGATAAGTCTTCACTTCCCCAGAGTGCAATTTTGTCATGTACTCATTTACTGCCTCAACAACATCCAGAGTTGGAGCAAGTATTGCTCTATCATGCAAATAAATTAAGTCGACATTTGATTTTCCGAATTGTGGATATGTACTCTAAACAATCGATGCCATTGGATCATCACTTGGCTCAATCAAAATGTCATTTGGAATTTTAATATCAACTTCTCCATCATTTGAACCTCCAATTTTACCGTCACCTATACTTGCAATCCATTCAGAAAATTCTTTAAGTTTGTCACTCTCAACATCAGAAAGACCATTATGAAGTCTCATATTCTTCGTCAATCTAAGTACCTTCCAATACTTCCAAAGATAAGAAGAATTTATAGTTGCATGAACTATATCTTGTCTGCTTCCTTTTGGTATTACTGGCAAAATTTGACGAAAATCTCCACCCAATACAATAGTTTTACCTCGAAAAGGTCTGTTAGAGCTCATATGTTTGGTAAACCTTAATATATCTCGCAAACTTCTATCCAATGCCTCAAAACAGTGCTTATGAGTCATAGGAGCTTAATCCCAAATTATAAGTTTGCACCTGATAATCAATCCAGTAAGAAGACTATTTTGTTTAATATTGCATGTTGAGTCTTCATTGATATTTATTGGTATTACAAATTGAGAATGAGTTGTTCTTCCACCGGGTAAAAGAAGTGACGCTATACCACTTGATGCAACATTAAGTACAATATCGCCTCTCATCCTTATTGCTGCAGAAAGTGTCTTCCAAACATATGTCTTACCGGTACCCCAGGACCATAAACAAAAAACATTCCACCCTTATTTGAATTCACTGCATCAAGTACCGTAGTATAGATGTGACGTTGTTCAATCGTGAATTTCCCCAAAAGGATGTTATGCTCTGTTGACAGTGCTTCCCGGTCGTACTGAAGTTCATCGTTTATCAATTTGTTTTGAAAACGAAGACCTTGATCAATATCTGGAATTGACATTGATTCATAATCACGTAAACTCTTTCCCCGACTTTGCAATAACTTTTCCAGTTCAACCAAAGTTAAATTCTTTATTTCAGCTTCACTCAATATCAAATCTAAAAAATCATAAATATATGTTAATAATTTTTTTGAACTAAATTTATGGTTCTTATTTAAAAAAAAAAAAGTTCTTATTACTTAGCAATGATCATAAAAATATAAAATAATTGTAACATAAATCTTTTAAACCATACATCGATTTTGCAATATAGTTATTTGATTGTATAATATATCATCTGAAAGATATGACCAACATGCATCTCATACCTTTTCTGGACGACTTAAAGTATCCGATGATAATAAAGTGACAAACAAATTTCTCAATGATTTTGCAGATGCCCAAAATCTCGACTCAATTATTCCATCAATAAATTATTTATCATCTTCCAACAGACCCAAAGCATAACACGCATCACGGTAAGATTCATATTGATGTCCGTTTATAAACTTCAAATCATTGTAACATTTTGCTCCACGGACTACATTGAGAAGACATCGAACATAATACGAATCACCGGATTTGGGAGGAACATAATTAATACATCCTAATGCAAATCCCTTTTGTTGAGGAACCCATTCTCTACAGGATGACTTCCAAACAAACTTTTGTGGGAATTCAGCATAAGTTAAGTTTTGCCTGCGGATATTTTTTATTTGCTTCGAACCAAGCCAGAAACATGTTTTGATTAACAGTCGGTCGATCAATAACAACATCCAGGGGCTCATGATCTGAGAAAATGACATTTTGTTCATCTGGAAGATGAAAATTCAACCTTTCAACTGGAATATCTCTATATATTGTATTTCATATGACAATGTCCTCCAAGCAGCCTCAATGGATGATATATAATGGCAATTATAAAATAACTCAATCTCATCAACAATCTTCCCAACTTGATCATCTTTTGCACTATCATAGAATGTTGATGTAACACGATCATGGCCTTTATTTACGTACTTAAACAAATACTTTATTGACCGAGATTGGTTGCACCATTCAACATTGATGTGTACTTCGTATTTGAGAATAGAAATCTGTTATGTGGTACCACGAATCTGTTATCCATAGGAACACCCTGTTTCATAACGATTCTGCCATCATCTCTACGTCTATAAACTGGATATCCATCATTATCAACAGATGTACTATATATTTGTGAACTGCTTTGAAAAATGCTTCGTACATCTACCCTTGACCATGCATGGTGAATTTTTCCAAACTTGACCGCAAGGTCCATGAATCATAAAATCACGTACGACTGAAAAGTAAGATGGATCTGACTTCTCATCTGGAATTTCAGCCAAAATGATTTTATCTATGTCATTTGGCATTGGATATTTGTCCTCCTTGGATAAGAATAGCAGAATATGTGCGTGAGGAAGTCCACGTTTTTTAAATTCTACAATGTAAATCACTGTAATTGAGAAAAAAAAATTAAAATGAAGAACAGAATAACTAAGAGCTAAATATAAATAAGTATACATTTTATATATAAATACATGAAATTTCAAATTTAGAATTCATATAAAAATTTATAAAATATACGTGCCACAACATTCCCAAATATCTTGTTATGACGAAGATCTTTGACCAAAGCATCCAATTTGATCTTGAAAACTCTTGCAACTATATCTGGTCTATCCTCGGGTTTAAGATTTCTTTTCTGAGTAAAATGAACTATTTCTGGCCATTTGGGATTACATGTAAAAGTTATAAATAAATTTTGTTATCCAGCCCATTTACATACAACCATTGCATCTTGATAGTTCTGTATCATATTATGTGGTCCTCCAGTAAACGTAGGTGGCAATAAAATTCGTTTGCCCTGAGTACACGGATTTGTCTCACCACTAACAATGCTTCATTGAGACTCTTATACATTTCACATCGCAACTGTTTTTGATGTGTTCTTATATACAATAATCTAAATGATTCGATCATTGTATAAACATCCACAACAAACTGTTGAAAAAGTCGTCTACTATATAAAATAGTAGAAACTTCTTCATTCCTTTCATGTATTCTGTAAGCAAAGAATTCTCTTATGCTTACTTTTTTCCTTCCTCGTGTTGAAGAAGATGCTCTTTCTGAAAATGAGATGTCTTCCCGATATCCATCTTCACCATATGGAAATAGTAGTGGATATTGTAGATCGAGATACGAAGCGTTCAACTCATTTATACACTTAAGTTGTCCAGTTTGTGTTTCCACAATTATATCTCTCTCACCCAAATTTTCATCCAAATCACCTACAATGATGGCAGCGACTTCAGAGACAGTTGGCAGATTGTACATTCTTGCATCTCCTTCTCTTTTGCCACAAAGTTTTAATCTCACATTTGAACAATATTGTTGGTGTAGTTTTTCTCCAGCCATTCTAAATGACTTCACCAAAACATTATTTTCATCCAAAAGGAACTTCAATTCGGACACAATTTCAGAATGAAGGTTATTAATCTCATCATGTTGCCTCTGATATAAGAAAAAAAATTAATTTAATATAAAGTACAAACTTGATTATAATTGTATTAATTTGTAGATAATATCAAAATAACATCTTTATAAAAATAAAAATACCTGACGGACTTTAATCTATTTACAACTCCATTGTTTGTATCATAAATATAGAGTTGAGCAAACTTTGGTACTGAACCTTCAACAGGGACCAAACTACTAATCAAATGATAATTTTGACCATGCAATTGGAATATCGGAGGAGAATTTCCTGTATTCAAACTGGAATCGATCTTTCCTCACATAGATGTAAAACAAAACATATTGTTATATGATCTAATATTCTCAAGAAAGTGTTTACTCTTTTCATGTGTACCAAAAAATAAATCATATAATAATTGTGGAGGTCTCCTCATTTGTGGAAGTTCAATTTTCACATGCATGCAACATCCAGAATACTTTAGGTCCTGGTAGGTATGTTGGATTGTAGTCTCTCCTCATACCAAAATATGGCAGAACAATACATACATTGGTATGTAGGATTACCCATATCCCAATATTCTGTATGAAAAAAGTGTAAATTAATAAAAAAAATGTAGAAAGTAAATAAGTACACCACAATTAATAAATAGTTATATCATAGGGATTAAAATTTTATTTCTACACATAACATAACAAAATTGAAATAATCAGAAAATCTAGAATAATATAAAACTTACGATAAACTTCATTTGAATTGTCTGTTGTGAATGTATTGCTTGAAGAAGTCCCTGTATTGATCTCATCTGATAAATCATCAATGACTGATTGATTTGCATAAATATTAGATGAGGTCAAATTAGTATGAATAGTTGATCCATCCAAATTTAGAATTGATTTTCACTTTTTGGATGTGGAGCAACCTGATGCAAATATAAAAATAATATTAGTTACAAATTTAAAGTACATCAAATTTATTTTGATAAAAACAATGCACATAATGTAAATTGATTGTAACAAATAAATGTAATATTCTAACTCCAATATAGCTACAAATATGCAATTAGTATGTATGCAGTTTAAAATATAATATCATGCTATATAATGATAAATATATATATATATATATATGTTATTTTATCAATCAATTAAGATTTTATAGCATCAATTTTAACCAAACAAAATATTAAAATAACTTTAAGCAAAAAATTATGTAATTACTATTAAGTAATTTAGTAAACATAATGGAATATATTGATACACCAATTTAGTAATCAATTGGCTAATTATTATTTTAATCAAAAAATTACGTAATTACTATTAAGTAATTTAGTAAACATAATGGAATATATTGATACACCAATTTAGTAATCAATTGGCTAATTAGTAATCAATTAACCGTATAGCATGTGTAAGCCAATCAATTAACTGTAATTAATTTATTAATTGCATATGAGTTATTTAATCTAATGAAATCATTTAATTTTTTTTCTATATGATATGTATAATTACCATATATTTCAATTTTCATATTTAGAATTATCTAATTGTATATAGAGAATGTACAATAGAAATCAATAAATTATAAATGAAAAGATTTATATTGATTCTTTTTTTCATAAATAATATCTAATGATAATTGTATCACATTAAAATGTATCACATAGAATTGTTGACCTTATCTATATATGGTACTTATCTCCATAGAATTAGTGTTTTATTTAAGCATACAATATATAATTATGTAATTACCATATATGATATGTATAATTACCATATATTTCAATTTTCATATTTAGAAATATCTAATTGTATGTAGAGAATGTATAATAGAAATCAATAAAAATATAAATGAAAAGATATATATTGATTTTTTTTTTCATAAATAATATCTAATGATAATTGTATCACATAGAATTGTTGACCTTATCTATATATATATGATAACTATCTCCATAGAATTAGTGTTTTATTTAAGCATACAAATATATAATTACGCAATTACTATTAAGTAATTTAGTTAGCATAATGGAATATATTGATACACGAATTTATTAATTAATTTGCTAATTAGTAATCAATTAACCGTATAGCATGTGTAAGTCAATCAATTAACCGTATTTAATTAATTAATTGCATATGAGTTATCTAATCTAATGAAATCATTTAATTTTTTTCTATATGATATGTATAATTACCATATATTTCACCTTATGTATATAATATTTTAGCAAACTTTAAATGCACGGATATAAATTTATCACATAGAATTTATATAACATAATAATTATAATTATAATTAATAATTATTGAGATTTAGACATGAAAATATTAAACAATCTTAAAGGTAATTAGATCATGTAATTATAATTAACTACTACATATGATTTCCTTATATATAAATATATTAAATATGACTTATATTTATTAAATAAAATAAAAAAACATTTCCTAATTTGGCAATGTAGTTTTGGCGGGAAAATATTGTTATTACTTTTTTTAGAAACCATTGTGTTTTTATATATACTAGTTTTGTACCCGTGCGATGCACGGGATAAAATTTTATAAAATACAATTATAATATTTTTATTTGAGATTTGGAAAAAAATATATATACAAATGTAATATAATGAAATTAAGTAATTTATATATTATATATTTTAAATATTTAATTGTTGGAGAAAATCTCTAGGTACGGTAATAAAATAAGATATTGTAATTTTAAACTTAGTTTATATATAAATAAGATGGATATGAATTCTATATAAATTATCACATTTCAAATACACTATTTAAAGATAAAAAAATAATGTTTACTTAAACAAATCACAACATGAAAACTATGTTCTATATAAGATAGAAGGAATAATTCAACTAACTACTTTTAAGCATGTTATCTTATAAAACAAAATACATGATTAATTTCCATTTATTTCTAACAAAAAAAAAAAAACAATCTACCTTGTAATGTAAATTTATAGTCTTCTTTATCACTTTTCCATGTAAGTTTTCATTCAGGTTTCTTCACGAAATTCTTGCATAAAGTAAAACAAAAAACAAAAATTACATTAATAATAATCCATATGCATTACCAATAAATAAAACATTCATCTCCAAATATGAATAACGATAGGAACTTTAATCGTTAAGAAATTATTGATAAATTCAAAAAATTATTAACCGTCCATCCAAACTTGTAGATCAAATAAAAATCATAACCAAATAAAATAAAAACCAAAAAAGAAAAAAAGAACATAATCCCATGAGCACCATGAAAGCAAAATATTTGTATTGCAGAATTTGAGAAATTAAAGAGAAAGTGTGAGTTAATTCTAAGTTTTTTCTCTCATATTTTAAGTGCATAATTTGTTCATTAGATATGGAATTAGTGCATTTTGTATGTCATAAATTTAGCTGCTTCCTAATTTATAAATTTTTTTTCCCAATTATAATGATTGCAAATAAATGTTCAGTTTCTACTTAATTCCTATACATGATTAATTCAAATCACATCATTTACAATCAATGTGTTTATTGATAAAATCAAAACGTTTTATTATATTACATTATGTTATACATTAAATATTATTTTTATTGAATTTTATTATTTATAAAATAGAAATTTTTGTTCAATATATATAGTATATAAAATCAAGATCAAGATAATATCACAATCTTATTTGTTTGCTCATATTATTGTATATTCAATTTTAATAGTGAAATTTAGTAGGGACTTATTTGTATCTTATTTAATGGATGAAAACGATAGCATTAACATCTATTATATTTTTAAAATGACATTTCAAATCTTTATATATATAAAAACACAAACATTGCCAAAAAAAGAAAGTAAGAATTTTCCCGCCTAAACCCACTTTCTATTTGTGTAAAAAAATTATATATTTATTAATATACATATATTAAGTATATTAATTGCATTCTATTTTCTAAGGAAAGTCAAACTTAATTATTTAGGCAAGAAAAAATTTAGTGATGTTATGTATGGATACGCCTTTCAATTTAAAAAAATAATTACATTATTTAAATAAATGAAAATGATAAATGATATTTAATTTCTACTAATATATAAAAATATACAATATATAAATGAATTTAAATGCAAATGGAATATTATCATATGATTTTAATATGATGTTGTATATATTTATAGAAGTGATATGACAAAAAATCTTTCCACATATTTGTCTATATGGTAAGTCAACTTTGATAATTAAATTTCAATTGATATATTTATAATATGATTTAAATAATGTATATAAATATTATTTACATCATATCATCAATAATATAAACATTGATCATTTACAATAATATAAATATAGATATGCTTTTATATTCAAATGAATAATATGTATATATATATATATTATAATTGATCACTCCACAATAAAATGCTATAATACATATACATCTTTCTTCACTTTATATATATCTTCTTAATTATTTATGACTTAAAAAATATTATTTATAAAAGGAAAGATTCATATTGATTATTTTTTTCATAAATAGTATCTAATCTGAATAACATATCACATAGAAATGTAAGATGACATTTGCATGATTTATGGGATATATATGTATATATATATATATATATATATATATATTAATAAAATTCATATATATTCATAATTGTGAAATATAATTTTTATAGGATTTATGTTTATTAAAATTTTAAATAATTTTTTATGCATATATATAAACATTTGACTTGAAGGTTGAATAAATTTTTATCTTCATTTATTTAAAAATAAAAATATTGTCTAATACAGTGTGACAATGATTAATTTTTCCATCCAAAGCCACATATTATAAATAAAAATAGAATGATGAATCTATATGATAAAATAAATTTCATCTATTTATATAAATTAGGAAATAAAAATGATTTCCTTTAAAAGTGAGATTTAAATGGAATAAAATTATTGATTTCATAAATTATGGTATTGATTATTTATAAATGATTGTGGTAATTGTTGTAACTAATTATTCATTTTAATTTCAGACTTGAATATTAATTTTCCGTAAGTAAATGCCACACAACTCTACATTATGAGTTCTAGAATATTTGAGGTATATAATTATACTATCATTAGCATACATTGATTATTAAATTATATTGCACCATTTGAGATATATAATTATTATGTCATTGATTCTACAAATTAAACTAGCGTATATAGATATCACAAAATATGATATTTAAAATTAACATTTAAATTGATTATCTTAAATTTTAAATTATGGTAATTACCTGATATAATCAACAATCATACATTATAAATAATACAAATTTATCTTGGTTTCATTCACTCGCTTTCATTATGTTATTTTATGTATCACTTTTGAACGATTTATGAAGTGTAAGACGTCATAGAGGTAAAAATTATAAATTTAATGTTTATTTTATTTGTTTTGGAATAAAATTATTATATTTGAGGATCATGTGGATGGATATTTAATTATTGTTGGTTTTTATTAAGTGTTTACCATTATACGAAATTATAAAGATAATTCACTATTGAATGATATGAGATTCTATGATATGTTATCCGATTGATTTGTGTTATTTCAATTTTTTTTACTTTTTTTTTATCATCATAGTATTATATATGCATTATTCTTACTTCAATATAATTTAATTTTATAAAAGCGTTGATCACTTCTTATATGCAGGTAATAACTGAAGAAATCTTAGGCTTGCGACTTGAGAGTACATATTCACCAATTTTTTAAAAATATTAATTTATTTTGACTTAGCAATCAAGATATTGAAAGCTTGAAAAGTAATATGTTAGAGAAAATAAATCTGATTTTGGATTTAGCTCTCAAAATGATGCATCATCCATGTTGTTAAGATTAAATATATAGTGATTTATTTTGATTTATAGATATATAAATATAATGGATGAAATTAGGGTTGTATTAGTGTTTTCAGTTTTTTGTACTTTGAATTATATGTAAATTCTGAATATTAATTGTCAATTATTCTTTTGTCAAATATAAAATCAAAAAAATTATTGATATTTAATACATATACTTTTCAATTTTCTTGAAATATAGACATCATTGATCTTTTTTATTTATATATACATGTTAATATTATTTGTAAGTATCTAATAAGGATAGATTCAATATTATTAATCACATAAATAATGATGAATTTAAATATTAATAAAACTCAAATTTGTCAGTAGTATCCACTTTTTTCATCTAACTTATATTAATAAAAAAAAGTTGAAAAAACAATAATTGGTATATGCATGTAATATGAGTTTTTTAGTTAATTTATTTATTTCTTAAAATATATAGTGTATATTGTTTTAAAATATGTATGTTAATGTTGATTTCTCAAGTTATATTTGGAAAAATATTAATAAATCAAAAATATTACGTCAATGTAATATTACACATGTCGATACAATATACTGCAATATAAGTCAATTATTAAACTTAAATATCATACGATATATTTTGAAAATTAACAATTTATATTGATGTAATTCAATTTGATCACTTCATGATCATTTTTAATAAATAATTTTTTTATATATATTACAATATGTATTATTTTTATAATGATTTTTTTAAATATTATAATTTAAAATCTCATGTTGGACTTTTCTTGAAGTAAAACATTTTTAGTCGTGGTGAATTATATGTTTTTGTTTTAGAAGTAAAAATTTTGATGTATAAAAAATATGGTGATACAGTGAGAGATAAGAACACCATAATTTGTAAATAAAAAAAAGGTTTCAAATTTGTAATTTGTAAGATTTTTTTATTTTAGTTATTTTTTTCTTATAAATTTATATTAATAGTTTTAATATAGACATTTTCAATCACTTTCAACATTTTATAACAATAAAAACTAATAAAAAATATATAACAAAATTTATTATATACCGGTTCTAAACAAAGTTTTTAGATGTTATTAAATTACATTACCAATACCAATATTGAATAAGATATATTACTCAATTTCATTCAATTCCTATATTTTATATGTATTTAAACATATTATTATATATATAATTCTATTTACATTGTATTTATATAAAAATGTTTATTTTAAAATTTATATCCGTGCATCGCACGGGGTAAATACTAGTTATATTAATTTTAAAACAAACCAATATTTCTATGTAATCGATGTCAAATAACTTGATGTATAAGTAATTAAGAAATTTTTATATAAAATCATATGGAATGTTTAGATGGAAAATCATTTAGTTTGCATCTATAAAATAATTTAACATTTTTTTAAATTGAAACATATTAAATTACCATTTTTATTAAATTGAAACGTATTAAATAGAAGAAGGATAGCTTATGGCAATAATTTCTTTTCTTTTTTCCCTAATTTGTAATAATATTCATCCTTATATATAGAAGATTAATTAGGCAATTGACTTTTTTATTTAATGGATAAACATATATATTTTCCATAAATATCAAAACAACTTTTGGGTGGAAAAATTATTTAAGGAAATGTTCTACTTCATATATATATATATATATATATAGATAATGTCACAATATTATAGAATATTAATATCATAATTAATTAAATATGATATTCATTTTATTATTACATATGATTTATTATCAAATCAAGTGGAGTTCTTTAATTTCTTTGTATATGATATATTATTATATATCTTTTAAATTTTATATTGAGAATTATTTAATTGTTGACTTTATGTTTTATGTAGATTTGGTTATCAAGTGGCAAATTAATTTTTATATATCTACTCCTTTATATAACAATTATGTTTTATACGTCAACAAAATTACATAAAATTGTATCTATATTTTGGTTATCTTTTTATATATTTTATTATTTTGTAATGATAAGAATTATATAATAAATATATTTTATGTATATATTTACATGCATATTAAATTATATATAAATATATATTAACATCGAATGAATAATTGTTTATTATTTATATGATATTATGATTATGATATTATATGATGTAAATTATATATATATATATATATATATATATACACACACACATTGCTAAATGATATCATAAATATATGAATAGAAATTTATAATTAAAGTTAACTTACCATATTGACAAATATGGTAATTTTATTATATCATATCACTTCCTTAAATATATATATATATATCATCAATCATGATTTATTATTTATCATTTAATATTTATTTTAATAAAAAAATTATTTCCAATTTTGGTAGGGTGTTTTTGGCGGGAAATTTTTAACATTACTATTTGAGGAAATGTTTGTGTTTTTATATATATAAAGATAAAGATTCTTTTTTCTTATTCTCTCTTCCAAATCATTTTCTCTTTTCCTCAAATATGGAGAATATTTCCATAAGATCCAAAGGACCTTCCTTTTCTATGGCTTTCTTCACATTTGCACTGTCGCCCATTCCAACAAGGCAATGAAACAAGACCTTGATATTTAGGTTAACTTTGGTGTACTCAGCCATGTTTCCTTCATACAGGGGTTTCAATCCATTTGGAGAAACGACAGTAGTGAATTTTTCATTTATCAGAAAATTTGCCTTAAAAAAATGAGATTGAAATAATAATTCTTGAAATTTATAGAATAAATTTGGGTGAGAAATGGAGATCAATTTTACTTTTTATTTCATGTTTAGGAAAGATCAGATTTTGATTTCTAATCACTGTTATAAATTTTAATTAAATTATTTCAATACATAAAATTAAAAAAAAATTAATAGTACTAGTGTCACCAACAATAGTAATGTTACGGTTGACAAATCTAACTATCGAACCCTAACAGTAACAACAAACACCAATCTTACCCGTATAAATCAAATTTTAATTTCTAATAACTGTTGTAAGTTTTAATTAAATTATTTTAAGGTATAAAATTAAAGAAAACAATAGTACTAGTTTCACCAATTAGTAATTTTACAATTAACTAGTTTGCTTATCAAACTTTAACCATAACAAGAACCACTGATCTTACCAACCACTATTGATCAATTTTTAATTTCTAATCATCAATATAAATTTTAATAAAATTATTTCAATGTATAAAATTGAAAAAAAAAAAAATAGCAGCAGTGTCACCAACAATAGTAATGTTATGGTTGACTAGTCCAACTATCGACTAGATTTGAAAGTTGATTCGATAAAAATTGGGGGAAAAAAAAAGAATTCAATTTGACACTAAAAAGTTCAAAATTTATTAAATAAAAAATATACATACTCAAAATTATACTCAAACTAAATTGAAGGGATTATTCTTGATACTAAATTCATGGGATTATCCTTCATACTAAATTACCTATAATAAACATTCAAAAAATTTGAAGATATATATTAATATGTATTAGATATATATATATATATTATATTTCAAATATTTACCGTATATGTATACCAAATTTTCTTGTTATTATTAACAATGTATACATTTATCATTTTTTAGATTTTTTTTTTTTACTTAATCGATGATCTACAGAGTTTGACACCAATATATTCAAACTAAGGGTCAAAAACTAAATAAGTGTGTCATCTCTCCAATAGTGGAATGATAAATTTCCTAAAATTTCTCTCAATCTACACAGTTGGTTATATCAAAGGCTCACAACTTGTCATGTCACCCCGTTAACAAATGACCAATTATTCTCTCTTCAAAATTTTGAATTTAGTCGTTCTTTTATTTTATTTTCTTTTCCTTATTTAAACTTGAAATTGAAAAAAATTAAATACTTATATTGCCAAAGACAAAACTAACACAAACCATCCTAAAATCGAAATCATAAAAATTTGACATTCAAATCATATTAGAAGACGAATAAGAAAAAAATTGAGTTTTTATTTGAACTAAGAGCGTAAAATAAGTAGCACATGAAAGAAAATAAAAAATACAAGAACTAACTTAGGAAATTAAGGGGAATTCTATAATTAAGGATTCTAATAACTAAATTAGGAAATTAGAAAAAAAATACAATAATTAATGTGTAGATTAGGAAAGAGAATTCTATAATTAAGAATTTTAATAATTCATTAAATATATATCATTATTTTTAAATTTTTAATCAAAGTGGGTGGATTAGCACTGGGTAAATCAAGTTTTTTCCGTTGAATCTTGCTGATATTCATTCACATGTGAAACTCATCACCCACATTTTTTCCCATACACAGAACCTATTCAACTTCTCTTTCCTCTCTCTTTCCTTTACTCTGTCTCTCTCTGCATCCAATCACATGTTATATCACTCATCAACTTTATAAACCAAACTGGCAATTATGAAAACTCAGATATAGAGATATGCAATGGCCAAAAGATTCATACTTTTCTTGATCCCTCTTCTTCTCCATTCAAGCAGAGCTGATGAGTTCATCTTCCATGGCTTCAGAGGCGCAGGGAGGAAAATAGCTCTAAATGGGGTTGCACAGATTGAGAAAAATGGGGTTCTCAGACTCACTAATGAAAATCCAAGAGTTATTGGGCATGCTTTTTATCAAACCCCTATAAAATTCAAGAACTCCTCAATTGGTAAAGCTTTCTCATTTTCAACAGCTTTTGCTTTTGGGATTGTTCCTGAGTATGAAAAATTGGGTGGCCATGGATTTGCTTTCACTGTTTCACAGTCGAAAGAGCTTAATGGGGCTCTTCCAAGTCAATTTTTAGGGCTTATGAATGCATCTAATTCTGGGAAATTTTCCAACCATATTCTTGCTGTGGAGTTTGACACAGTTCAAGATTTTGAGTTTGGGGATATTAATGACAATCATGTTGGGATTGATATCAATAGTTTGATCTCAACTGTTTCTGTAGATGCTAGTTGTTTTAGTTTAGGCGATTCAAGAAAGGAGGAGCTGGATCTCCATAGTGGTAAGAAGATTCATGCTTGGATTGATTATGATTCTGTTGTGGGGAAATTGGATGTAACACTTTCACTTTCTCCATTGAAACCAAATCTTTCAATCCTTTCACTTCCTGTGGATCTTACACCTATTTTGTTGGATCATATGTATGTGGGATTCTCTGCTTCAACTGGTAAACTTGCTAGTTCACATTATATTTCTGGGTGGAGTTTCATCTTGAATGGAGTAGCAAAGTCTCTTGATGAATCTTTGCTACCTTTGATTCCTGGTCCTAAACAAAATCGTCATCTCTTTTTAATCCTAGGCATGTCTTTTTTGGTATTTGCTTTCTTGATTCTTGCAGTAGGGGCATCCATTTACATAGTTAAGAGGATTAAGAATAGAGATGTTGTCGAATCTTGGGAGCTTGAGATAGGCCCTCATCGATTTTCCTACAATGAACTCAAGAAAGCTACTAGAGGGTTTAGAGACAAAGAGCTGCTTGGATTTGGTGGATTTGGTAAAGTTTATAAAGGAACATTGCCTAAATCTAACACCCAAGTTGCAGTTAAGCGAATAAACCACGGATCTAAGCAAGGATTGAGAGAGTTTGTGACAGAGATCGAGAGTATTGGCCGTCTTAGGCATAGGAATTTAGTCTTGCTGCAGGGTTGGTGTAAACAAAGAGGTGATTTGTTGCTCGTTTATGATTTCATGCCTAATGGAAGTTTGGATAAGTACATTTATGATGACCCTAAAATCGTCTTAACCTGGGAACAGAGATTCAAGATCATCAAAGGAGTAGCCTCTGGGCTTCTTTATCTACACGAAGAATGGGACCAAACTGTGATTCACCGTGACATCAAAGCAGGAAACGTGTTGCTCGACTCAGAAATGAATGGCAGGTTGGGAGATTTCGGGCTAGCTAAGTTATACGAGCATGGTGCAAACCCAAGCACCACAAAAGTGGTGGGCACATTGGGATACTTAGCCCCGGAATTGACAAAAACGGGCAAGCCCACGACCAGCTCAGACGTGTTTGCATTTGGTGCATTGTTGTTAGAAGTTGTCTGTGGGAGAAGGCCAATTGAGGCCAGGGCAATGCCTGAGGAGTTAATACTGGTAGACTGGGTGTGGGATAAGTGGAAAAAAGGATCCATACATGAAGTTCTTGATCGTAGATTAAACGGGGAGTACGACAAGGTAGAGGTTATAATGGTCATTAAACTAGGATTATTGTGTTCCAACAATGCCCCTGAGAAAAGACCTAGCATGAGGCAGGTGGTGAGATTCTTGGAAGGTGAAGCCCCACTGCCAGCCCCCGACGAATACGATAGCAGTAAGGTCGATGATGGAGATCATACGAGTTCTCATTCGTATCCATCATCATCGTATTACGAGAAGGTGAGTGCTTGGTCGTTGGTTTGTGACGGGGATGGGGACGGGGATGTCGATCTTGAAGCTGCTTCATCGTCTTCCTCCTCTCTTTCATAGTATTATTTGTGCTCTTGCAATTTGATAGCTTAATGATTTAGGAAAATTGGGTGAAATATGTACATAAACTGTAATGTATGATCAATCCATACTTTTTTCTGGTTGATTTTTTGAACAAAGGATTTCATTCATTAGCATTTAGTGTTTGTTATTTTGGCAAGATTTTTTGTTCTACACTTGAGGCTTAGTGCATGTTACCTAACATATATTGATTGCAGTACATTTAGCAAAATTGTAATGTGACAATTAAAGATAAAAGTAGGAAATTGCATCATTTTCAACAAGGATTAGTTTTGCCACTCGTGATGTTACAATCTGCCTAACATCCATTACTCTATCCACCACATCTACAATTCCACTTAACTCTATCAACAACAACAAATTGGAATAGACTACATTTTATGAATATGATGTGAAATATGTAGCTCTTTTTATTATATATACGAAATATTGTTTCAAAAAAATTCAAAATAAAGTTCACGATTTTAATAAAAAGTGTTTGAATTACACTTGTATGCCCCGGGGGCACGGTGCCCCCAAATTAATCATCATATTGATGTTAAATACATACTCTATATGTATCATGTGTATACTCTTCAAGTATCACATGTATATTCTTATATAAATATGATACCTATAAAGTATATGTTTAACACCAAAAAATATAACACCTGTAGAGTATATATATAACACTTGATGAACACATATATAACACCTATATTTGTGTCTCTATGTGCCTCAGGGGTATATAAGTTTTTGTCAAAGTGTTTTAAGTCGTATTTATTATTTATATGAAATGCGCGCAGTTCCAATAAATATATTTTTATTTTGAATTGTTGTTATAGTTCATTTACAACACTTTGAGATGTTGAAACTCATACCTTTTATCAGTGGCGGATCCAGGATTTGAATCATGGGGTACGATAAATAATCAAAAGTATATATAAGATGAAGTATTATTGAATATTTAAATCCATGCAACTCAATCTTTAGAGAAAAAAAGTGTGATTATTTTAGTTTGTTTATTTCTTTTTGAAAATTATATTATACAAGAATTATTATTTGGTCATTTTAAAGGAATTATTTTAATGAGTTCATTTTCTTTCTAAAGATATGAAAATAAAACTATTTATCACAAAATTATAAGATTAGTGAACCAACTATATAAATCATAATGGTTTGTAATTCATTATACAACCAAACGATAAGAAATTGACAAATGATATGTTATAAAGACGACTAAAACGAAATATTACAAAAACTAATTAAATGCAAGACTACTACTAAAATTTTATCAATAAACAATTAAAAAGAAATAAAAGATAAAATTATTAGATACTTATATTTTATCAAGAAAATTCAAAAGAATATTATGAAAACTAATTAAATACAAGACTATTACTAAAATTTCATCAGAAAACAAAAGGAAAAAAATGAAAATGAGGAATTAAATTATATCTTAAAATAACAAAGGCATTAATTAATATAGAAAGTATATTAAAATGCACCCCGCCCCAAGTGGGATTCGAACTCCCCACTAAATTATATCTTGAAATAACAAAAGAGATTAATTAATATAGAAAGTATATTAAAATGTACACCACCGCCGCCCCAGTGGGATTCGAACTCCCCACCTCTGAATAGGAAAATAACCATAGTACCAATTAGACTGCATTTCATATATTTATGTATTTGAAGTACTTATTATATATACTAGATCTATAAAATTCTTGGGGGATACCCCATGTTCCATGCTGGATCCGCCCCTGCCTTTTATGTTGTGAATGTGACCTAATATTAGATCTCATTTTTTTTTTTATTTTTTTTTTCTATTGTATGTTGTTACAACAGTTGAATAATTATTCTCTCCCTTAGATAAAATAACGAGCATATAAAAATTGCATCATCAATATATCATACGTATTAAATGTATTAATTAAGTTGTTCTAGAGTCTACAAAAATGTGGTAATACTATGTTTATTAAGTCATATTAACTAGAGGAGTATTATTTTTGTTAGTATTGATTACGAGATTAACCCAATTCCCAGCAAGATCACCAAGAACTCTATGCAAAGCTTTGTAACCCAGAAAACCCTAATCCGCGCCCTTTGAATGCAATCGATCAAAAACGTAAAATTGAACGAAATAACACCAAGATTTAAGTGGTTCGGCTCTACCACTTGAGCCTACATCCACTGCAACAAGAACGAGATCAATCCACTAAGAATCAAGCGAGAAATTACAAGTACAAAACACTCATTCACTCAAGAACCCTAAAATGTACTACTCTCACTTGCACTCAACTATATCCAGAGAATTAATGAATGAAAATCATATCTATCTCGACCCCATTATGCATGCTTATATAGAGGTTAAAAGCCCTCATTCAATTGAGAGAAACTAACTCTAACAAACAACTAATTTCAGTTACAAAGGATAAGCTTGCGCAGGAAACCCTAACTAAACATCCACCGGTCCATGCAGCACAGAAACTTCCAATCGCCCGGTTCACCTCCGAATCCTCCGGTTTTCTGTGTTTTGAACCCGGTTCCATGATCAGTAGACCCTGCACGGGTCTGCACACGTGTCACATTCTTGATTTGCTGAGTTGTACTTCACAATTCTCCACTTAGAACTCAGAAAATTTCATCTCCTCTTGCTGCTATTTGTTGTTTCTTTTACTTCCATTCTTTCACCTGTACTAGCTTCATAGAATGATGAAACTTAGGACCAGGTACTACTTTAGTTAACATATCTGCAGGGTTATCTTCAGTGCTTATCTTTTTTGCTTCTATTACTCCATTTTCTATCTCATCTCTCACAAAATGATACTTCACATCTATGTGCTTAGATCTCTCATGAAACACCCGGTGCTTCACCAAATGTAATGCGCTTTGGCTATCACATAAAATGGTGACTTTCTTCTGTTTTAGGCCAAGCTCCTCAAGCATCCCTTGCAGCCAAATAGCCTCCTTAACTGCTTCAGTCATGGCCAGATATTCTGCCTCAGTTGTGGACAAGGCAACAACTCGCTGTTGCAGTGATTTCCAGCTAATTGCAGTGTCGAATAACTTGAAAAATGTACCCTGTGAGAGATTTTCTTTTGTCCTTATTCCCTGCAAAATCAGAATCTACAAAGCCTTCTAAGAAATCAGTGAAGTTAGCCTGTTTAGAGAACCATAATCCCACATGTTTGGATCCATTCAAATATCTTAACATCCATTTCACTCCTTCCCAGTGAGCTTTACCTGGATTAGCCATGAATCTGCTAACACAGCTCATGACATAGGCTAGATCAGGCCTTGTACATACCATACTATACATCATGCTCCCTACACTACTAGCATATGGAACTCCATTCATATATTTCACTTCATCTTCAGTTTTAGGAGCTTGATCCTTTAGCAATATCAAGTTTGCAGCTAATGGAGTAGTAACGGGTTTAGATAAGTGCATGCAAAATCTCTTAAGCACCTTGCTTATGTAATCAGATTGGTGTAAGAAAAGACTGTGATCACTTCTTATTCTCTCTATGTCCATGCCTAGGATTCTTTTAGCTTCCCCTAAACCTTTCATTTCAAATTGACTGTTAAGTTTAGACTTTAATTGATTTATCCTATCCATGTATTTGCTAGCTATTAACATATTATCCACATAGAGAAGTAAGTAAGTGATTACATTATCTTGTTCCTTTTCCATATAAACACAGCTGTCATGTTTGCACCTTATCAAACCTATACTCAGCATGAAGGTATCAAATCGTTTATACCATTGTCTTGGACTTTGTTTGAGTCCATAAAGTGATCTCCTAAGCATGCAAACTTTCTGTTCATTTCCAGGGAGAATGAAACCCTCAGGCTGCTGCATATACAAAGTTCTATCTAAATCACCATGTAAGAATGCAGTTTTAACATCTAATTGGTGTAGGAACATATCATATTGTGTAACTAAAGCAAGAAGAATTCTTATAGAAACATGCTTAACCACAGGAGAGAATATCTCATTAAAATCAATACCTTCTCTTTGAGTGAACCCTTTAGCAACTAACCTTGCTTTGAACCTCACCTTTTCAGTGCCTATTACTTCAATCTTTCTTTTGAAAATCCACTTACTTCCAATCAATCTGCAGCCTGGTGGTTTGTTTACCAGTAGCCAAGTCTTGTTCTTCTCTAAGGATAAGAGTTCTTCATGCATTGTTTGCATCCATTTCTCTTTGTCCTTTGATTGAATTGCAGCTTTGAAGTTGCTAGGCTCTTCATATTCTATGTCCTGTGCAATAGAAAGAGCATAAGATACAAAGTTGGCTTAACCATACCTGTTTGGAGGATGAATCTCTCTTCTCTTCCTATCTCTTGCCAGATTATAGCTTGTGAGGTCTTCTCTTGTTCCAGCTACATGTTCTTCATAAGTCTCCTCTTGCTCTTCGAAGTTATTAATGTCTTGCTGAGGCTCAGAATTTTGTTGATCTCCATTAGTTTCTGAGCTATTATGTTCCTGCAGCTCCACCTGGACTTGTGTTTCATTTCCAGGTTGTGATTCATCATGATTGTATCCCATGATCGTTTCTCTAAAGGTTACATCTCTGCTTACAAAGCATCTTTGGTGGTTTGCTTCTAAACACCATAATTTGTAGCCTTTAATTCCCTTAGGATAGCCAATGAAGATGCATTTCACAGCTCTTGGATCCAGCTTATCCTGCCTAACATGAGCATAGCACAAGCATCCAAAAACTTTAAGAAAATTATAGTTTGAAGGTTTTCCGTACCATATCTCATCCGGAGACTTAAACTTTAGAACTGAAGAAGGACTTTTATTGATGAAAATTGCAGCTGTGGCAATGGCTTCACCCCAAAAACTCTTTGGAAGCTTAGCATCTGTCAGCATACATCTCACTCTTTCTAATAAAGTTCTATTCATTCTTTCAGCAATCCCGTTTTGTTAAGGTGTTGATACTACAGTCCTATGTCTAGTTATTCCCTTATCTTTGCAATAATCATGGAATTCTTGAGATAGATACTCCAAACCATTGTCTGTCCTAAGGTGTTTGATTTTCTTTCCAGTTTTATTTTCAATGAGGGTGGACCATTCCTTGAATTTATCTAAGGTTTCATTCTTATGCTTCAATATATATACCCATAACTTCCTAGAGTAGTCATCAATGAAGGTCAAGTAGTACTTACCTCCACCATGTGTCTCAGTTCTGGCCGGCCCCCAGATATCAGAGTGTATGTACTCTAGAATCTCACTTGTGTTATGTTGAGCATCAGGGAATGGAGTATTCTTTGTTTTTCCTAGGATACATGGTTCACACTCCTTCAGTTTTGAAATCTGAGCTCCTCCTAGCAGGGTAGCCTTTGATAGAATCTGTAGGCCTTTATCTCCTAGGTGTCCCAATCTTTTATGCCAAAGATCAGCTTCTTGATTGCTTATGATGGCTGCACTTTCTCCAGTAACAGTTGATCCCACTAGAGTATATAAGCCATTGGTCTTGTTTCCTTTGATGATCACCTCAGAGCCTTTTAGAATTAACAGCTGATCTCCATGAGACTTAAACTCATAACCTGCATTGGTTAGCACACCTAAAGAAATTAAGTTTCTTTTAAGGTCAGGGATATACCTCACATTTGAGAGAATCTTGATCCTTCCATCATGTAGTTTTAGCTTCACACTTCCAGTGCCTAGTACTCTACATGATTGATCATTGCCAAGAAGTACCATGCCTCCTTGTTCCATCTTGAGTTGACAGAACCATTCTTTGATAGGACACATATGAAATGAACATCCTGAATCAATGACCCAATCAGCTTTTAACTGAGTATTGACAATACACAACATCTCTGCACTATCATAGCCCTGCTCAGCTACTGCAGCCTGTTGATTGTTGGCTTGTGTCTTCTTGCGTTCTGGACAATTCTTTTTCAATTGACCAGGTTTGTGGCACTCATAACATTTCCTTGTTTCTGTTTGCTCTTGCTTCCCCCTTTGATCTTGCTGAGCCCCTTTCTTTTGATTCCTGTCCTTGTTGGAGTTATACTTCTTGTTCCCTTTGAACTTTACACTTAAGCCTTCTCCTTGAGATTGACTCTTGGATTCAGAAGGTCCTGAGATCATCTTAGTTCTAATCGACATCTGCACTTCCTCCAAAGTAAGCGGGGTGATTCTCCCATAGATGAGGGTATCTCTGAAATGTTCCAAGGATTTTGGTAAAGAATTCAGAAGTAGCAAAGCTTTGTCCTCATCCTTTTGTTGCTCACCTATGTTCTCCAGGTCATCAACAATTTTGTTGAACTCGCTTATCTTCTCCAGGATCTTCTTTTCATCTTGAATCTTGAAGGAGATTAGTTTTAGTTTCAAGTACAACTGATTTGCTAGTGTCTTGGTCATATAGAGAGAGTCCAGCTTCTTCCACATTGAGTGTGCTGTGTTTTCTTTACATACTTCTCTGAGAGTTGTTCCACTTAGGCATAAGATTATGGCACTTCTTGCTTTCTTGGCTATATCGAATCTTTTATTAGCTCCTTCAGATGATGATGATCCAACATCACCTTCAAGCAAGGCTCCTTCCCAGCCATTCTGAACCAGCAATGCCTCCATTTTCACCTTCCATAAGTTGAAGTCTTCAATGCCTGAGAATTTCTCTATATCGAGCTTCATTCCGGTCATCTCGTCGTCGATGAATTCCCATAGACGGTGCCACTTGTTAGTATTGATTACGAGATTAACCCAATTCCCAGCAAGATCACCAAGAACTCTATGCAAAGCTTTGTAACCCAGAAAACCCTAATCCGCGCCCTTTGAATGCAATCGATCAAAAACGTAAAATTGAACGAAATAACACCAAGATTTAAATGGTTCGGCTCTACTACTTGAGCCTACATCCACTGCAACAAGAACGAGATCAATCCACTAAGAATCAAGCGAGAAATTACAAGTACAAAACACTCATTCACTCAAGAACCCTAAAATGTACTACTCTCACTTGCACTCAACTATATCCAGAGAATTAATGAATGAAAATCATATCTATCTCGACCCCATTATGCATGCTTATATAGAGGTTAAAAGCCCTCATTCAATTGAGAGAAACTAACTCTAACAAACAACTAATTTCAGTTACAAAGGATAAGCTTGCGCAGGAAACCCTAACTAAACATCCACCGGTCCATGCAGCACAGAAACTTCCAATCGCTCGGTTCACCTCCGAATCCTCCGGTTTTTTGTGTTTTGAACCCGGTTCCATGATCAGCAGACCCTGCACGGGTCTGCACACGTGTCACATTCTTGATTTGCTGAGTTGTACTTCACAATTTTTAAATAAACTAATGAGTAAAAATTTAAAGTAAAGAGGGAACCTCTCTCTCTTTCTCTAAGAAATGTTTTCTTGCCTGCAACAATATTGACATTTAGCTTTTTAATAAAATAATAACTCTTCTCATAAAAACTAGTGTCAAGATCAACTCTCTTAAAGATTATTCTTAAATATTTTATTCTAAATTCCATTTTTGTGGCGCAAATTAATGCATTCTTAGATAGAGTGTTAGGAGTAGGGTTGTAAACGAATCGAATCGAATCGAATATCGTGATATTCTATTCGTATTCATTTAATTATTCGAATATTCATATTCGTATTCGTTTATTATTTGAATAATAAAAGCGATTCATATTCGATTCGAATTAACTATTCGAATATTCGTATTCGAAAATTTTGAACTTGAAATTTCAAAAAAAAAAATCAAAAATATATTTATTTCCAAATCAATAATATCATATTTCAAATATATTGCATATATATCATATTTATTTTTAGGCATTATTTTACAATATATGTAATATGTAATTATGTTTTATGTAATACTAATATGTACTTAGGCATTACTTATGGATATGAGGATTTCCATTTATGTATATATATATATATATATATATATACACTAGTATAACAACACGTGCAGCGCACGTGAGATATTATAATTATATAATTTATTATTAAATAATTATTTTTCTAAAACATTACGTACTTGTTTTTTATAATATAAGAATTTCATTAATTAACATAATTTATTTAAAGTTCAATCAATTAAAAATTATCAATAAAATTATTTACTTACATTTTACAAACATCTTATTTCTATTTTGTCATAATTAAAGGAAATTATTTCTATTTTATTTCTTAAGTAACTGATAATATCTACAATTTAAATCATCTTCAAAACCAATAGAATACTTTTTAGTTAAATGAAATTTATATCTTGATAGTTCAACATAAAAAATGAGAATTTGAATTATTTTAAAAAATTAAAATTCTAAATCTTAATTTCTATTTTCAAATATGTATATGCTTTTTATAATTAATATGGTAATTCAAATGTTAATTTCTAATAGTACAATACTTTAATCAAAATAATAAATTTATATTATAATTTTTTTTTCATAAGCTTTTAATATATATGATTGAAAAGCTCTTTAAATATATATTAATATGAAACTAATTTTACTCTCAAATTTAAAATGTTATAGAAGAAAAATAATTAATTCATGTAAAAAAAATTCTAGAAGAATTGTAAAAGTAAATGACTCTAGGAAAATAAATAAACATTAAATTACATTACTATTCTTAATAAAGAGTTTTATTTAATTAGAACTCTATTTCACATCAATTAAATTTAATCATGAGGGTTAAATTTGACATTATAACAAAAAATGGACGAAACATTCATACTTATATAATGTTATATATTATATTATATTATATTATATTATATTATATTATATTATATTATATTATATTATATTATATTATATTATATTATATTATATAGATATAGATATAGATATAGATATAAATGTCCAAAGCGTAAATTAAGATAGAAGGTTAATAGAAATTATAATTCGAAATGAAAGGAATAAAGATAAAAAAATCTAGCTTATTTCCCGTACAAGGGTATGTATGACAGAAAATTTAGTACACAAATTAAAGTTTATTTTAATCAATATTTTTTGTTTTATCAATTATCAAATAAATTTAGTAACTTATCTAAATCTTTTGTGTTTTTTTTCCACCATATCATTGTATGACTCATTAGTTCAATATTTCTACCTATACTTCACACGACTTCATATATTTCTAAGTGATTATTTAAATATACAAATGAACTATTTGTTAACAATTGGTTTCAAATGTTTTATAAATTTTTTCAAACTCTTTCGTCTTTATCTAATAGTTTTACTAAATAGGAACATCTAAAGGCCTCTTAAATAAATTTCAAGTATTTTTAATTAAAAATAATAATTAAAACATTTCAATTTTTTTTTTTTTTACAAAAATGTCATTCAATTTTTCCATATTATTCATTTATTTTATTATTCTGCATAATTAATTAATGTACAATATAAACTCACCATCTTAAAATTTTTATTTTTATGGTTCTCAGTTTTTTGTTCATGTTCATATTTATTATAAATTACTCTATTTATAGTATAAATCATGTTTTATCTATTTTTCATAATGCCGATTTTAACCCTTTAACATGATGAAATTAAATTGAAATTAAATGGACTCCTAATTATAAAGAAAAATATTTGTTAAGGATAATTACGTAATTCAATGTTTATTTTATTTTTCTATTTAATTATAAATAGACAAGAGTTGTTTACATTCCAAACTCTTATTGAAAAAGTTCACATGTTTTTTCCTTTTATAATCTTGAACATTTAAAACTTTAGACCAAAATTAGTCTCATATTAAAATATATTTGAAGAGTTTTCCAAAGATATATTATAAGCATATGACAAAAAAAAAAAGTTATACCATAAATTTAGTACTTTATTAAAGTATGATACTATTATATAAGTTAGGGTTAATCTCAATTTAGGTCATTTATGTAAGACACTTTCCATTTTTTTGACTACTAAGTAAACATTTTTCAATGTTGGTCTTTTATGTTTCAATTTTTTCCAATTTGAGTCATTTTTCGCAAAATTTTCAAAATTGCTAACGTGTCTTTGTCATATGATTAATCAATTAATTTTTCATTTATTTGTTGCATCTTCCTCCTTCAACCATTAGCTCGTTGATGACTGTCACATCACCGCTACCGAAAAACCTTCAAAACTCTAATTTTCACCTCAATCCCTATGTTTTTGTCAAATTCAATTGGGCATCATGTTTCCATTAATTTTCATAAAAATTTGACGAAAATCACATCATTACCATCAAATAACTGCCATCATAGTTACCGAAAAACTTCATTACCGTCCCTGAAGCTGAAAACTTAATTTTTACTAAAACACACAAAATTTACAAAAAATTAATTCTCTCTGCAAGCCCAAAAAAAAAAAAAAAGCCCTTCTTGATTTTTTAGTTCTTTCAGAATTTAAACTTGAATCGAGTAGAAAAGGAATGAAAATTCAAATCTAACCCTTTTGTTGAACTATTTTTGGTACATGTAAGTTTAATTCGGATAAATTTCAAAAACCACGTCAAACTATAACCCCTTTTGCACAAAAATATATAAATTTTAGAACTTTAAAACAGTCAACCTTTGTGAATGATACTTAGGTCGATACGGTGGGAATATTATCCCGAAGATACTTATTTTTGACGATATTTTTGTCTTTTACTTAATAATTAATTTTTTTTTTTGCTGCATCTTTTTCTTCCAACATCAGCTTGCGGATGGCCACCACATGGTCACTAATGAAAGACCTTCAAAACTCCAATTTTTGTCTCAATCCCTATATTTTGGGTCAAATAACCTTCGAAACTCCAATATTTGTCTCAATCCCAATGTTTTGGGTCAAATTCAACTGGACATCATCTTTCCATTAATTTTTCATAAAAATATGATGAAAAATCAAATAACTACCACCATAGTCGTCGAAAAACCCCTATCGTTGTTTCTCAAGTTGAAAACCAGATTTCCTCCAAATCTTAACCAAAATGCACAAAATTCATATCAAATTAATTCTCTATGCAAGCCCAACAAAAGCCTCAACTCGAATTTTTAATTCTTATTAAATTTAAACTCGATCAGGGGGGATGAAATTCAAATCTGACCCTTTTGTTAAGACTTTTTTTCATGCATGTAAACTCACAAATTGTTTTAGGGTTTTTAATTCTCATGATTTGAGCATCAATTTTCTATGAATTTATGTTATTTTTATTATCTTGTGATGACTCAGTTTCTCTCGTTCATTTTCAAATTTAAGGACATGATTTTGAGAAATCAAAATATAATGACTTATTTGCAATTTTTATAAGGGTAAATACCATTTATAGTCCTGTGAGTTAGACCATTCCAGTTTTTGTGCATCAAGTTTAAGCTTTCCAATTTTAATCCTAGCTATCGGATTTTTCCACTTGCATTTCGATTTTGATTGGAAATCTTTTAGTGTTGATGTGGCTGTCAGAATTGTATACGTGTCACCCCAATTAAAAATCCTCATTGCCACATTATTAAAAGATAAATAAAATAAATGGAAAAATAATAAAAGAAATAAAAAATAATAAAAGAAATAAAAAATCATCATTTGTCTTCTTCCTCCCTACCGAACACAAGCCGTGATTTCTTTTGCCCTTTTGTGGTCGACCACCATTGTAGTCATCCTGTTCACTGACCCACAACATTTCTCATCTCTAAAAATCACAATTTCATCAATTCCCCCAGGAAAATCCAGAATTTTCAATACAATTTTCTAATTAAATAGAAGTTGAGCTTCGATCAACTACTCCATGGGGTAGCTTGATCTGAGATTTCAATTTAGGTGAGAAAGATGCAGCAAGTTTGAGAGAAGACAGTGAGGAATTTGTTGGAACAGTGGAGAAGATAAAGATTGACAATGATAAAGAACGAAGAAAAATAATAGATCCCCAATTTGCTGGTACTCGGTGATGAAGATCGAAGAAGAAAAAAAAACTCCCAAGTTACTTCTTTTAATCTAATTTGGAATTTTTTTAATTATTTTTGAATTTTGAATTAATTAATATTTTTAATGATATGACAGACACATCACTGGATTTTCCCTCTAAGAAATTGGGGATTTTTGTTTTCAAGCCACGTACGCAAATCCGATGGCCACGTCAGTTCGGAAAATATTCCGGTCAAAATCGGATTCAAATTGGATGAATTCAATAGTTAAAGGACTAAAATTGGAAAGTGTAAACTTGATGCACCAAAACTGAAAAGAGCCTAATTTACAAGACGAAAATTGATAGTTTCCCTTTTTATGAACTTTGCAAAATCATAACCTCCACCCGAATACTTTTAAAAGATTAAAATACCCTTCATAATAAACATGTACAGGAGAATTTTCCACCGCGGGCAGCATTTGACATCCTATTAGTATCATTCATAAAGTTTTGTGGTAATATTATAAAGTTTCAAAGTTCAAGTACCTTAGTCAAGTTGAAAACCAAATTTTAACCAAAACATACAAAATTCACGGCAAATTAATTCTCTCCGTAAGCCTCACAAAATTTAAAATCTTAGTTTTCATATTTCTTTCAACGTTTATCTTTATTAAAATAGAATTTAATTAGAAAATCTTGAAATTATATTTACTTTTTAATGGTAATTTAATAATTTTAAACGTTAAATGATGATTTTATAATATTTATAGTTGTAAAGATAGAAAGTTTATAGAAATTACAATTTGAAATGAAATAAATAAAGATAAAAATATATAGATTATTTGAAGTATAATGGTATGACTGAAAATTTAGTATACAAGGTAAAGTTTATTTAGTAATTCTTTAATTACTTGAATATTCAATTTTTTATTCTTAAAGAATTTTTCGAATCAAGCAAAAAAATAAATGAAAATTCAAATCTAACCATTTTTCTTGAACTCTTTTCATACATGTGAATTTATAATTTGTTATTACAGAAAAATAAGGTAAATAACAAAAATCACCCCAAACTATAACCCTTTTACACAAAATTATTAGAATTTTGGAACTTTACTATTACCAACATTTGCAAATGATACTTATAGATCGATACAGTAGAATATTGTCCCGAAGATGCTTATTCTTGAGGGTATATATTTTTGTCTTTTGATTAATTATTTCTCAATTATATTTGGTGTTCGCTGATGACTGCCACATCACCCTAACAAAAAAACCCTCAAAACTCTCATTTTCGTCTCAATTCCTATGTTCGGGTAATATTCAACGATACATCAATTCATTAACTTTTCATAAAAATATGACAAAAAACACATCAATAACATCAAATAATCCCCATCATAGTCGTCAGAAAACTTCATGACTGTCCCTCAAGTTGAAAACCAAATTCCCTCTAAATCATAACCAAATGACTCGATTTCTCTTGTTTATTTTCGAATTGAAAACATGATTTTCAAAATTTAAAGTATAATAAGAAATATTGTGAGTTCTATAAACTTTTCAAACTTACAGTCTCTACCCCAATATTTTTAAAAGATGAAAATACCCTTCGAAATAAATATCTTCAGGGGAATATTTTTTCCACCGTCGACAGCATTTGGTTGCCTATTAGTATCATTCGCGAAGGTTGGTGATTGTATTATAAAATTCCAAAGTTCAGGTACCTATAATACTTAATTTTAGTTTGATAGATTATTTAAACCAAAGTCTCTATGTCTTCCAAATAAATCTCCATGGTTATTTAATTTTATTTCCTCTTGATTTTGGTAATTCAAACTTACTGATTCTTACATAAAGATAATTATATTTTACCTCCAATTTTGATAGCTACGTCAGCAGTTCTGAAAATTTAGACAAAAATTGACTAAAATTGAAAAATTAAAACATAGAGGACCAAAATTGAAAAACGAATACTTAATTGTACAAAAATGGAAATTGTCTTACATATAAAACCATATTGAAATTATTCCTAACTTCTAATAGTACAATACTTTAATAAAAATATTAAATTTATAGTATAACTTTTTTTCCATAAGCTTTTAATATATCATTGAAAAGCTCTTTAAATATATATAAATATGAAACTAATTTTAGTTTCAAATTTTGGATGTTATAGAAGAATAATTTTAGTTTGATAGATTATTTGAACCAAAGTCTAATCTCCATGGTTATTTAATTTAATTTCCTTTTAATTTTGCTAATTCAAACTTACTGATTATTATATAAAAGATAATTAAATTTTGTCTTCAATTTTGGTATCTACGTTAACAGTTTTGAAAATTTAGACAAAAAAATGTGAAATTGAAAAATATGAAAACATAAAGGACCAAATTGAAAATGAATACTTAATAAACCTAAGATAAAAATGGAAGTTATCTTACATATAAAACCAAAATTGAAATTATCTCTAACTTCTAATAGTACAATACTTTAATAAAAATATTAATTCATAGCATAACTTTTTTTTCATAAGTTTTTATACCATTGAAAAGTTCTTTAAATATATATCAATATGAAACTAATTTTAGTCTCAAATTTAAAATGTTATAGAAGAAAAATAATCAATTCATGTAAAAAAAATTCTAGAAGAGTTGTAAAGGTAAAGGATTCTAGAAAAATAAATAAACATTAAATTACACTACTATTATTAATAAAGAGTTTTATTTAAATAAGACTCTATTTCATATCATTTAAATTTAATCATGAGGGTTAAATTTGGCATTACAAAAAAATGGACAAAACATCCATACTTATATAGTGTTATATATAGATATAGATATATATAATTAAAATAAGAACTTACATATATATATATAATTATTCGAATATATTCGCGAATACTCGAATCGAATACCATTATATTCTTATTCATATTCGGATAATATACGAATATAAAAAAGGTATTCTTATTCGGATTCTTATTTGTATTTTTCGAATTCGAATCACTATATTCTAATTCGAATACCGAATCGAATCAAAAAGATTCGATTCTTTTACAACCCTAGTTGGGAGGAGATAAAGTGTGTAATTATTATACTATATTTTATTGTTTTCTCTTTCTTTTCACTTTTTCTTGCATTATTATAGTATGTTAATAACACTTTTTTTTTTTTTTTTTTCACTTGATGTTGTTGCCCTTTGCTATATATGAAAACAACTTTAAATATTGTCATAGGCTCATAGCCCAGAACTAACTGTTGCCGTTTGGTTTGAATTTATTTGCTGAGAGATCACCAACCAAGTCCCTCCCATTTACAAACCGTTGTTTTTGGTCTCTACAACAAAAGCTAAAATTTTATAATCTACTGTCTTAAATATCTGTGACAATATCATGACATGTGATATAATGATTTGATTTGATGTCTATTTTTTCCTGACTGTCTTAAATATCTGTGACAATATCATGACATGTGATATAATGATTTGATTTGATGTCTATTTTTTCCTGAATGTGATTTTTGACATACAGGACGATAGTTCAAATAAGTTGACAACGGTTTTCAACTATTGTCGTTTTATTTTATTTTTGTATGCGAAAGTTGGAAACACAATTGTACATATAATTTCAGTTTCAGAATAATATGAACATTTTATATGACACAATCTAAAACTGAAATTTAAGGAATCAAAGATTACAAATTGAAGCCAAAGATTAACATCATTGTAGATTCATTACAAGAGTTATAGTAATCACTCATATCACCCTGAAAAAGAAATATGGGAGTGAGGAGATTCACCTTTAGATCAAAATCTGCATCACCTTAATTCACACGACAAAATAAAATAGAAATATGGTAGCTAATCTATTGAAAGAAACACTATATTGAATTAAACACAAAGTTCGCAGGAGTACAAATATTCAAATAATTGGTTGCTATTTAAAAAAAAAAAAAAACGAATCCATATCAATAATTCTTGATCATATTTTCACATCCATAATTGGGGGGTGGGGGGGTGGGGGGAGTGGTTGCAAATCATATTGAGGGCTAGCTCATGTGAAAACTTTGCTCTCCTCTTGGATAGGACGTTGGCTATAATATCAGTGAATCTTCTAAAGCTTAATACCAAATGAATCCAAAACTTCTCTGCCAGACAGACGATTTTAATGAAAGCAATCCTGCAATCAAGAAACCAACTATTATAGAGTAGGTTTTAAATGAGACCATCTCACAGGTCTTTTTATGTGAGACGGATCAATCCACAACCCACATTCCACAATTCATATATAAATTTGTTAAAATGAGATTGGTTAGTTGGTAAAACAGATTCGTCTCACGCAAGTTTTGTGTTATTTATTATTATTATCTCTAATCCTCTTTACATATACATACCTGCAAGTATGGTGTTAACTTCTTCGACTGAAGCTAAGACGGATCCTGACAAAGAGAAAAATCACTCTTATAGAAATGTAAAGCACCGATTTTTACATCATCCTGCCAGCACACAAAAAAGCATGACCGTTAACAGAAACGAGATGTAAGCCCCCATAGTAATGCATACAATCTAACAGAGTGAAATTCACTACCGAGTTATACCAATAAAGAACAACTAATTAGGCACATACACACATATATATGCTTACAACTGCATCCATAATATGGGCCACTTCCTTCGTTAAGTATTACTATTCAGAATAGAAAGCATCTAAACTAAGTCTATTTTGCCATGCATTATTTGTAACAAAGGTCTATAATACCATGTCAATTATTTAATAGCATCCACTCACATTTGATAAGATTCCATGGCACTCAATTGTAAATGTACTATTGATTTTTTTAGAAAAGTGAGCCAGCTCTTCATGGTGAAAATAGTCGATAAAACTATAGAATATAGAACCAAATGGGAATTAAACCAGTCATTGATCATGTAGTGTTCTTCAGCAGGAAAAGCTAAAGCAGAAAGTTGAGAATCTAACAAGGGAGTGAATAAAATGGAAGGTTTAGGGGTAGAGCCACCAGTGATTAAAAAAGCGAAAAGTGCACCGAGGCGCAAACCTATTCAACCGCCTAGGCACGAGGCGAGGCGCACGCTTCATTGAAGCGAGGCGCACAAACTAAAAAAGAGCACATATATACCATAAAAACATTTCATAATAAGAGCACATATATACCATACATTTCATAATATGAAACATAATATACTAATGTCCAAAATCCAAACTCCAAACATAATAATAGTAAATAACCTAAATTGTTCAAATTTACATACATACTAAAGTATAAACAAAGCATTAATAAAATAAAAGCTATTTTAATAAAAAAAATTGAAATAAAAGCTACAGGTGTAAACAAAACAAAAGCTATATTAATAAAGTAATTCAAATATAATTGCAGATTTTTATAGATGAAATTTATAATTAGTAATTTAGTACTGTATTATACTAAAATAAAATTTTAAAGTAAAAGAACAAGGAAAAAAAAATGAAATTTCAGCATTTATGCCCCACCGGTGGTGGTGGAGGAGAGAGAAATAGAAGAGCGGGAAGTGTGAGAGGACTAGAGGAGGCGCTGGTTTGAGAATTTTGGAGGCCGAAAATTAGGTTAAATCCTCTCTCTATTTAATATTAAAAAATAAAAAGAGAGAGAATTAAACATACAGAATGAGGCGCAAGGCGCCCGAGGCGCGCACCTAGGCGGCGCCTTTCTAAACACCGCTTCGCCTCAACATATCGAGGCGGCATAGCATACCCCCATATCGCCTCGCCTTGCGCCTAGGCCCGCTTTTTTAATCACTGAGCCGCAAAATCAGTTGAAGAGTAGGAAACGTACTTAGTTACACGTTTCCTACAATGCTATAATTGCATTCTCAACCAAATGCACAATCCTAAATCACCTACAAAATATAATTCCATTTAAAAAAACTGATCGGACACCATACTGCCAAGGTTTCATGTCAGTTTCACTCAAGTAAAAGCTCCAAATACTGCCTAAACCTTTTAGAGTTCCATCCACAAGGAGTACTTATTGGTGAGATGGAAGTCTAGTTATGATCAAAACATGCCAGAGTGCAACTTCATTTGATCGATCCTCAATTTGAGTGACATTTGATTTGGTCATGATTGTCTACAGAAAGACAACTGAATGAGAGAGAGAGAGAGAGAGAGGGCATACCTGTCCTATCCAAGAGCTTTGATAAGGGAAGAGGCACTTTCAAAGCGGCAGTTGAAATTGATCTGAGGGAGTTGGCACTTAATCTAAGCGCCTACACATAACAAAATTGAGGTTTCAGTAAAAAGTAAAGAAATAAAAAGTCCTTGCTTTCTTCAGTAAATACCTGCAGCCAGAGGACCTTTGAAGCTGAACTTTCTATACAGCCAAAAATATCATGTAAAAATCAACTCGACGTTTCTGGCTTTCTGTGCAGATACTTCAGTGTGCCTAATTTTTGGTTCTTCAATAAAAGATAAGCTATAAAAGAAAAGAAATCTAAAGGTATCATCAATCATTTTTTTGGTAATTTGCTTATCAACTTTAGTATACCATCCAACAACCGTAAAATACTTAACTAGTCAAGAACCAACAGTACAGGGTGAACTTCTGCAACTGAGCCTACAGACAGCAAAAAATATAACTAAAATAAGTTTGATTTATTCCCTACGAAAATGGGATTTCTCAAATTTTATATTAACTTATACATTCACAAAAGCTTTGGAATTCAGAAATAAAGCATGGTGAATGATTTAAGCTAAATGGATGCACTGTATTTACTTGACGAAGTGACATGTACCAAGCAGAACTGTCATGCCGGAATAAGAGGCCAACTCAATATATATTCAGATACAATGCTATTTGCTCTACATAATTAAGGAGAGAGAGAAATTTGTACAACTCCTCCAAATTCAGAGAGGATCAGCTCCAACTTCCGGGTACGTCATATACTAATATTATTATTGTACTCAATTAAAATTGTTTGTCCAAATCATCATGCACCCTGTTTTCTTCTGCCTGAAAAAGAAAAGTCTACTAGCAAAATTCTAATGGTTCCCTATGTTTTCATCTCCAGTTTCTTCTTCACTATCTTTCACCCCGTCAAAAATTTCATAGTCATCAAATCCTGCATATTAAAAAATCTAAATGAGGCCCCACACAAGATTACTTCGTACATATTTCTCTAGGCATATGAGCTACATTACCTGCACCAAGGGCATCAACATCATCAATCTGGGGCCCCAAGAGCATAAGGTTACCTAAAGGCGGATCAATTGCCATCCATTCGGCGTTTCCAGAGCTCTCTGAGCATAATTCTTTCTCCACAACCCAGTCTTCAACTAAATCCATGTGCTCATATGAAATGGGGTCAACAGGTTCCTGTTGTCTATTTCCTGAAACCCTATTAATTGAATAGGAAGATGATCAGATTATTAGGTTTAGCATTCTTTTTAATATACAAAATATAAGGGTGGATTTTCTACTTACATTTGCTTCATGGACATGTTGTACCGAACAAAAACAAGGTCACTGAACCTCTGATGCTCCAAGCAATTTTTCCTCTCATGCATGTGTTCAAGAGGAATTTTGTCTAGCTTATGCTGGATCAAGCAGCAAGTTTGGCTCAGAATGCGAATAGCCAAGCGAGCCAGATTAGGGCATCCCCCACCATACGTTAGCCACCACTCAGCTAAAAACAGTAAAATTGAGGAAAGAATAAGACGACTTCAGATTATAAAGCATCATATCAAGCATTGACTGGATCAATATCTCTTGAAAATGCCATATTATCTACCATTGATAACCTCATTAATTAGTCTTACTGATGTGTGAAGTTCCATCTTATTGTTTGTGCATGTCTAGTTACATGTTGCAATACAAAATTTGCTAAATGTGTTTAACCCACAATCTAATCAAGTCAAACCAATGAAGAGATGGGCACTCAGACAAATGTGGCGCAGATGCCAAATAAGTTTTAAGGTTACATAAGAAATACATCTTGAATTGCATGGTCTTCCATGTTCAAAGGATTGTGGGTGGGGGCTTAGGTGATCAGGTGGGTGGCTGAAAACGGTGGTCATCATGCTAAACAGAGGTAATTAACTATTTTAACTATTGCAGAAATCGAAATTTAAAAAAAGATTGTATATTAGAAGAAGACTCACTGGGTAGTAAGGTGTCTCTAGCTCTGACAGCCATCTTCCGCCCAAAATCTCCGGTACCACCATGGTATGAGGCTGTTTCCTTCATAATTTTATCCTGGATCTTAGGGTCAGGAACCAGTTTCTCTATGCAATCATATACTAGTGATCGAATGTGAAGATGTGCATCTCCTTCAAGACTGTAAAAGTATTTCGGATTTAAATAAAAACCAGCAGCATGGAGGGGGTGGCGGTGAAGTTGTTCCCATCTGCGATCTATGATACTCCAATAAACTGAGTATTCTTCTTTAGTAATAAGTTCCTTCTTAATAATTTCTTTTGCTCGATAGAGCCCTGCATAAACAAATGCCATAGCAGGCATCTTTTCACTACTAACTATCCTTAATAATCGTAATAATGGATCTATTAAGCGAGTGATTGAGGCACATGTCGACCAGAATGACTGACTACTTATAGAGTCTAATACTGTGAAACCTTCCGGTTTCTTTGAGTAAGGACTTTCCATCCACTCCTCAGAAGTAACCATGGACTGAAGATTATGTCTGATACTCACCATCCTTTTCAATGTCATAAAATCAGTAGCTGAGCGAGCAGTTCCTAGATCAACTAAGTCCACTCCAAATGTGTATCGTCTCATCATGTTTATAATAACATTATTTGAGTAGATATACCTTGAGATTGATTTCGCCTGGTCAAGTATCATCTTCACTCTAGGAAGTTCTGCTATGTCCTGAAGCATCAAATCGATGCACCGACTAGCACAAGGAGTCCAGAAAATAGTTGGATAAGTGTCAGTGAGTCTTTTCCCAGCAATAACATACCGCTCTTCACTGCTTGTAACCACTTGCAGAACATTTCTCAAGCCAACTTCTTCCACTGTTTCCTTTAACAATTCATAAAGGACATCAGCTGCATCTATTGCACGCGATATATCAGCTGACCTCAAAAAGATTGTGCCTTCTGGACAATACACGAAGAAGTTGACAAAGGTTTTGCCCTTTCCTGAACACCATTCATCTACCAAAACTGAGCAACCCATCCTTCCCCAAGCCCCAGTGCATTGATCAACATCGTTTCTCACTTCGTGTACTAAATTCTTCAAAATCCAGCTCCTAAGATCATGGTACGAGGGACCAACAACTCCTGCTCCTTGAGAAGCAATTGCGTCTATCATTGGTTGAAAATAATCAGAGTTAACAGCATTCGCTGGCAATCCCACATCAAAGAAAAACCGACCTACCGCCATATGAACTACATTGCTAACTTTTTTCGAATTCATAGCAGGAAAAGCAGACAATGCTAGAGCATTAGAATTCACCACATCAGGGGCTTTTCTAACTCTCCCTTTCTTCTTTCTAACACCTGGTTTGCTGCTCATAGCATCTTCTCCATCCACATCGACATCAGCATCCTCATCATGTTCAATCATTTCAGGGACAGGAAGCAATACAATTTCAGTATTCAAACCACAGTTATTGTTCACTATGTCAACCCCACTGGACCCAGGATTACTGTATCCTGACATCTCATCTGCAAGTTTCTGTTTTTTCCTCTTTTTTGCAGCAACCCCATTCAGACTCTCGAGCATTTCTAGCCGCACATCATTTTGAACTCTCAGACAAGTGGCGGCATTCCCTTTCATGCCCGCAAGGTGTTCCTTAATCCTATGAATCCCACCACCCTTAAATATCTTCCCACAATATATACACTTAAGCTGAACCTTGTCACCATTCTTAAACATTTGGCAATGCTTCCATGCCGGATCATGCTTTTGTGAAGTTACAGCCACTGGCTCCATATTAGAAGCCATCTCCTAAAATTACCATCAAACATAAGGAAAACATTCACCATCTAGCAGACAATGAATTCTTCATCACACGCACAAACCCAAATAAACAAAAAGAACAATATATAATGAAGAAAAGAAAACATTAAAATAGGCTGGCTGTAAACGGACAATCTCCTCATATGGTATTCGAATCCTCTCAGACAATACTCTCTTTTGGTAAAAAGATTCAAACATTTTGATAATTAAAACGCGCACACACAATTTCCTCATACCAACTTTCATACAGGAAAACAATGAAACAACATATGAATTAACAAAGAGGGGAAATGGGTCCAAAGAACTATCGTCACTTTCATACAAATTCACCCCATTACACATTCTTGAAGCGAAACAAACGAATCTAGTCATCAAACATGCAAATTTTCTCATAACAGGTTTACTACAGTAAAATCATGGGGGAAAACATGAATTTGCAAGAAAATGAAATGGGTTCCGATAACTTACTTGAGAATTCGATATGAAAAACACTCTTATTCTTTTTTTGTAAATTCGAATCGAGATTTGGATTGGAGAGAACCGAGTTAGGGGGATTAGGTTTTTTTTTTTAATATTATTTATTCCTGAAATATATAAAATAGTAAAGAGCCGGTCAGGGGTAGCGGTCAGCGAGTAACGGTGACTCCGAAACAAAGTTTTTTTCTTTCTTTCTTTTATATTGTCATGGAAAATGATTTTTCGTATTTATAAAAATTCTTAGTGAGGTAAACATTTTAGAGTTACTCTCTTGTGCACCAGTTGCACGGATTTGAAATCCGTGCAATTGGGCCTCACGCAGGCCGCATGTGGGCTGGGCTGGGCTGCCCCCAGCCCGCGCCTCTTTACTTTTTTCGCGTGTTTTAGTCGTTACCTTCACGTTATGTTAGTGTTACATTCGTGTTATGTTAGGGTTACCTTCGCGTTATGTTAATGTGACCCCATCTCCAGATTTCATACCCTTAGTTTAAAACCAATGAACTAAAATAACACGAAAGTAACACTAATATAACATGAAGGTAACACTAACATAACATGAAAGTAACATTAACATAACATGAAGGTAAAAAATAATGTTAATCATATCTTCATGTTATGTTAGAGTGATCATCACGTTATGTTAGGGTTATCTTCATGTTATGCTAGTGTTACTCTCATGAAGGTAACCCTAACATAACATGAGGGTATGACTGCCTGGAGCGAATCTTGGTGGGTTTGAGCGCACCCACCAGGCGCGTGGGGCACGTGAGAGCGCGTTGGGCTCGTGAAAACGAGCGTCAGAGATGCGTGGGGTGGGTCGACCCTGATGCATGGATCCTAGATCCATACACCAGTTGCACAAAATATTTTGCCAACATTTTAATCCATAAATTCTATTTTTTTTTATAAATTTTTATATAAGCTATTAGGCAAAAACTTGTGTGCACCATCCGTACCCCCGACTCAACCAGTGCGTGGGTCCCGTCCACGCGTGGCCACGCCCCCAAACGCGCGATTACACCTGAGCTGGTGTGCGTTCATGCACACCTGGTTCCATATTATGTGATTCAGTGATATGTATTATATGTACACTCTTTATGTATTACGTGTATACTCTTAAAGTATTACACATTTACCTTTAAGTTATTAAGCTTAAAGTATAAGGTATTACATATGCACCTTTGAGGTATTACATATTTACCTTTGACATATTTTGAATTACATATGCACCTTTGAGTATTACATATTTACCTTTGAGATATTAATGTTTAGAGTATGGTAGATATTATATATTTGGTATTACATATGCACCTTTGAGGTATTACATATTTATTTTGAGGTATTACATATTTACCTTTGAGATATTACATATTTACCTTTGAGGTATTAATGTTTAAAGTATAGTATAAGGTATTACATATTCAACATTAAGGTATTAATGCTTATAGTTTAAGGTATTACATATTTATTCCTAAAGTATTCTTTGGGGAAAAATGTTCTTGTAGGAACTGATTATTTCAATCGAACTTTAGGAAATAAATTGAATCTGATCCTTCCAATCATGAAAGATTCGATGATTTCATATCATCAACTTCAGAAACTTCAACATCATCGCATAAAACGAACAATTCTAATGGTGAAAATGGAGAAATTGGTTTGAACACAACAACTTTACAGAAAATTCCCCAAAAAGAGATAACATCAACTAAAATAATAGTTGAATGGAAAGTCAAAACATCTCCAAAACCTTCTTATACCCAAAAAAAAAAAAAAAAAGACAATAATTTTGAGGGAGATCCGCCAACGAAAATTACAAAAGAAGATGATTTGAAGATAAAAATGATAAAAAGATAAAGTAAAAGAATAATCCAAAAACTGATAAGAAGGAAAAGAAGAGATTGAGAAAATAAGAAGTAGAATAAAAAGAGGAGTAAAAATGGCAGCACGATTTTGAGGAAGAAAGTGAAAAAAAAAAAAAGATTCTTTTTTTCATATTTATGGTTGTTGGGCCGGGTCGAATGGGCGGGTCAGGTTGGGACCTAGTCCGTACCCCGAGGGTAGAGGCAACAATTTGAGCCCGGCCCGCCCGTAAATTAGGCTGGGTTGGGCTTTAAAATGAGCGGCCCGAAAAACACCCTAACTTTTTGGCCCGGCCCGATGGGTCGGATGGGCTCAGGCCAATTTGGCCCGTTGGGCTTGGGCCGGCCCGATGGCCCGATAAATTTATTTTTTTATTACTTTTTTTTGTGCAATTTGTAAATTTTACATGTGACTCGATTCCATTCTCAATGTTTTTATGTATTCTTTTAATTTTTTTATAATTATTCTCATCTTCAACTATCATTAACTAATTAGAATCTACTAGCAAACTATGATAATTGAGTTAAAATATTTTTGAATGCTAAAAGGAAGTAAAAATGATCAGATTTTGTCCCCACTAATAGTTTAATTATATTAAAAATATAATTTTGATTACATAAATAGGATACTATAGTTTAAATTGAACGTCTTAAATTATAATAATAGGAAATTATTTTTCTAGTTAAATTGGTGTAAGAATTTAATGAATTAAAAATTATTTTAATTTAAAAAAATAATTATGCATTTGGCCCGATGGCCCAAACGGGATTGGGTCGGGCTCCAATTTCATAGGCCTGACCAAAGGATGGGCCGGCCCGACCCGACCCGACTCTATCATTTGACCAGTTGGGTTGGGCCGGGCCGGGCCGGGCGGCCCGAATTGCCACCTCTACCCGGGGGTACGCAAGACCTACTCAAACTATTAAGTCTAGATTATAAATTGATCTATCTCATAAATTTGTAAAACCATCCTACATAAGACTTATTTTTTACTTATTTTATTTAACTTTTTATTTTTTGGTATTAGGGATCCAATAATAATTTTAATAATTACAAATAATTTAAAAGTGATGTAATTAAAGTTCTACAAATAAAATGCAAAAGAGGCTGATGGTAGTATTTATTTTTTGGAAAAAAAATTCTTAATTAACAATTTAACATACTAATTTATTTCTGAGTTTTATTTCTATTTTAATAACATTTATGATAGGAGACACCTTGTTATTATATACTAGTATGAAAGTAAAGTACATTTCTAAGTAAATAAAATAATTTGTACCCATAGACTTAGCCTAATGGTAGGTATATCTCTCGTTTTGAGCAAAGTTTCAAGTTCGAGTCCCCCTAACCCCAATTGTGATTGTAATAAGAAAAAAAGTAAATAAAATAATTTAAGTCGTAGAAATACATGGTAATAATTTCTTGAATTAGTAGTACATCTTGATTTGTCCTAACTTCAATCTTCTTCTTTTCCGATACCGATTGGAATTCTCCGACGTCGATTGGAATTTTCCGGTCAAAAAGACCTGCAAAACAAAGAACACCGGGGGTTTTTCCCGGTGAAGAGACTCCGACGCTCAAGTCAGTAATCTGGGAAAAACGTTGTTATTGCTCTTTTGCTTAGTAATTGTTGTATGTGATATTCCGTATGTGAAATAGAAAGATAAGGGTTATAAATACTCCCTGAAAAACGTGGCAGTTAGGATTTCTCCTAAAAAAGTGGGAAGTGGGCGAGATTCTCGCGGTCGTGGTGGTTGCTCCAAATTTGAATTAGTTCGTTCTTGATCCAGTTCGACATTTCAGCTGCAAATCTGATCAGTTCGCTCGTGTCTCTTTATAATGCACGAACTATCTTGTTCGCATTCAAGTCTTATTAGTTCGCATCTTTACAGAGTAGTTCGAATATGGTCAGTTCGATCGAATGAGGTCAGTTCGATCGAATGCGGTCAGTTCGATCGAATGTGGTCAGTTCGACCACATCAGTACTCCCCCCTTTCGGAGTGCGTGTGTTCACGCACTGACGCAGTTCACTTTGTTGCTAATTATGACGCTTCTTCGAGAAGCTTCGCTTAATCATTTAGTTCGATGGAACTTCTTCAATTTGCTTTTTATCATTAAGTTCCGAAGGAACTCTTTCAACTTGCTTAATCAACGAGTTCCGAGGGAACTCCTGCAATTTGCTAAATCATCAAGTTCCGAAGGAACTTTCTTCAACTTGCTTAATCAACGAGTTCCAAGGGAACTCCTGCAATACGTTCAATCATCAAGTTCCGAAGGAACTTCTTCAACTTGCTTAATCAACGAGTTCCAAGGGAACTCCTGCAATTCGTTCAATCATCAAGTTCCGAAGGAACTTTCTTCAAATTGCTTAATCAACGAGTTCCAAGGGAACTCCTGCAATACGTTCAATCATCAAGTTCCGAAGGAACTTTCTTCAAATTGCTTAATCAACGAGTTCCAAGGGAACTCCTGCAATACGTTCAAATTGCTTAATTGGTGAGTTCTGAGGGAACTTCTTCAGTTCGCTCAATCAGTGAGTTCCGAGGGAACTACTTCAATTCGTTTGATCATTGAGTTCCGAGGGAACTTCTTCATGCTTAATCATTGAGTTCCGAGGGAACTGCTTCAGTTCGCTTATCATTGAGTTCCGAGGGAACTGCTTCAGTTCGCTTAATCATTGAGTTCCGAGGGAACTGCTTCAGTTCGCTTAATCATTGAGTTCCGGGGGAACTGCTTCAGTTCGCTTAATCATTGAGTTCCGAGAGAACTGCTTCAGTTCGCTTAATCATTGAGTTCCTTAAGCATTGAGTTCCGAGGGAACTGCTTCAGTTCGCTTAATCATTGAGTTCCGAGGGAACTGCTTCAATTTGCTTGATCATTGAGTTCCGAAGGAACTTCAAATTGCTTAATCGGTGAGTTCTGAGGGAACTTCTTCAGTTCGCTCAATCAGTGAGTTCCGAGGGAACTGCTTCAATTCGTTTGATCATTAAGTTTCGAGGGAACTTCTTCATGCTTAATCATTGAGTTCCGAGGGAACTGCTTCAGTTCGCTTAATCATTGAGTTCCGAGGGAACTGCTTCAATTTGCTTGATCATTGAGTTCCGAGGGCACTACTTCAATTCGCTTAATCATTGCTTCTCGCAACTCCTTTCTTAGATCATCCACTTTCTCAGACAGTTCGACATGTCCTCGTTTCTGGCCTCGAGGATGATCAGACTGACTTTCCTGTTCATCCATTCGAGATTTGTCACCTTCTTGCTCCCTTCTAACAGGCATGTCAGTTTTGCCCTGTTGTGAGTCGACCTTTTGCTTGCCCAAAGCTTTCTGGACAGCCGCTTCTATCAGAGTTGAAAGTTCCTCCGGTGTCAAGGTGACTGTGCCGGGAGGATTCACCGGTGCAAAACTCTGGTCCTCATCTTGTCGCACAGATTGTGCTCCTTCATCTAACCTCCTTCGAGATCCTCTGGTATTCACCATTTTCACAACTTCTCAACGTCGTAATAAAACTCAAGGTTACGAAAGAAATTTGGATTTCCACAGACGGCGCCAATTGATTTGTCCTAACTTCAATCTTCTTCTTTTCCGATACCGATTGGAATTCTCCGACGTCGATTGGAATTTTCCGGTCAAAAAGACCTGCAAAACAAAGAACACCGGGGGTTTTTCCCGGTGAAGAGACTCCGACGCTCAAGTCAGTAATCTGGGAAAAACGTTGTTATTGCTCTTTTGCTTAGTAATTGTTGTATGTGATATTCCGTATGTGAAATAGAAAGATAAGGGTTATAAATACTCCCTGAAAAACGTGGCAGTTAGGATTTCTCCTAAAAAAGTGGGAAGTGGGCGAGATTCTCGCGGTCGTGGTGGTTGCTCCAAATTTGAATTAGTTCGTTCTTGATCCAGTTCGACATTTCAGCTGCAAATCTGATCAGTTCGCTCGTGTCTCTTTATAATGCACGAACTATCTTGTTCGCATTCAAGTCTTATTAGTTCGCATCTTTACAGAGTAGTTCGAATATGGTCAGTTCGATCGAATGAGGTCAGTTCGATCGAATGAGGTCAGTTCGATCGAATGTGGTCAGTTCGACCACATCACATCTCATTTAAAGCCAAAAAAAAGTAGGTATTTTATATGTTAGGATATGCCTCATTTTTCTTTTTCTCCTTTTCTTTTACGATCATTTTCATAGTATCGATAAATAAGATCCAAAGTATGAAAATGTGAGAATGATATGAATGTAGACTATTTTTTCAGAATTAAAAGAAACATACATCTTATTAACTATGTTTACATGTACTTGGAACATATCAAACCCCATTTTCTAGTGAATGGCCAGTGCGTTGCACGTGCTAGATTTGCAATTTATATCTTAAAATTTATTCTAACCAAATTGGTCTTGAATCTTCTTTTTATAGTGGTTTAAATTTTAATTTCTTTAATGTTTTTGTTGATCATGAAGCAATTCTATCATCTTGTATGAATTTACATCGGTAATAGATTAAGTTTGATATTTATGCCTAACTCTCAAGAATAAAATCTTTAACTACGTACGTAAATAATGATTTCAAATACAAAACTCAGTTTACAAATAAAGCTAAAAAGATGATCGACTCAACAAATATATGACAAAAGACTTCTTCAATTTATTAAAATACTTCACATGGTAGGTTCGACTCCTAATCTAAGAGGCTCAAACAAATCGATCAGCATCCACCTTACAGTTGTCCAGTAAACCATTTTTCCAAGGTAACTTAAGACTCCCAAACAAGGATTTGCATTTCTCCAACAATTACATAGTCACGTTACATGATAAATAGTTTCTTTAAGACATCGTTCAACAGAAAATTTAAGGGTTGAATCATGATCAAAACCCATCTGAATGAATTATAATTCAATACTACTCTCTCCAATAGTCCTAAAATTTACAAATCAATTAAATTATACTCCAAAATTAAATGGTAACTTGACGTCCAAAAAAGAAGAGGAGTAAAATCTTGATTATTGAGGCAATTCATGGGATATCCAAATCATGCATTTTGGAGATGTCAGTACTTTTTTATAGACTCAAAATCGAAGATGGACTTGCAAAGTGATTAGTAAGACAAAGTGGGCACATCACAACGATAAGATATAAAATAATATCTTTCATTAGTACTAAAGGAATAACCGTTAAATGATATGTCACTCTGTGGTTATTCATTTTTTTCATTTTTTTTTTTCATAATTTATATATTTTTCTAATTTAAAATTTCAATTCAATCAATTCATTTAATGATAATTGCTAACATTGTAACCTTAAATATTTTAATATAGACATTGATTGCTACTTTAATGAGGCAAAGCATTTTAATATATGTGAACTAATAACTAATTAATGATATGATAATTGAAAATTTTAAAATAAATGTTACCTATCACAAATCAAACAATATGCGAAATTCAAATTGAACATATTAATATGGATTCTTCCAAGTTAATTTACATATTAATTAATCTAAAATATTTATCATTAAATTAATTATACATAGAGTTAAAGTATATATATGTATTACAAATTTTGCTAAGAAATATCATAAAATCATTAATCATATGCAAAAATATTTTTCTTGTTTAAAACACATTTTTTATTACCATATTCTTCAATATATTAGATTTCCTACTCAAATATACATTTTAAATTTATTTAATACAAATATTTATTCAAAGATCCCGTGTGATACACGGGGTTTATACTAGTTAAAGACTAATAGAGTTTCCATTTGATTTTACAGTTTCAAGTTAATCACATAATTTATTTAATTGACTGGAACATGAATTCCATGCCAAGCTCATGGAGGTGTTTCAATAGATCTTATCAGTGATTCTTTTAGGAGTAAATACACCATTTCATTACATCATTGCTACCACATAAAAGAAACAAAATATTTATCTTCTCATTATTTTAAGACACACATAAGAAGCATATATATGATTATTCATCAACCACTTGGATTTGTAATTTAATGTGAAGTAAAATCATAACATAAAAGGAAAGTTTGGAAGTTGTTATTGTCAACCATAGTTTCTATTAATAAGAAATGTGATGAGAATAGCAAATCCTGCATGAAAACCAAAACCAATTAACTCAATATTAGAGAAGAAGTTAATGGCACTAATCTCTAGTATCTATTTCTCCAATACATGAAAGTGATATTGTATTCTTCCAACAAAATCAGACCAAGTTAATTACTTCTTGTTGTGCAAAAGACAATTAAACATTCCTCCATATGATGCATGATTTTCCATGTATTATAATAAATGCTTGAGTCAATCAATAGAAAAATCCACCCATAATATGAAAATGTGTAACATCAGCACAATTTAGTGGTTGCTTCTAGCAATCCTGGCTTCAGTTTTCCTATTAAATCCTTGCTAACTTCAGTTCATCAATTATTCTTTCATTCTTTGACTCTACATAGCATTATCATTTATCCAAATACCTCCAGTAGGGAAAAAGGGTGCCACAAATTTGACAACATTGCAGCAGAACTGCCAGATAGAGTTTAAAAGTGAAAAGTCGATGGAGCTAGGTTCATTTATCCCCTCTGAACCTCTATATCACTTGGGACCAACACAAAGAATTAAAGGACTGGTGAATAGGAGAGTTGAGATGGAAGACGAAAGATCAAGCACTGATATTATGGATTTATTCTCATTTATTTTGAAGATTTCAAGATACTTAATTTCTTCTAGATCTCTCTTTAATTGATATATTCAGCAATATATATATACCATTAATTACTAATAACAAGTACTAAAAGATAAAAGTATTACCTGAGGCTGAACCCACTCAAAATAACTAACTCGATCTCACCAACACCTCCTGCATTTGCATAGATATCTATCTGCAGAAACAGAACATGCGTGCATTAATCAACATGCCATATATACTAATTCTGGATTAATTTACATAAAAGAAAAACAACAAAACTTCACCTCATCAGCTTCAGGATCGGTAGGATGATTTGCAGCTTCTATGGCCCTTATAACATGTGCAGCATTGTCTCTTCAATCAAGAAACAACAGCTGCAAAGCGCCAAATATTGTGATTGTGACTTTTTTGCTAATCATATAAAAAGTTAGGATTAAATTGTAATTTTGGAAATGTGGTGATTTTATTTTACAATTTGATCTTTAAATTTTTTGTTGCCAATGATCGATATGTCATCCAATGTGGCATGTTTGCCGGACACGTGGATTCCAGTTACCAGAAAATTGTAATATGACCTAAATTGCAACAATGAATAAAAGTTGTGATTTTTTTTTTTTTGTAAGTATTGAAAAGTGGGGATAAATTTACAATTTTAAAAAAATTCGTGATTTTTTTTTTTTACAATTATGCATTTATTATATGGAAAAAAATATATACATAATATTGTGTTATTATATTATATTCAATCATCCCACCATTCTTTTTAGATTTGTAAACTTTAGTTTAATCCTCAAATTATATCTTCAATTAAATGCTAAAAATAAAACTCAAAATTTCTAAAATAAACTTCATATTATTTAAAAATTACAGTTCCAAAAACTATTTAACTAATAAATTTAAAAAGTTTTAACAATCATTTTTAATCTACCCACCTTTATTGTGTTTTTTTTAACTTTTTATTCATTTTTATTTTTCCTTAGCTTAAATTAAAAAAGATTCAAATCTATAAGTGATTTTTATATTCAAAATCTAGCCCGCATTATTTTAGACATATATAGATAAAAGTTAAATATTCTGTACTATTAATATTTATTATCAACATTAAATTTGATATCACGAACCATATTGTTTAGGTTTACAATTCTATATATTATAAATTTATCTTGTAAAAAATGAAATTAATATGAAAAAAATATAGGGTTGGATGTGGTAAATGTGATATTTCTTTAATACGTTAAGATAAAATACGTAATCAATAGTTGTCTGCTATAAAGTAAACTCAATTTCTTATTATTTATTAACATTTGGAATTAAATAAATAACTGCAAACCCTCGTGCTAAAGAAATATTTTAATTGTCTCCATTCTAATATTGCTCATTTCTTCGATTAAAAACTGAAAAAGGAAAAACAAAGAAAAAAAACTATAACATTTGAGCTAATTTGATTTGGAATCCACAAAAAAAGTTTATTATCGTATGTTTAATGGATCTTTGCTTAAACAAAACAAAGCAAACTTAACTTTATTCAAATTATCCTATAAACAACATACTAATTAAAATAAACAAATCAAACTTAATAACATTTTACTTCTTAAGTAGCTTGGAACATGTGATACAAATTGTTGGTCCAAAGTGACAGTAGGCTTAGAGGGGGTGAATAAGCCTACTCAAATTTTTCAAACTTTTATTCCAAAGAGTGTTTAAGTCTCAAAGAACAAAAAACTATAGAGCTTGCTGTTTAACGGAGAGGATACTGCAGAGCAGTAACCTAGAGACCTATGAAAAACAAAGTTTTATATGCACAATGGAAATACTTTAAAACAAATGTGTTTTCTGAAAGACAGCTTTGTGCAGAATGTTATGACAAGATATGATCGACAACAAAGCAGTAAACAGATAGATATATATCAAACAGTAAGCTTATTGACAGAAAAAACAAACACAACGATATATAAAGGTTCGAGGGTGGAGTAATCACTCTACGTCCTCTTTATTCCTTCTCAAGGAGGAACTTTGTTAAGTATGGTTTGATTTACAAAGACTCGACTTCTACAAACACTTAACAAGAACTGTCAGCTTTCTTCCCACACAAGGTAGCTGCACAGTGACCTAAAACAGATTGCCCACACAGAGCACTTGTTCTTCTACAAGAACGAAAACATTTGATCAAGAACAGGCTCCGATCAAGTGACTCTTACAGTCTAAAGAGAGTAAAGAATAAAATTCTTCAACAAATGAACAACAAGCTTTTGAGCAGATAGCTTCTGAAATAGAGTATGTTTGCTGCAACTAGACTGAACTTGAAACTTTTTAGTGAATGAAGGATTGATTCGATTGAGAGCTTTTGAGTACTTGATTGAAAGAGTTTCAGGTGAGTTTCCAGTCCAAGTCTTCTCCTATTTATAGGCGTGAGAAATCTGTCCGTTGAAGTGAGCATCCTCCTCTACAGTGAGCTTCGTGGTGCGGTGTCCTCGCCTGATTGGTTCGTACGTGATTTTGTTGCAATCCTACACCACTGCTACTGCGGCCGCCGTTCCAGTCTGCAATTTGTCCTCTCGTCCTTTTGATTCCTCCAGTTGACGCTCTCTGATTGGATCGTACATGAATGTTCCTAACGGAAACTCAGAGTGCTCAATCTGAGGTAACTGCTTCCTGGAGTTGGTTATTGCTGCTCTTTGTCTTATCTGGCTAGCTTTCTGTTTTGTAGCTTCCTTCTGAAGGTTGTTGCGGCTTTTCCATACTTAGCCGATTCCGCGATTTGTTCTGCAGTGTCCTTCAGAGTAACCTTTCAGGCTCCTTCCAGTCGCCTGCTGCAGTGACCTATACTTGGTCAATTTTTGATCTTTTGAAGCAGCAAGGTCTTCATCCTTTCTTCAAGCTTTGATCTTCAACCTTCAAGCTTCCTGGGCCTAATCTAAGCATTTACAAATCAAACTAAATACAAATGATCATAGGCCCTATCTATTACATGTTTTGTCCTCATCAAAATCTATACAATGTTTCTTACACAAATAATTTGGTATTTTCATTTATATTTTGTCATGTTTTTAGTTGTGAAATATATAAATATCAAGTTAAAAGTTATTCACTAGAAAAAAAATTCAATAAATATATTAATATTATTTGAATATGTATTATTGAGTGGGCCAAGTCTTCTGTGACACCATTACACGTGCGACAAAACTGCACATGGTCATGTTTTGGGACAAGATCCAATGTGCATGACTACAATAATTGCACATACTTATAGCTTTAAAATAGATACTAATACATTGTAGTCGAGTACGGTCAATGGTGTGTTTTGTGACAACAGCTATAGCACGTGGGTATGAACATTTTGTTAATTATATATATATATATATATATATATATATATATTATCAATGCCGATTTCTTTTTTAAATATGAAAGTTTTATCCGATTTTTTTGAAGATTTCAATGTGAAGTATTAGAAAATATTACAACTAATTTCAATCATAGAATTAACATAAATCTCAACAAAATATTATATCTATAAGAATATAGATAATAAACTTCGTAAAAGTATTATAATGCAAATGATAAGAATTCATAACTATTTGATTAAAAAAAATATTGTAGCAATTTTATTACAGAGCCCCTTATAAAAGGAAAAACAAAGTTTGTTTCTAACTACGAACTTTATATCAAGTGGAACAATTTCATTTCAGGTCACTAAGTTTTTAAAAATATTAAATTAAATTAAATCATCCCACCAACACGTACACATAATTCATCTCACGGTCACAAACACTCAAGATAGTACGGAAACAAAACCTTTTCTGTTCCGATATCTTCGTTTTTCATTCAAAGGGGCCTTCACTGAGATGTAAGTGTCGTCTAGGGCACCAAAGACAACCCTATAAAGATTGGTTTCATCAATTTTATGCATATTCTAAATTGTTGTATTATTAAAAAATGTAAAATATATGATTTTATGTTCTAGAAATATGTTTTGAGACGGTATAGACGATAGTGACAATTGTTACCTTAAAAAATATTTCCAACCATCATTGGGCTCATCGTCCGCGATAGGTTTTGGTTGAATGAGAAGAACAATGTGTAGTTTTAGCAAACACTTGAGCACACCATTGAAGTGTTTGCTTATTGTGTGGCCAATTCTACAAAGTCATATTTCACAACTCTATTTTTCTTGTGATGGGAAAAAATTGAAAGAAAAATAACAACTTGTTCAGTTATTGGTAAATGTCGAGTTGGCTGAAGACCCCCTAGGTTCTTCAAAAGAAAACAAAGGCGACTGAAAGTATCACAACTCATACGGAGATGGTTTATGCAGGTCAAATTGCTAATTGAGGTGAAGTTTAGAATGGGTTCCAATTGTCGAGTAATTTTAGTTGTCAAAATGTATTTTCTTGCTATATGAGGGTTGTTTTCAGTAGACGTATTTCTTCGATATTTTATGATGTAAGCCAAAGTCCTAAGCAACAAAATGGATTTGGATGAATTATTGATTGCTTCCACCGCACGACAAATAACCTCGAGCAGTCATTCATACTCCCTCCGTTCCGATCTAATTTGCCAACTTACCATTTTGTTTGTCTTATTCTAATTTGTCAACCCATAAATGGCAAAAGAAAATTTTCCTTCTTACCCCTACATTTCCCTCTTTACCCTAATCCATTGCCTAATTAAAGTGCAAAAAGTATAAAGTTAACATATCCAATCAAAGTCAACTGCATTTTCTTAGGCTATGTATCCGGTCAAAATAGGCAAATTAGACCGGGACGGAGGTAGTATATGGTAATCTCATACATAGAAACAGATTTAGGATCAATTAACTATGTTGTATAACATGTGGAAATGCCTAAATCCCTTGTATTCATAACAAATTGTCTAGCTTAATAAATTAAGGCCATTCAAACTTTCTTATTTAAAAACATGAGTTAAACTCCTGTGCAACGGTTGCATGGATCTTAGATCCATGCAACCGGGTCGAATTCGGGCTATCCGACCTGCTTTTCCATTTTATTTTTTTTACGCTACTTTTTTGAAATTTTGTTCATGACTTTTACTTTATATTAAGGATACCTTTAGGTAATGTTTAGGAATACCTTTTGGTTATTTTAAGGATACATTTATGCTCAGATTTCATACATTTACGTTACGTTAGACATACCTTTACGTTATGTTAGGGATATTTTTATGTTATGTTAGAGATATCTTATCCATAACATAGTTGTGTTACACATTTTGTACACAAAGGTATCTTTAACATAACATAAAGGTATTCCTAACATAACCTAAAAGTATCCCTAATATAACGTAAATGTATGTGACCTGGAGTGAATTATAAGGGTATCAAATCAAGATTTCAAAGGTATTGTTAACATCACATAAAGATATTTTTAACATCACCTAAAGATATACTTAACCTAACGTAAATGTATGTAACCTGGAATCAGGATTTCAAAGGTATCATTAACATCACCCAAGGTATCCTTAACATCACCCAAAGGTATCCTTAATATAACATGGTATGTGACCTAGAATCAGGATTTCAAAGGTATTGTTAACATCACCTAAAGGTATCCTTAACATCACCTAAAGGTATTCTTAACATAATCAAAAGTATGTAACCTGAAATTAGGATTTCAAAGGTATCCTTAACATAACCTAAAAGTATCTTTAACATAATCAAAATGTATCCTTAACAAGCTAATTTGAATGAATTTGAACACATCCACTCAGGCGCGTGGGAGCGCGTGAGGGCGCGTGGGACGCGCATGGGAGATTATTTGGGGTGCGTGGGAGGGTCGACCCGATTGCATGAATCCAAGATCCTCCGTGCAACCGATGGATAAAAGTTTTTGTGTAAAAACATAGTCACTATAGATGGGGTAAATTTATTTGGTGGAAATTCAAACCCTTTGATGGATCAATAATTATACGTTGTCCACACAGTCAAACAAAAGATTTTAAAGAAATCACATTAATCCAATTTTTGGTACTCTACATTTCCACGTGAATTAATCAACATATGAAATTAGTCAAATTTTAGTTAAGAGTCCCCATCCCATAATACCATTTTCAAGATAGTGAATGAAAATTTTACCACATCATATAATTACTTTAGTACATAAAATACCATCCTATATAACTTATTATACCAAAATACCATAAAACATAAAAGTTTGTTCCCAACTACCACAACTATGATTATTCCTTTTGACCTTTTCACAAACATCCAAAATTTTTACTATCTCCCAAAAATATTTATAACCAAATTTTTCCATCTTCCATACCATATGATCTTTATATCTTTAATCAACATTAATTTGATTAATATCTGGCCCAACATGCTTCCGTAAAATAAATTCATCCCTTAAAATGGATACCTTTCTTTGACCGCAACAGCTCCGGGTGAAGTAGTTCGCAACGCCAATGGCTGGAAAATCACTGCCCCTAGACCGTTTTACGAACAGCTTCTCACTGTTCAACTTCAACCCTCAGGGAAGATAGTCTACAAGTTATCTAGCTCATTCAAAAACTGCACAACACACCTTGGTTCGTTTCCTACCCCAGGTGTACAAGATAATTCGTTCAAGGGATAAATTAAAAATACTTCAACACATGTTGGAGCGAAATCCCTCTTTTTATTAAGAACTTAAAAAATATTTATTACATCTGTAATCTCCTTTTGGGAGGAGAATACTAGATTAGTCTCTCATGGAGAATGTTATCACTCGTAAGTACATAAACTAAACTGAGAACACTCAAAATGTTTACAAAAGATTTTATTCTAGAGAAAACTAAGGGAAATGTTCGATGTCTTTAGCTTCCTTCTACATTGCTTATTTATAGGCAAAATCCAGACTTGAAGTGCGGATTTCAAATCTCGTTTTAGCCAGCTGTCTCCTTTTCCTAGTGGATCAACCACTAAGTTAGTGATTTGCCAGTTTTTCCTCGTGACTCATCCCATGTGATTGTTGTCAGGGAATCTCATTTTTCTTCCTGTGACTCTATCCCATGTGATGCTTATTGGGCGTGACTCAGCCCATGTTACCTTTGTCGGGGAATCTTTTAAAAATTTTACCTTCGTGGTCCCCACGGATAACTTTTCTTTTGGGCAGTTCCTTTGTCCTTGTCCGCCCTGCTTTCTCGTCTGTCGGGTTTGGGTCGGAATCCTTTCCCAAACTCGGGTTCCTTCTGTTCTGAGCATGCTTGGCAGATTCTGTTAGTCCAACGGCTACAGGCGCCATGTTACAGAATTTCCGGTAGGTTTCTTTGTTCACCGGAATCTTGTTTTCCCAAATGACTCTTCTTTTTGTTTCAAAGAGATCCTCTGCAAATCCTGTGGTTGTTCTTGTCATTGAATTCAGGAGGAAAGATTCACTTGCTGAATTTTGAAAGAACTTGAAGGGATATTTGACTTTGTCCATTTCGTTTAGACAAACCCAAAGTCCCCATGCTCGCTGGGTAGAAGCTTCCTCTTCTGAAAATGCTCCTACTGGAATGGGAGTTTCCTCCGGAGAAGCCGCCTTGATAGTTTTCAGGGCGTTCCCGTCCGGTCTCCTCACCTTGATGAAATGAAAGACTTCATGGAAACCTTTCTTTGCTGGTTCTGGAGCTGCGCTGAAAAAATACAGTTCCAGAATGTCACCTCTGGCCAAATATGGATTATTGGCCCAAGTCTCGTGCACTGCTTCCCCAATCCATCTCGATAATTTTGAGATTTCAGGGAATCTTGGTGAAACAGTATAGATTGAAGCTAGAGCTCCAAAATTATACCATTTTTGTACCTCATTTGTATGACTTCTTGGTTTCATCCAAACCCTCGGGTATTTCCCAGAGACATCAACTATAGTTCTCTCAGGATTGATACCCTTTCTCGTAACCAGCTTCTCTCATTGCTTCTGGTAAACCTGCATAGGAGAAACTTTAGTCTCGTCAGTTTGGACCTTAGTTTTGTCAGTTTGTGGCCTAAGATCCAACTATCCCTCTTTTACCCTAGAGGTGCTGGGTTGATTTGAAGACTCGGGTTGTGACACCGGAGTTTCAACTTTCGCTACAACTTGTACATCCTCAAGGAATGCATCATCTGCTGCACTCGTAGTTATGGTATTTGAATCCATAACTTTCGAGTTAGAGACTCGTTCTCTTGTTTCTCCCTTTTGCACCGTTGGAGATGCAACTTGGAGAAGAGGCCCCCACAGCATCGAGAACAATTGTTCCTGCGCTTGCTGGCATGCTCGTATTAAACCATAGACGGATCTCTGATCATCTCGTTGAAGTTGTCCAGCGACTTCTGCATTGATACATAAAGTACCAAAGCCTCGTTCTAGGCTCTCCAGGTTTTCCCTGAGATGTCTAACTCGTGTGAGGACCTCGTTAGCGACGCGTCCTTCCATATCGTGTTAAGAAATCTACAAGAACATTGTAATGAGATTTCACAATGACAATATTATAATTATAATATTGACATTCAGCCTGCCATCTAAGTAGTCTAGCTTTTTCTGGTTTTGATTCTATTTTGTATTTCAGAAAAGCTTTAACACTTGAGTTATCAATCTTTAAGATGAACTTCTTAGCCAGTAAGAATAAAGGCCATTTTTTGAAAGCCTTTCTGACTGCAAATAACTCCTTCTCGTTGATATGTCATCGATTTGCTTCACTGTCTGTGAATAAACCGCTGCAGTATCTGCATGACATTTCTCCGTTTGGTGTAGTTTTCATAAGGATGGCTGCCCACCAATGATCACTGGCGTCTGTGTAAAGAACCAGTTCATCCTCGTCTTGAGGTATAACAAGTTTCGGAAGCTTTAGACAAACCTCCTTAAGTTGTTTTATCCCTTTTTGGTGTTTATCTTCCCATTTGAATATTGCGTCCTTTTTCAATAATGGGCTAAACACCTTCCTGTAATGTACCAGATTGTTTATAAACATTCCGGCGAAGTTAAAAACTCCAAGAAAACTCTAAAGTTGTTTCTTATCCTTGAGGGTATCTGGAAATCCTTGTATCTTTTCCACAATGTGGCTCTGTAGGATGATTCTAGATTCATCGATTTCTATACCAAGAAATTTGATTTGTATCGTAGCAATTACTGCCTTCTTTTCTGAAAGCACTAATCCTTCCTTATGACAAATATCTGAAAATATCTCCAAATGTTTGAGATGCTCTTTCACGTTCTTGGATGCGATGAGAATATCATCAACATACACAAACATGAAATTGAAATAATCTTTCAAAAGATTATCCATCTTCCTTTGCTATATCTGGGGTGTATTTGCCAATCTCATGGGCATCACGTTCCAGATATAATGTCTCTGTGGTGTGGAGAAAATTGTAAACTTCTTACTTTCTTCCTCCATCATAATCTGGTATAATCCAGACTTGCAATCGAACTTTGAGAATACATTGACACCTTTGATGCAGTTGACCAGGTGTTCTGTACTCGGGATGTAATATCCATCGAACTCCAAGATGTTATTAATCCCTTTGTAATTAATAATAAGTCTTGGGTTTCTTCTCTTAATTTCTCCATGATTCCTTACAAGGAATCTCTGGCTGCTATATGGAGAAACTCCTGGTGAAATCAACTTAAGGTCAAGATGTTCCTTAAGTATTTTCCGCATATCCTTACGACCCTCTTGATTCATAAGGATTAGCTTGTATCTTACGAACTCATGTTCTTTTCCGGGTTTGACCTTTAAAGATGCTTTGAGCTCGTTCTTGTTCCACCATGCCAAAGGATTTTCATTGTAATTTATTTGGACCTTCTTCTTAACATCTTCGAGTTAAATATGTTCATCAATGGTAACCTCACTCGGTGTATTCTCCAATAGGCTTTTCATCAATTTTGCAATTGCCTCTGGAGGTACTCGTTCTTCTCCTTGTATCTTAAATGAATACAAGTTATTATCCCATCTCTTGGTGTCCTTCTACTTCGAACCATATTGCCGATAGGATAATAATGCATCGCCAAATCTTCTTTTATCCACCATTTTTGGATGTCGAAGTTTGGCTTCATCACCACGCTTGCTGCAAAAATTAATGGGCATTTTTCTGTAGAATGCCTATCGCAGTCTTTGGACAATAATCTTATGATCACATAAGATTGTGAAAATAAGTCTTCTTGTCTCATTTTCCTGTGTAAAACGCTTGAATGTTTGTAGGAAATTATTACCTAACAAAACATCTACTCTTGTATCATGGAAATAGATTGGTGGCGTCTTTACTTTGTACCATGGGGTACCGTCTGCTTGTCCGATCATGATTTCCGCTTGTTTAATTCCTCGATTAAGAATAAGTATTCTTTTTGAGAAATCTCTTCCTATGATAGCTGGTAGATCTTCTCCAATTTCTTTAGGAAAAACCTCCTGCTTTGCAGTACATATTCCAGCGCCTGAGTCAACATAGGCGGCGAAATATTCGGCTTTGTATTCATCATATATCATTCCGATAGAAATGTATATGGAGAATGAGCTCGTGGTCATCTGATTCTGTATATTTTATCTGCCACTGAGAACTCCATTCCATCTTGTAATCTTTCCCAATGTTTGTGATCCTCGAGAAATTCGATCCCAAGTATCATCTGATTTGGGATCCTTCCTGTAACTCCCCTGATAGTCAACTCAATTTCACCCATTTTTAGGTTTCCTTGAAATTTTCCGACTATCGGTTGTTGGAGGTAATATAGGACATTACATGGGAATATGTTCTCCCTTTGAGTAATGTCGAATACTACTTCAACTCCTCTCCATCCTTCCGGGCACTTCAGCTCTCCTTGTGTTTTGAAAACATCTGAGATTTGTTGGGTCTTTTCTCTTCCCAACGGCTGCTGCTCATTATTCTATCTTGTTGGAAAGACATCCTCCTTGGCTCAATTCTGAGACTTTGGCTCTTGTTGAAGATGGGTTGATCTTGGATCCTCATATCGATCTCCTTTATAGTTGAAGACTCAATAGGTTCCGGTAGAACTACCCTGGCGAACTTCTTGGAACTTCAATGAATTCATTTCTCAAGAATACATTTGAATGATGTGTATTCGAGAGCGCATAAGAAATCTTGCAGGTAATCGAGTACGGTCTATTCCCTTCTTTCATCAGATCATCTCTTTTGAAATCTTGATGAAGGGTTAAGACTCTGTTGAAGTCTCGATCTCCCAGATTGTATGCAATTCTATGATAGACATTAAATGCCAATTTCCCTGCATACAAATTTCATGTGACTGCTCTAAGGCATGAATCCTTGAGATTTATGATTCGCTTGTCAAAAATTGCAAGATTGAGTGGCGGATCAATTCCCTCTTTGAATGTTGTTTTAATAACAACTCTTATGGCTCCGATGTGAATCCATGAGAGTGTATTTGCAACTTCTCTTTTGACTCTACTTTTGATCTCTTGTATCTCTCGGTAAGGGACCAATTGCATCTTAATCAGGTTACTAGTGAATTCCATTGGGATGGCAAATTCTCCTATAGTTACTTTGTGGATAATTTGGTGTTTTCTGCTACCAAATCCAATCTTATCCAATGCATTTTCCATAACTCCAATGGTAAAACCATCGTATATTTAGAGCTTTGGATCCTCTTTCATAATCCTCATTAGAGTCTTATGAAACACCGTAGTGTGGGAGAGAAATCATGACATATCCTCTCTCACTATTGATTGAAGAATTTCTTCTTCATTCTGATTTTGAATAGATCTCTTCTTCGTAGATGCTTTCATCTGAGGGTAAGTCCTCATAGCCGATGCCCAATCATCGATAAGGACTTCACGGTTCTTGAAATCTAGGATATCCAGATTTAACATCAACCCATATGGATGTATCGGGTTGAGTTGAGACTTTCCATAAGGTGTATTGTAAAGATTCGACCTTTTGGAACGTGGTCGAGTTCCTGTTACAATAGGATCTTCTCCTGTGGTGAAATCCCCCACGTGTGGGATTGGTTCGTCCACATGGTGTGATCCGGAACTTTCTGCTACATTGGGATCAACTGGTGGTCTCTGTTGTTGATCACGAGTAACCAAAGCGGATCCATCTCCTACGTTCATCTTTAGGTCCACAATTCCTAATCCCGCGAAGGATTCGGCAAGCTCATGTAGATCCTCCAGATTTATCTTCTCCAAATCCATCACTTGTCAATGATGGATTTTCCTTTGATAATGGCAATGAGTTTTTCATCATCAGTCATGCGTCGTACAACTTCGGTTGGCTTCCCTTCTTGGTGTAAATAGGGAACTGTCCCGAAATCTATACGTCTCATTCCTCCGAACGAACTTAGTCTGTTCTCCAGATTCTTGACTCTTTCTTGAATATCATAAATGATTTCAAAAGCCTCATTCTGATTTTTAATCATCGTCTCCATTTGGCTTTGGATCTGATGAACTTGTATTGGTAGATGATTATGGCGGTTGCCATAACTTTGTACCGTCTTCTGGATCTCTCTAAGATTTTCAGAACTCTTAGAGGTATCTGGAAGTATCTCCTTCCACTCGGGCACTCCATCAGACATCATGGTTTTGATGGGCTGCTTCCTGATGATTCATCAAATCAACATATAACATCTGGTTCACCGTAAGGAAACCCAGATAATATGCTGCTTGTCAATCGCACTGTCTCAAGGTTTCCTCGTCGGCACCTGCGAGCTCTTTCTCGGCATATTGGTCATTCCAATATGTCACCTTGTCTTGATGCTCTTGAGCATACATCGTCAAAATTTGACGATATCTCCTATAGTGTATACACCTTGGACATTCGTCCCTATCCATATTTTCTCGTATAATTCTCCTCACCATTTGTTAATTACAGAATTATAAATATAAATTTAAGTTCTTAATAAACCTAGACTATGATACCATCTTAGGATCGGGATCTAAAAATTATATGGATTGGATTTATTGAAAATTCTTGGAAAAATATGTATAACTTGGAAGTAGCAAAATAAGTTTGGACTTAGCATTTTTCAATGATTAGCATTAATTGCAAAAAATGTGTCATAAGGTTATTTTAATCTTTAGTCAAAAGTTGTGGTATTTTGGGGAAATAAGTCATATTTTTGGGTAGATGGGGATAATAAGTTATATTGAATGTTATTTTAGTTTAAAGATATATGAAATTGTGTATTGTTGATGTATAACTCTTTTTTAGTTAATCGTATTCCACAAAGCATTATTATTATTATTATTATTATTATTAATAACAGAAAAGTCTCATAAAATTGTAATTTAATAAAAAAGAAAGGATAAATTTGTCATTTCAGTTTGCAATTTAAAAGCAAAATCTGGTGTTAACTGTTGCCGCTGAATTCATTTTCTCTCACCTTTGTTCCGGCCCCTCTCTCTGTCCCTATCTCTTCTATGTTGTTTAATATATTAAATTTGATCATCTAAAAGAAAGAATTCAAAGGAAATTTTTACTTTTTAAAATATCTTGTTGTATTTTGCATGTAATTATACTCAAATAAAATTGATTAAAGATAAATAAGTTACAAATATTATTTTTCTTAAGAGATAAAAATAAAACATTAAAACTGTATTAAAAATAAAAATAAAAATAGAAAAGACAAACGTGTTGGCCTGGGTTGGGCCGTGGGGTTTTCAGCCAACTCTATATTTGAAGATTTATTATGACTTCGTTTGTATACAAGCTGGATTTCAATATAGTTTTGTCATATAGCAACTTTCCATTTATATGAAAATTGGATATTAAAAGGAAATATCAATTGACCTTCCACTCTGTAATTTAAAATTATGTTATTTTGTTATAATATTTGCCAGGGACAAAACATGGTTTCATCTTTTCGATAAATGTCACACCTTTAAAGCTAGGGTAAAGGTGCAAATATACTATTAACGTTTATGGAGAGGTGCAAATACACCTTTAATTTTTTTAGGAACAAGTACACCCTTAATGTTTAAATTGTGGTGCATATATACCCCTAACCTAAATGTTTATATTTTGATGCAAATTTTTCAAATACTTTCTTTTATTATATTATTATCATTATTATTTTCTTACATCCTTCTTACAATTTTTTATTAAATAAGAATTACTTATTTATATTGCAACATGCATTTCTAATCCTAAATAATTTATAAAATAAAAATTATTTTGATAAGGAGTTATATTTATTTTTTACTTAAATAATGTTTTTTTTTTTACTTTCGTAAATGTTATGTTTATTACCAAACATACTTTTTTACTTAAGTTTTATATTTAAGTAAAAAATTATGTTTACTAATTTACAAAAAAATGTATGTTTTTAAGGTAAATATATAGTCATATATAGGGTTGTAAACGAATCGAATCGAATCGAATACCATGATATTCTATTCGTATTCTTTTAACTATTCGAATATTCGTATTCTTATTCTTTTATTATTCGAATAACAAATAAAATTCTTATTCGATTCTTTTAACATATTCGAATATTCTCGAATATATTCGAATATTCGTATTCGAAAATTTTAAATTTAAAATTTCAACAAACAAAAATCAAATACTTTTTCCCAAATTAATATACCTACATAGTACTTAAATAAATAATAAAATTCATCAACTCAAGTTCAATAATTCATTAACCAAATTAACATTCAAGATTCGAAATACATAAATATAAATTCATTGTCAAATCATCAGTACCGCAACAAAAAATCAACTTGCAAATTAACATCCAAGGTTCTAATACATAAACATAATTAAAATTCATAGTCAAATCCATCAAACAAGTATCACAACAAAAATGTTTTTCTAGCATCCATGATCCAACCATCATTCTTGCAATACGACATGAACCGGCTCTTCATCCTCCTACAATATCTAATACATAAACATAATTAGGCATTACTTTACAATATATATAATATGTAGTTATGTTTTATGTAATACTAATACACAAAAACTCATGTGAGACGGTCTCACGGATAGTTTCCATGAGACGGACCTTATTATCCATGAATTGAACCCATATCCACATATTTCCATATAAATTGCTAAATGTGGGTTATGGGTTGATCCGTCTCACGAAAAAAGATCTGTGAGACGGTCTCACAGAAGACCTACTCATACTAATATATGTATTTAGGCATTACTAAATACTAATATAAAAAAAGTAAAATATCTAATTATTGATATATATAATTATTCGAATATATTCGCGAATACTCGAATCGAATACCATCATATTCTTATTCGTATTCGGATAATATACGAATATGAAAAAATATTCTTATTCGAATTCTTATTTGTATTTTTCGAATTCGAATCACTATATTCGAATTCGAATACCGAATCGAATCAAAAAGATTCGATTCTTTTACAACCCGTCACTCATATATAAGTAAAAAAATAGTTAAGTAATTAATTGTATGTTTTTTCTAATCCTAAATTATGTTTTAAGCCAAATTAATACACTCAACTTTGTTGAGTACATTTATTTATTTCTAATTGCGTTAATATTATTTTGTATATTTTTACATATATATATATATATATATTTCTAATCCTTTAAATTATATTTATTTTGCTTAAATTATAGTCAATGGTGCTAAAATACACTCATTTTATAATATTATGTAAAACAGTCGTTAATCTTTTGTAATGAAATATCTCTATATGTTTTTGTTCACGTAGGAATGCAATATCATTGAATGAATTACTTTTAAACAGCTTGTTGCAAGAGAGATGATCATCAATTCCTTATGCCTCGTGATGATGATCATACATACTTACATAATATTATCTCTCATTTTTCTTATACAGATAACAAAAACCCACTAAAAAATGAAAGTCGTTATAAAAACATAGAATCAGTCGTAATTGAATTAAGACAAAATGCGATGAGTGAATGAAAGAAAGAAACAAAAAGAGAGAAGATGAACCGAAAAGACGAAATAGTCCTTGTGTCAATTAGGGGGGCAAAAGGTGATGGCATACCTCTTAGCCCTACAAGTCTTAAGCCCAGTAGCCTCATCATAGGCATATGTATAAGCCCTAGGACACATATCCTTAAACAGCTTCGAATAAGGCGTAGGTTTACATGTCTTAGGGTTTCCGTACTCCCCTCTGCAGCAATACTTGTCTGCCTGCGTCCACACGCAAGCACTCTTGCACCCCACCACCCTCCCCTCCCTCAGCACCGCCAGCCTCGCCGGGCACCCCATGTTCACGTCCGCCTCGCACCCCGCCACCCCGCACCCCGCCGCGCCGCCCACCGGAATCATCGCCGCCGGCAGGTTGAACCCGTCCACCAGGCTCACGTCGTAGTAATGCGTCGGATTGGCGGGTGTCCCCAGCGTCATCTCCACCACCGTCGCCGGCGGCTCCCCGCCCACGCCCCGGCACCTCAGCTGCCCGTTGCAGTCCCCGGTCTGGCACGACCCGTTGCCCGCCTCGTCGAAGCAGCAGCCCTGGCGGGCCCACACCCGGCCCGACCACCAGTTGGGGGCCTCCACCACCACTTGTTCGCCGCTGCCCAGAGCGAAGCCGCCGTCGTTTAGGGTTTGGTGGCCGGCGCTGCCCAGAATGGCGGGCCATATTTGATCCTTGCAGTTGTTTACTACCATGAGTTGAGTTGCATCTGGATAAATCAAGAAACCTCATTAATCAATCAGTCCCATATTTGAGCAAAATATATATATGCAATAAAAACTTGAAATAGATTAAACTAACCAGAGGAGAAGAGTGATGAGAAGATGAGGAGGAGGGAGAAAAGAAGCAAAGATTTAGACAACATTTTTAGTAAATAGCTAGGTTTAATTTAGAGCGATGAATTAATTGAAGAGATGAAAAGGAAGTAATTAATGTGAATGAATGGATAGATTAGTGGGAATAAAGAAGGGAAGTTAGAAGAGTAGTGCATAGTGGGAAGATGTAGTGTGTATTATGTATAACGGCCTTATCTCCCACGTTTAATTCTTCAAATTTAATTAATATTTGAGTGAGTGGATTATGAATTCTACAACTTAATTAATTACAACTTTGGGATAAAGATTAAATAAATAAGGTATTAGAAGACAATTGTTGCGATTCTAATTAATAGAAGATAGGTTTTTAAGGAAAAAAGGACGAGAGTTAGAGCTGTTTAATATTTTATTTAATCATATATATATATATATATATATCATTTTTCTCAAAATAAGAAGACAATACGTTAAACCTAATTAACTTTTTAGTGATCCAACTAGTAGTGTACCCGTGCGTTGCACAGTGTGTTATATATAATTATTAAAAATATATAAGAACATATAAAATGTAATGATTATTATTTTAACAAAAATATATTGATACTCTTTTAATTTGTATTAGTATAAAGCTAGGTATTTTAACTTTAAATTTATGTCATTATAAATAATTATATTCGAAAATATTAGAAATTTGAAATATATAAAGTAATATATTAATCTATGAATTCAACAAACAAATATAAAAAATGATCAGAAATTTTAAAAAATAAATTTAATATCTAAAAATAAGTTATATGTATTATAAATGTTATGATTTAAGTATTGAGATAAATAAATTTATATTTTATTGGCATTTATAACTATAAATACACACGTATTTTAATAATTTTTTTTGGTTCAACGCCACATATAACTCATTTATTTTAAATCAAATAAAAAATTATATCAACTTATCAAATACATGAAAATCTCTCTTACTATCTATTTAAATTAAACAATTCAAAATTGGGCTTAATCTACACATTTTGAATAAAAAAATTATGAATAATAATTATAAGATTGATAAGTCAATATATCAGGGATTAATAATGATGAAATTTTAATTTGTGAAAAACCAGAAAAATTACTTATATCCAATCACTTATGACACCTCAATTAATCAGAATATAAATATAAATAAAATTTGACAACAAATAAATATAAAATAAGAAAGATAAAATAAAATATTTGTATATTTCAAACGAATAAGTTGGTTAACTTGCAATAATAATTTTAATCTAATTTTTTCTATTTGATATGTTTTATATGTGTAATCTATTAGGTACACCTATAATATTTTTTTATTTCTACATTTTAATATTAATTTACAATAAATTAATATCATATATCATAAAAACATTTAAAAATAAAAAATCATTGAAGCCCACACACATACATTTCCATATTTCAGTTTGATAAATTTTATATGAATATTAAATTTAAGATCATTAAATAATGATTGATTTTATATATTATATATTTAAAATTGATTTAAAATAGGGTAAATTATAAAAAAAACAACCCCAGCTATCGACTTTTTTAAAATTGCAATCTAATCTGTTTTTTTTTTTTTTAAGATTGTCACCCAACCTTTCTGTGGTTTTGCCGATTGCAAAATTTCCGGTTTTCTTTACGGCAAATGAATTAATTTTTTTTCACTTTGCAACCCAAACCTTAATTTTTTTGTCCAATCGCAAATCATGATTTTTTTTCGCTTCACACTGATACCTTTATGTTATATATATGAGTGTAACATTTATGTTATATAAGTGTGATCGATATTCATAAAATAAATATGAAGGAAATATAGGTCAAAATTGAGTGTGACATTTATGTTATATGAGTGTTATTTATGTATTTATTTTTTTTATTTGAAATTTCTATACAATAAATACTAAATTGAGTATCATAACTGATTTCTTAAATTAAATATGTATTTATTTGTATTGAATTTCTTAAAATACAATAAATAGGTTTATCTATTTTTATTTGTATTGAGTTTCTTAAAATACAATAATATGTTTATTTGTATTTATTTATTTGTATTGAGTTTCTTACAATAAATACAATATGAAAGCAATTAATAGGTTTCTTAAAATAGTAATTATTTAATAGGTAGATAATTTATTACAGTTATTTTTGGCAGAATATCCTGCTTTTATATATATAATGATATTTTGAATCTTGCAATTTGAGTTTCTCGAACTTGGATAGACAATTTGATCTGCTACCCGGCCCATAAACTATATATATGATCTTGCACCTATTTGCCGATCAATTAATTTCAATCTTAATTTCTTTTTTAGAAATTCGGATTTCTAAAAGAAAATTAACAATTAAACAGTAATTTAAGTTCTTCACATTTTATAAAATAAGATTTATACAGTACTGTGGGATTAATTTATTTACAAGTAACTAGCTATAACGTCTTTACCTAATTCACTTTCTGAAGTGGTCATTTAACGATTGGCTAAAATTTGAATTAAGGTATCCATTTCTCAATTTGAGATTGTTGGTTAAAAACTTATTTATTTTCATTAAAATTACCAAATATTGAATGTCAGTTAACAAAATCTAAAAAGATTTGAGCCTGGATAAATGAAATTAGATAAAATAAGCATCAGAAACCAAACTTCTCAAACTGAATTTGTATTGATCTGGATTAATGTCAATTTAGGCTTGACTTAATTATTGATAAACAAACAAATTTAAACACAAATTTTGAATCATGATACAATTCTATAAGTATTGAATATAGATGTAAACAGCCAAATTTGATTATTTTGAGCCGTACTTACCAAACCAAGAGACTCATATATTCCTCTTTTAGAGGCTACTAGTATTGACACCCGCGTTATGCGCGGTATGTGATATTATAATATTGTTAAATATTTGATAATATAGTATAAGTAATTTTAGTACATAAAAGACATTATAATATTTAATAATTAATAGAATCTAAATTTGCTTAAAATAATTCAATTTACAACAATATATCGATATTATACACATCCAATTCACTAATCTATGACTAATATTAAAAACAAAAATATCAATCATGATCTTCAAATCAAAATTGGAAATTTTACTTGCAAGTTTGTAAGTTTTTTAAAAAACTTTATACACAACATTTCTAGTTGAAACATTTTTTTATCATATGTGCTACAAAAAAATTTCGTCAGTCACTTAAATTAAATATACTAAAAAAACTAAAAAAATATGAATTAAATATCAAATTCAATTACTTAAATTAATTATGTGTGTTTGTGAATATGTATATACATAAACAAAAATTTACGTAGGAATTAACTTGATGCAATTACTGTCAATTATATATTTTCAACCTTTTATTTTAAAATAAATTGAATTAGAAAAAAATTAATATCGCTTAACATTGAAGATGAAAGATATTTATTTTGTTGTAAGTATCACATAAATAAATTGATATAACACGACATTGATCATTACAATTTAAGCTTAGTACAAAATCGAAATGTAGTAGTAGTGATCATGATGATGACAATATAATAATTAGAAACTAAACATATAATTTAAATAATCAGCTGAGCCATCTAAATTCAAAACGTGCACTCTCATATAAAAATATACGAAGTCCTAAGTGTAAAATAAAAAATGAAAATTTTATTATGAGATATTTATAATTTAAAAAAATATTTAGGATGTCATATAATTCAGACTACAGACATATTATATACATATATGTGTATACACACACATTTTAAATAATGTTATACTTATTTATTAATCTATATTAAATATGATATAAATTATACCCATGCAAATTAATATTTATTATTGAAATTATTGTTTTGATATCAATTGTTGGTATTTAAAAAATTATTCAAAATTAATTTAATTAAGATCAGTAAAATGAGAATAAACTGATACATCATTTATATTATTAGATCAAAAGGATTAAATAGTAAAAAATGAAAAAAAAAATTGACGGGATACTTACAAATATTAATTTAAAAAATACTTAGGATGACATATAATTTTTACACTAAATACATATTATCCATATACATATATGTATATACACACATATTTAATAGTGTTACACTTATCTATTAATTATATTGATATTACATATGATATCGAATTATTCCTAAACAAATTAATATTTAGAGTAAGTCTCGTATGAAACGGGTGCATGGATTCGGGTCAAGGGACCCGCTTCTCTTTCTCTCTCTTTTTTTTTTCCCGCATAATTTTTTAATTTTTGCACCTACCAATAGGGTATGTTAGAACTATATCTACATTATCTTAGACATATCTTTACGTTATGTTAATCTACATATCTGCTCATATTTCATACATTTTCTTTTTTACGCTTGGTTTTTGAATTTTGGCACTTACCACTACGTTATGTTAGACATATCTTTACGTTTTGTTAAACCTACCATTCTGCCCAATTTCATACCTTAAACTTTAAAAAAAAAAAAAACCTTAGGGTTGACACATGTACAATTACGTTGTATTAGACATACCTTTAAGTATGGTTAGACATACCTTTGTGTTATGTTAAATCTACCTACATAAGGTAGATCTAACTATGGGAAAAATTCAATTTTAGTCCATTTAAAAAGTCAATGTCCAATTTTCGTCCACCATGAAAGCGGTTTTCAATTTTAGTCTAATTAAGCCAAAAATCGTCACTATTTCGTCCATTTTTGGCTTAATTGGACTAAAATTGAAAACTGAAAATTGAAAACCGCTTCCATGGTGGACAAAATAGTGACAAAAATGGACCAAATAGTGACTATTTTTGGCTTAATTTGACTAAAATTGAAAATCGCTTTCATGGTGGACGAAAATTGGACATTGACTTTTTAAATGAACTAAAATTGAATTTAACCCATCTAACTATACATAAAGGTATGTCTATTGGAGCGAGTTTGAGTGGGCTTGAGCGCGAGTATCAGGCGCATGCGGACTCGTGAAATGCGAGTGAGAGTATTTTTTTTTTTTTTTTTTTTTTTTTTGCGTTTTGACCAGATCAACCCTAATGTATGGATTTAGATTTGTGTGTCAAACTCATATACGTTTTTGCCTAATATTCATTATTGAAATTATTGTTTGAACAATCTATTGTTGATATTATAAGGAATTATTCAATAAAAATTAATTTAATTAATATTAATAAAATAAGAATAAACTGATACAATATTTATATTATAAATTGGATGAATGAAATAATAAAAATATAAAATAAAAAAATTATTGATGTGTCACTTTTTCTTAAAAAATGATATTTTTGTAAATATCTCCAATTTTTCCTCTATTATTATAGTATATAAATATATAGAAAGATTTGTTTATTTATTTATTTATTGTTTTGAATTTCTATACAATAAATATAACATTAAATGTCTTAAATATTAATATTTTTTTAATTAATAAATGTAAAATGAAAGTTATTAATGATTTCTTAAAATAGAAATATTTAATAAATGAGACATTTATTGCAGTTATTTTTGGCAGAATGTTCTGCTTTTATATATATATAGATATAGATTTCTATTACACTTGAGATCTTACATTATAAGTTGTGGGAAGAATACGATATTATTAAAAATGAAAGTGCAATAATTATGTATTAATCTTCATTGTATTCGCCCTAAAAACAGAGTTTCTCTTGAAGCACACCTTCTATTTTTGACAATGCACTATTTTATAATATAAGATATGAAGTCTCATGTGTATCGGTCATCAATACATTAGTTAATTACATCATTCAAAGTTTAGCATAGCTAATTACAAGGGAAATCATAATATTTTCAAGGTGTAATAGTAAGAAAAATCATGATTTTTTTCAAAAATTATAAATTAATCATCACTTTACGTGTGTAGATACATATAAAATTTAACGACCAATTATATTGTGCCACATGTGTGAAATATTAATTTGTATTTATTTTAGGAATTAATTAAATACATTTCCTAAATTAAATAATCAAGTTAATTGATATTCCATATATATTTCGTTGGCCAATCAGACATTGTCACATGTCAAAGTGTTGCAGATATTATCAGATTAAATAAAATCAAATTTGATAGTTATCAGTAAACATATCAGATATGATCATATTAGATATCAGATATGATCAAATCATGGTGGATCAATCAAATTATTGGGAAAATTGATAATTTAGGACAGTAACTTTACCTCATTCATCATTGAGTTAGTCTCCTGTACAACTGGTGTACATACAATTCGGGTCGGATCCGGGTCGACCCGGATCCGCGCACTTTTATTTATTTTATTTTTTTAAAATTTTATTTTTTCACTTCAGGTTGTTACCTTTATGTTATATGCATGTGACCTTTATGTTATATAAGTGTGACCTTTATGTATAAATGTAATGACCTTTATATACTCTAACTTAGAAAAAAATGAAGAATTTTAGCAAAATTTGTACATATTTACGTTTATGTAATATTAGCTGCACATATATCCATCCTTAAAATGCACTGAATTTTGAAAATTTCAATTTTTTCAAAGTTATGAATTATGAAGGTCATAATATTTGTACATAAAGGTCACAAGAATTGTACATAAAGGTTACAACAATACAACATAAAGGTCTTAATCTGAAGCGAAAAAACCTGAAAATCTTCATTTTTTCCTAAGTTACTGAACATAAAGGTCATAACATTTATATATAAAGGTCACACTTATATAACGTAAAGGTCACATCTTTACAACATAAAGGTAACAGCCTTAAGCGAAAAAAAAAAAGAAAATCCAGGTGCGCGGATCCGGGTCGGGTCGCCCCAGTTGCACCAATTTAGATCCGTGCACCTGGTGCACAACAGCATTTGCCTTCATCATTTAGAGACGTTATCTTTTCGGGCTTTTTAATTGAGATTGTAACTTTCAAAAATGTGTGAATTGAGGAAAATCAGCCCGAATACATGAATTTTGGGCTAATTGGCACGCTTAAGTCACATATCTATGCTAGTTTGAGTTTCTTGCTGATGTGGCTCCTTATTAATAAGTTAGTTCTATTTTTAAATTCCACATAAGTAAATCAAAAGCCACATAATATTCTGATTAAGTCAAATACAAGTCAACGTCTCTATAAAATTCATAATTTTATTTAAAAAATCTGAAAAAATATCTTATAAATGTAATTATTATTCTTAAATAAAAAAAGTTTAAAAATGATATTTTTAATATATTATTATTTAGTAATATTATTATTATCTATTACAAAATCTATAATAAAATCTTTAAAAATTCATAAACTTATTTTCAAAAATATATAATGAGTTATTGAAATCTTTAAATTTATTTTTAAAGTATTATTACATAATAATAATATTTTAAAAATACTTTAAAATATATTATTTAATATTAATAATAATTATCAAAAGTTGAATCTAAATAGAACCATAAAAAATTTAAAATTTCTTATGAATGTCATTAGTTTTTTCATAATCATTTTTTTTTCTAAAATCTTACAAAAATAGTTTTAAGATATTATTCAATAGTAATAATTATTATAATAAATATTAAAAATGCATAAATTTATTTTAAAAATCTCTTAATTTGAAAATCTGAATAGTTTTACTTCTGAAAATCTGAATAGTTTTACTTCTTATAGCAAGAAGAAATATTAAAAAAAAAAAGGGAAAACCCCACTGTCATCTTCCTCACACAGTTTTTCCAACCGCTCCACCGACAGCCGCCGCGCCCCGCCAACAGTCGCTGCACAGTCTTCCTTGTTGTATCTCCGACCGCTACAATGTTTCTAGCTAACAACCCTAGTGCTGTTTTATCGGCGAGCACCCAAACCACCGTCTCTTCTCACCTCAAACAATAATGCAATCTCAGCACCTTCATTCTCTCCAATAATACAATTTCAGCACCTTCCTTCTCAATCCATTTTCAGAATTTCTCCCAAATTTCAATTCCATGTAAAACAAATCTAATCGATTCCACATATTTTTTGTTCAAGCACTTATAATTAATCTTACCTTATAAATATTTTATTCAAACACAAAATTATCAAATTCGATCTTTTTCATAATCCACTTTGAAACTGGCAAAATCTACACATGTCTCAATCCAAACATATCCTAAGGTTTCTTTAACACCTATTTTTTGTTAATATAATTAGTAATATGTTTCATATTTTAAATTACAATTTTAAAATCCATTAGTATATTCTATGCATGAGATTACCCAATTTTACTGTTTGCATGTTTTTTTTTTTTTCTTGAATCCTCCAAACAAATTTCTCTCTAAAGGTTTTTTTTTTTAATATGAATTATCCTAAATGTACTTTTGCAAAATATTAGTATTTTCAAACATCTTTTTTCTTTTTTAATTCCTGAAGAATAGTAGCATAATTACTCTTCAAATTTTGCATTCTTTTTTATGAAAAATTCATTTTATCTTATCTAACATTGGTGTTTACTTTCTTTTTTTTTTTTTTTCCAAATCGAAATGTTGGAAAAAATAATTATTTAAGTTTGGAGCCAAAGATTTCATGTAAAAAAAAAAAACAGTACAACATTAGCAAACATTTATAACTAATCACATATTTATTTTTGTTTTCTTCAAATTTTGTTTTCTTTTTATATATGCTTTGTAACATTTATGTTTACTATTTTTTTTCCCAAAATTGAAATGTTGGACAAAAACAATTATGCAAGTTTGGAATCAAAGATTTCATGTAAAAAAAAAAAAAAAAAAACAATACAACATTAGCAAACATTTGTAACTTATATACTTATTCTTTTCCAAGCACTTTTTTTTTTCTTGGAGTAGTGGAGTGTGTATTTAATTGATTTTAATGTTTTGATATTTCATAAATAAAATATTTTTTAAGAGATGACACCCTGACAACATTATAGAGCTCCAAATATCAACAACAACAACAACAATAACAACAAAATAATAATAATTATTATAATTATAATAATTATAATTATTAGAGTTTGCATGATTTCTAACAAATATGAAATATCCATGTATCAATTACTAATATAAAAGTATGAATGTTTGTTACAAAATATGAAGCATAAATATTCGAGATACATTTGTGTATGGAACATTGTATAGATTTTGATGAAGACAAAACATGTAATAGTTAGGGCCTAGGATCCTATGTATTTAGATTCAGTTGTAATTGCTTAGACTAGGATCAGGAGGCTTGAAGATCAAGATCAAAAGCTTGAAGATGGATGAAGACCTTGATGCTTAAAAGAATCAAAATTGACTATGTATAGGTCACTGAAGCAGGATACTGGAAGGACGCTAGGAGAATGTTGCGATAGGATACTACTCGAACAAAATCGAAAAATCGGCTAAGTATAGAAAGAAATCAGCAACCTTTTGGAAGGTTACTACCAAACAGGAAGCTAGCTGAAAAAGACAAATGTGGCAGCAACAACCGTCTCCTGAAGCAGTTACCTCAAAGTGAGCACACTGAATTTACGTTAGAAACATTCACAAACGAACCAATCAGAATGAGCCACGAGGAAGACATAAAAGACGAAAGGACAATGCTCAGACTGATATGGCGGGCGCAGCTGCAGAGGTGTACAACCGTAACAGAATCGGTACGAGCCAATTAGAAGAAGCCACGTCGCCTCAAGCACGCTGCAGAGGAGGAAGCTCTCTTCAACGGGCAGAATCCTCGCGCCTATAAGTAGAAGAAGACCGAAACTTGAAACACACCTAAAACTCGCACAATCAAGCATTTTAAAACTATCAATCACTCTATCTTTCAAATCCTTTAAAGTTTCAAGTTCAGTCTATAGCAGCAAGCATACTCCATTTAACGAGCTAACTGTTCAAGCTTGCTGCCTCATTGTTGAAGAAAACACTTTATTTATCTCTTATAGACTGTAAGAGTTACTTGATCGGAGGCTGTTCCTGATCAAGTATTTATATTCTTAGTAGAAGAATAAGAGCTCTGTGTGGGTTGTTTGAGTTTGTTCACTGTGCAATAACCCTGTGTGGAATAGAATGACAGTTCTTGTTAGGTTCTAGTTTTTATAAGCGTGTTTTTGTAAAGCAAACTACTTTCTTAATAAAGTTCCTCATTGAAAAGGAGTAGAGAGGACGTAGAGGGATTACTCTACCCTTGAACCTCTATATATTGTTTTGCCTTTATTTCTGTTTAAAGCTTACTGTCTGTTGTTCTTATTTCTTGCTTATCTCTATTGTCTGATATATATTTATTCTCTCATAAGCATCCTTAAAAGGTTTTCAGTTTAAAAGCATTGTTTTGAAATATTTTTTGTTGTGCATAAAACTCTTTTTGATTAAGTTCACAAGGTAACTGCTCAAACAATAACCTCAGGAACAGCAAGCTCTCTAGCTACCTGCCTGTTGTGACTTAAACATTCTCTTCGGGAGAAAAATTTGAAAATTTGAGTAGGCTTATTCACCCCCTCTAAGCCTACTATTACTTGGGACTAACAATTTGAAATATTAACAAGTTTAAATGGAAAATGATGGTGAAGAAAGATGCTACAAATGGAAAAATATTGTTTTCCAATTTTTTTGGTGACACAAGCAAATTGAATAACATGATGTTAGAATGAATTATTTAGAAACAATGATTTAACCGTCTTTATTAAATACTTTAAGCCTTAATACTGGTATTTGTATGAATGTATATTTATAATCCATCGCTTTCACTTTAAATTAATTTTTAAATAATTTGGATAAGAATTTGTCACCTATACACCAGTTGCACGGATTTGAAATTTATACAATTGGACCACGCACGGGGGCTGGGTCGGCCCGTCCAGCCCGCGACTCTTTACTTTTTCGCGTGTTTTGGTCGTTACCTTCATGTTATGTTAGTGTTATCTTCGTGTTATGTTAGTGTTACCTTCGTGTTATGTTAGCGTTACCTCATTTCCAGATTTCATACCCTTAGTTTAAAATCAATGAATTAAAATAACACGAAGGTAACACTAATATAACATGAAGATAAAAAAACAATGTTAATGTTAACACTAACATAACATGAAGGTAAAACACAATGTTAATCATACATTCATGTTATGTTAGTGTTACCTTCATGTTATGATAGTGTTACCTTTAGTGTTACCTTCATGAAGGTAATACTATCATAACATGAAGGTAACACTACTGCTTGGAGCGAATCTTAGTGGGTTTGAGCGCATCCACCAGGCGCGTGAGAGCGTGTGGGAACGCGTTGGGCGAGTGAAACGCGCGTCAGGAGCGCATGGGGTAGGTCGACCCGGGTGCATGGATCCTAGATTTATGCACCAGGATCCATGCACCAGTTGCACAAAATATTTTAGTTTTGGATAAATTTCAAATTAATTTTTCCAAATGCACAATCTAAAAAACTATCTAAACTTTGTTTTCTAAAAGCATCTTAAATGTATCCGTACACAATTTTACATGTTTTATCATAAGGTAGTAAAGATGACGAATTAAACTTCACTTAAAAACTTCAGAAAAAAAAAAGTAAATAAATAAGAAATCCATTTTAAAGAAGTTGTTGACACGCATTAATTGCATTTGGATAATGTGCTTTAATTAAATTTCACATGCAAATTCACTAACTGGGCCTGGGCCCATTTATGATCAGTGTTTTCACATTCATTAAATCAATTCTAATGAAGCATATAAAATTTGTTCGAGAAACACGAATAAGTCCAGAAGAAACATTCACATATATGAATAACTTAGGAGAAGGTCTTGCTTGTCCTGGGGTACAAATTCTAATCCGTGACTACAACCCGATCCATCACATGATTAGATATATACTTTTTAGATATCATATTTATATTCTTAAGATATTACTCACATACAGAACAAAAAAATCAATATATTTAGTGAATAAGCAAGTAATACTTTTAAAGATATATACATGTGATACCTGAAGAGTATATATTTCGTATCTATCACTGAATGGAAAGTATCTTAAGAATATACATGTATACCTTAAGAGTATATACCTAATACCACACTTTAACATGAAAAGTAATATCTTAAGAATATACACTTAATGCCTGAAGAGTATATATATAATACCACGCGGCAAGTAGGGTTGGGAGCACGCAAGTTTTTGCGATAACTTAAATCTGTAAATTCACAATTAAACTAACTTTAGAAAACAGCTAGCGTAAGTACCGTGTATCACACGAATATTTTAATATTAATTAAGAAATTTGAAAATTGTTATTATAGATAAATTTAATTATTATTATTTATCATTAATTTTTAATTTAATTAGTATGCAATTTAAATTTATTCTTGTAAAATATTTTAATTATCATTTAATGTAATTCCAAACATCAACTTTAATTAAAACGTTTGCCTAAAATTTCATAATTTATAATATTGTTATCAATCGTAATTATTGACATTTTGTTATTCGATTGTCATTATCTCATTAAATGCTCGAACATTAAATTATAAATATTAAATAAATTAATTGAAAATTAAAGTATAACTAAATATGATTAACTAGAGAGCGAGATGTGTCACTCTTAGTTATTTCTTTAATATATATATATATATATATTAATGTCCTAGAACCATAAACAAAGTTTTAGAGTGAAGTAAACATATGTACTATGCCGATGAATAATACTCAAGATTTCTTTCATGCATGTTAATACTCAAGAAATTACAATTTTAGTAGATTGACGGCCTTGACGTGAGACCTAGCTTGTATAAAATGAAGTTTATATGGATCAATAAAATAAGTCAACCAATTCATCTAAAGTTCACTTGCATAATGTTTTATTTGTTCCTGACATTACCAAAAACTTATTGAGTATTTCTAAGTTCTTGCAAGATAACACTGCCTTTATTGAGTTTCATGCCTCTTATTGTCTTGTTAAGGATCTGAAAACTCATCAAGTGTTGCTAAGAGGAGTGCTTAAAGATGGACTATACCAGCTTGATTTGTCTCATCTTCATCCATCTCATTCACAACATGTGGTGCCATCCTTTTCCTCTACATCTTCTCAGTCTTATTTTTGTAACACTTCAAATTCTACTTACTTGTGGCATGCTAGGCTTGGTCATCCATGTACTCAAACTCTTTCAAAAGTTTTGCATGAAATAAAGGTTCCTTGTAATAAGATTGATACATTTTGTGAAGCATGTAAGATTGGTAAAATGCATCAAATGTCTTTTCCTTCTGTTTCTCATGCTACTACTCAACCTTTAGAAATAATACATAGTGATGTTTGGGGGCCAGCTGCTACTGTTTCCAGAGAAGGCTATAAGTACTATGTACTTTTGGTTGATGACTTTACAAGATACTCTTGGATTTATCCTCTTGTAAACAAGTCTGATGTCTCTGTGATTTTTAAAAGATTCTTACCTCTTGTTGAAAGAATGTTTAACACTAAAATGAAAGCTCTTCATTGTGATATGGGGGGTGAGTTTAAAGTTTTAGCCTCTTTTCTTCATTCATTAGGAATAACCATTACACTCTTGTCCTTATACTCACCAACAAAATGGTTTAGTGGAAAGAAGACATCAATCTGTAGTGGATATAGGTCTAACTCTTCTAAGTCATGCATCTATGCCCCTATCTTTTTGGTGGAATGCTTTTGAATCAACCACTTTTCTTGTCAATAGACTTCCTAGTAGTCCTTTAAAAGGTAATACTCCTTACTCTAAGTTGTTTCATAAACCACCAGATTACTCTTTTCTTAAGGTTTTTAGTTGTGCTTGTTATCCCTACTTGAGGCCTTATAATCAACACAAACTTCAATTTAGAAGTCACAAATGCATTTTTATTGGTTACAGTACTTTACATAAAGGGTACAAGTGTTTGCATCCTAGTGGTAGGGTCTATGTTGCTAGGACATTTGCTTTTCATGAAAATGAGTTTTCTTATCATACACTTTTTCCCACTTCCAAGCATGTGTCACCTTCTAATTTTGTTCATTCCACTTTATCTATTCTTCCATCTGCACCCCTACATTTACCTATTTCTAGCTTTTCCAATTCATCTTTATCATCACTCTTCTAGCACAGCTGGCAGTCTATCTACAAGCACTTCCTCCACAGGTAATAAATACTCTTCCTCTTCATTCATTTCCTCCTCAAATCTCTACTTCTCTGCCTCCATCTACTCCTACTTCTCTGCCTCCACCTACATTTAATTCCCTACCTCCACCTATCACTACTTCTCTGCACCCTATGGTCACTAGATCAAAGCTTGGCATCTTTAAGCCTAAATCATTTATTGCTTCTCTACATGATCTATAGCCTATTACTGTTACACAAGCCTTAGATTGCCCTCATTGGAAACTAGCTATGGAAGAGGAGTTCAAGACTCTTATTCAAAACAATACTTGAACGTTGGTTCCACATCAACATGATATCAATCCCATCACCAACAAGTGGGTGTTTAGGATCAAAAGAAACACTGATGGCGGCATTAATAAGTACAAAGCAAGGCTAGTGGCTAGGGGTTTTTAACAGAATGCTGGGGTTGATTTCTTTGACACTTTTAACCCAGTTGTTAAGCCTCTTACCATTAGACTTGTCTTCACCTTGGCTGTTACAAAAGATTGGCAAATTCAACAAGTGGATGTGAATAATGCATTTTTGAAAGGTGATCTTCAAGAGACAGTCTATATGGTTCAGCCTGAAGGCTTTGTTGATTCTACTTTTCCATCATATATTTGCAAACTGGAAAGGTCTTTGTATGGCTTAAGGCAGGCGCCCAAAGCCTGGTATGACAAGCTAACATCATTTTTGTTGACTCAAGGGTTGCACAAATCCATGACAGATAGCTCATTTTTTTATGTGAACATTGAAGGCAAGTTACTCATCGTATTAATATATATATGTTGATGATATACTAATCACTGGAGATGATTCTAAGATGATTCAAGCACTCATTGCTCAGCTGGATTCTCAGTTTTCATTGAAGCATTTAGGCGAGGTGAATTATTTCCTTGGTACTGAGGCACACAAGAATTCACAAGGTATTCATTTGTCTCAATCTAAATATATAAGAGATATTCTTCATCGTGCTGGTCTTTTTCAATCCAAGCCGAGTCCCACGCCATTTTCGTCAGGTCTAAAACTCTCTCTTCATGATAGTGAGTCATTTGATCAACCCTCACTCTACAGAAGTATTGTTGGTAGTTTACAATACTTAACATTGACTCGGCCAGATATAGCCTTCATTGTGAATCGGCTAAGTCAATTTCTTTATTCCCCTTCGATGAATCACTGGAAAGCTTGCAAAAGGGTTCTTGGATATCTGCAGGGAACTCAATCACATGGTATTCTCATCAAGCCAGTTTCTCGGTTTGTTTTGGAAGGCTTTGCAGATACGGATTTCACGAGCAGTACTGATGATAGAAGAAGCACGAGTGGTTATTGCATCTTCCTAGGTTCTAATCCGCTGACTTGGAGTAGTAAGAAACAACACGTGGTTGCAAGATCTAGTATTGAGGCCGAGTATCGAGCTTTGGCTCTAGCTACGACTAACTTAATCTGGCCCAAGGGTCTCTTTGCTGAATTGGGAATATATCTTGCTCATCCAACTCTACTGTGGTGTGACAATCAAGGAGCAATCAAACTTGCATTCAATCCTGCCTTTCATGCATGTACAAAACATATTGAAGTTGATGTACATTTTTTACGAGAGAAGGTCCAAAATCGTGAGATTGATGTGCGATTTGTTCTATCGGAGTTTCAAGTGGCTGATATTCTCACCAAGTCCTTGTCTTTGTCTCGGTTTGCCATGCTCAGTTCAAAGATTTCTCTTATTGATAAACCAGGGTAGAAGTACTTAGGAGCGTATTGAAGTACTCCCTTCGTCCCTGCTAACTTTACCTACTTTCCTTTTTTGTTTGCCCCAGCTAACTTTGTCAGCCCAAAAATGGCAAAGAAAAATTTACTCCCTTACCCTTCCATTTCTTTCATTTTACAACTTTTGCATTCGAAAAGCACACATTAATTACAAAATTTCCACTCAAAAACATTAAAATAACACATCACATCAAAGTCAACAGTTTTTTCTTAAACTACGTGCGGTCAAACCGTGGCAAAGATAAGGGGGACGGAGGGAGTATTATATAAAATAGGGGTTTATAAAGTTTGTTAGTTGTCCACGTAAGCAAAGTTGTTACTTAGTTGGTTATCATCACGTGACTCAGCTGTGTATATATACAATGGGAGGATTTCCAAAATACCCATTTTCATAAGCCAAGGAACTTTTTTACCCATTTTTTAAAAAAATAACCTTTTTACCCAATTTTTAAAGTGAAATCTCCATAATACCCTTAATTTTAGTTATATTTACATAAGAAAAAAATCTAAGAGACTCTACTCGTGTTCAGAAACTCTACTCGCGTCCAGGAAACTCGACTAGTGTCCAGAAACTCTACCCGCATCTACCTTTCAGATAAGGTGAACACAAAATATAATATTGTGTTCACGATATGCTGATATCGTGTTCATGATATGCTGATATGCTGATATCGTGTTCACAATATGCTGATATTGTGTTCACGATATGCTGATATCGTGTTCATGATATACTGATATGCTGATATCGTGTTCACAATATGCTAATATTGTGTTCACGATATACTAATATTGTGTTCATGATATGCTGATATCGTGTTCACGATATGTTGATATCGTGTTCATGATATGCTGATATACTGATATTGTGTTCACGATATGCTGATATCGTGTTCATGATATGCTGATATCGTGTTCACAATATGCTGATATGATATCAGAGGTATTTCCACTTTATGTAAATATAAACTTAAGTTGAGGGCATTATTGATATTTCGTCCAAAAAATGGGTAAAAAAGTACATTTTTTAAAAAATGGGTAAATAAGTTCCTTGACATACAAAAATGGGTAAATTGAGGTATTTCCACATATACAATTGTATACATCTATTCTCAGCAATGAAATGAAGATATTTTTCTCTCTCTTCAAAATTCTAATATCAACCCTCAATTGGAATTCTCTATTTTATTAAATCGCATTTAAAAGTTAACCAAATACAGATCAATTCAATTTTACTCACCCCTAAACTACAATTTAAAAGGTCGGTCTATAATTGAAATCCTCTATTTTATTAAATAGAACAACCGGATTTATAAATGGTAAAATATTTTATGCAACTGGTGCATGGATCTAGGATCCATGCACCCGGGTCGACCCGCCCCACGCGCCTCTGACGTGCGTTTTTACGCGCCCCAACGCGCTCTCACGCGCCCCCACGCGCCTGGTGGGTGCGCTCAAACCTACAAAGATTCGCTCAGGTAGTCATACCCTCATGTTATGTTAGGGTTACCCTCATGTAAAGTTAGGGTTACCCTCATATTATGTTAGTGTTACCCGTGTTACCCTCACGAGGGTAACACTAACATAACATGAGGGTAACCCTAACATAACATGAGGGTAGCTCTAACATAACATGAGGGTATGATTAACATTTTAGTTCAGTGGTTTTAAACTAAGGGTATGAAATCTGGATATGGGGTCACATTAACATAACGCGAAGGTAACCCTAACATAACGTGAAAGTAACCCTAACATAACGTGAGGGTAACGAGCAAAACACGCGAAATAAGTAAAGAGGCACGGGTTGGGCAGGCCAGCCCAGCCCGCACGTGACCCGCGCGCGGCCCAGTTGCACGGATCACAGATCCGTGCAACTGGTGCACAGGAGACTAACTCTTTATAAAGATATATGCCGTCGAACCAAAATACATGCAAAAGTCAAACCGAATCTAGCTAATTACTCAATTTGTTTTTTTCGATTCAATTTGATTTATCTCACCCCTAATATTTAAGAGTGATTTAATGTTGGTTTTAAGTTTTAATTTTGAGATACTTTATTTGGATTCTTTTTATAATCTAATTTCAACTTACGCTGGCTAATCTACAGAAAACAATCAATCATTTAAATAGTTATTACCTAAATTATGAGATGTATTTGAATAAAAAACAATCAATTCATTTATATATTTATCACGTAAATTATGAGATTTTCTTGAATGACCGCCAAAGACTTATTCCTAAAGTGATCATCAAATTACATTTGTACTTTTACATTTGTTCCTAGTGATCATATAAAACAATCATATGCCAAAATATTGTAAAGGAATCATTTCTAATTTAAGATTTAATCTAATCATACTCTCTCTCTCTCTCTCTCTCTCTCTCTCTCTATATATATATATATATCACAATTATTTCTATACACCAAGTGCATGAGTCATGACCCATGCAATCCGGGTCATATGACCCGGAAGGTGATTTTCACGCCCAAAACGCGCTGGAATGCGTCCCCACGCACTGACACGCACCCCCAAATCGCGCTCAAACCCTAATTTCACTCCATGACCTTTTAGTTATGCCCGCCTAACCTTTTCATTATGTTTACATAACCTTTATGATATATTCGCATAACCTTTCTATCATGATGGTTTAATATTTTACAGAGTAAGATAAATATATATTACCTTTTAAACCTTTATGTTATAATAACTTAACCTTAATGTTATAATAATTTAACTTTTATATTATAATAATATAACATTTATATTTTTCAAAGGTTATGATAGTTGTATATAAAGGTTATATCAATATAACATAAATGTTAAGTTATAAGAATATAAAAGTTTTTAATTATATTACATGATTGAAATAATTCTAAGTATATAATTTTAAGATTTTAACACACTGTAAACCTTTAAGTTGTAATAATGCAACATTTACGCATAATAATATTAACTTTTATGTTATATTAACACAACCTTTATGTTATTCTTTAAGTAAATAAAGGTTATGATATTTATATATAAAAGTTAAATCAACATAACATAAATGTTAAATCATCACAATATAAAGGTTTTCAGTTATATTATCTTACATTTTATATTGAAAAAAGTCTGAGTATATTAACTTAAAGGTTATGATGTTTGTACAAAAAGGTTATAGTCATATAACATAAAGGTTATACTCGTATAATATAAAGGTTACCGCATAAATTAATAAATAAATGGGTGCGGATCCTGGTCAAATCCAGCCCGACCCGACCCGTGGGCGCCCAGTTGCATGGATCTAGATTCATGCAATTGGTACACAAGAACAATGCTCTATATATATATATATATATATATATATATATATATATATATAACATTTATATAGATTATCTCATTTTATTTTATGATTTTTTTCAATGAGTTAAAGGAAGTGAAACTATAAAGACTTGAAGAATTATGTGATCTTGGTTCGATCATACGATCATCATAATTTGTATCTTCATAAACTAAATGAGTCGTGTTTACCACTAATTTCTACACAATTACGCCACTCATAATGGAATATTAAAAATATATATAGTTGAGGATCATAAGTTATTTTAATTGACAGTTTTGGTAGGTGGTCGTTTGGCTTAACTGCCAAGACAAACAAAAATGTCAAAGTTCAACTTAGACTAAATACAAATATTGAATGAATTAATTAACTTAATTTGTACGAAGTCAAAACATAATCAACCGATATGACATAATTAACATTTAATTAACATGATTTCGAAGGGACCAAGATCATTAATCTTGGTATATATATATATAGAAAAATCTCGTGCATGCTTAGAATATATATTGCAATTAGTTTCTTAATTTGATGACGATCTCTAATTAGTAGAAAAGAAAACCAGCAACTTAATCAGTCATGCATGAATCTAGTTAATGGCTATAGATTCATCATTATTATGATTAATTAATATTTGGCAAGCAAAAAATGTTACACTAGTTGATTTTGTTAATTTCCTTTTATTGAAAACATAGCTATTAATTATAGCTCTACTTTTTATTTAAAAATAGAAAGCAATGTTGGAGAAGAATTCAACAAGGGTGAGACCATGATAACCCTAAAACATACTTTTTATTATATAATTTCGTGAAAATGAATTTAATTTGTGAGTTACAAAAGATTCAATCGTCTCACCAAATTTTTCGTAAGATCATCTCACACAAATTCTTGTGTTACAGACATATTTGCATACTAATTCCTAACATAATTAAACATCATGATTATTTTTGTATTAAATGAAATTATGATCGTGTATACAATTGGAGACAACCGTGAATGCCATTTTTCACATTTTTCTATATATGTTATATATAGAATTTACATGATTAAATTTTTTTTTAAGAATTATAGAAGATGATGTAAAAAAATCAGAAAAACAACTAAATGTTATGCCTTTCAAAAAGATCGAGAAAGTCTGTCGAAATTGAAGCTTTTTTGTTTCTTCTACTTTTCCTTTCATTAGCTCGTTACATTATAAAACACATAAGTAGCTAAAAAGAAGATTACAAAAGGGAAAAATAGGATATGACCCACCAGAAAAAGGAACAAAATTTCACAACCTTTTAGGGCCCGTTTGGTTCGAAGGTTGGGTCTGGATTGAATTGTAATAATTTCAGGCTTTTTACTGTTCATGCAGTATAATTGGATGTTTGGTGTGGAGGTTTTTGGGATGGGTTTAGTTGTAATATGTGTTTGGTATTAATGTTTATAAAGTGTATTGTTTACAAATTTGTGTTTGGTATATAGGTTGGGTTTGATATATTATGACAAATGACCAAAAATACCCCTTAATTATAATAATTGACAGTAATTGGGATAGGTACAGTAAGGGCAAAAACGTAAATTCGTTTAAATCTACTGTTTGGACAAGTTGAAACCCACCAAAATTGGTGGGTTTATACTCAGACCCAAACCTCTTTTATCAGCCTAAAACCGGGCTTTTCACTAGTGCACCAAACATGTGTTTGGGCTGGCTAATAAACTTAGGCCCAGCCCAAACACACACCAAACACACCCTTATAGTATGCATGTGTATGCATGTACATGAAAACAAAGAACAAGATTTTGGGGAATTAATGGTTGAGGATTTTGTGTAAATATTTAATTTTTATGTTTCCAAAAGTTTGGTTATGAGAAAGATAAAAAAATAGGGATAAATGCGCGAAACCCCTTGTGTTTTAGAATTTTGCGTCGGTTTCCCCTATATGAAGGAAAATAAGCCATTTACACTTGTGATTTCATAATATCAATACACATCCCATTTTTTTTAACTGTCGATAACGACGTTAAATTTTATCCTAAACTTTCTGTTATATCCTTGATAAGAAAATGAGCAGTCTCATTTCATCCACACCAAGACCCTAGCCATTGCAGCCCTCCGTCCACACCAAGACCCAAACCTCCATCAGCGGCGTCTCTACATTAGAAACCATGGCTCAGAAGATCAAGAAAGCCATTAGGAGGCCTAAAGCCCCGTTGAAGGCGCGGGTCTCATCGGCGTTTCTATTATTATTATTCAAATCGGCATTTACATTAGGAATTGTGGCCGGCATCATTGGACGCTTGAATCCACTGATTGGCAGCGTCGGCGACGGTGGAGGAGTCGGCGTTCCTTTAAAGATTGAGGAAATTGGGGTTGGCGGGGGAGGCGAAGTGGCTCTGTTAGCGGAGAATGGCGCTGTTGAGCAAGGTTGGGGGCAGGTGGTTGGCGGCGGTGGGAGAATTTTGGGGCATATGGCGGTGGCGTAGGAACATAATCAAGCGGAGGAACATAAATGGCATAGTGTATATGTAATGGCTCAGAAAAGAAATGATTTGCATTCAAGAAAGAAGAAGAATCATCATCTTAGTGGCCAAAAAGCAATAGTAGAAGTAAAATGAGGTACCACCGTGGATGCCCAATGTTCTCTGCAGAAATGACACACATACACAAACAGGGGTGTTGTTTGTATTTCGATTGGGATTTTTTCAATTAGTGGTGTAACTATTGGGGCTTTTTGTTGCATTGGGGTTTTAGCAGTTTCTCTCGCTCTCTCGTTCTCTCCCTCTGTCTCGTTTTTGTACTCTCTCTCTCTGGATCTCTCTCTCTCTCTCTCTGATTCTTGCCATCACTGTTGTCTGTCGACCACCGCTGTGTGCGATGGTGCAGTGTAGATGGGTGTATGTGTGAGTGTATATCGTCGTGTGTATTTGTGCGGTAGTGGTGGCATCGCCGTGTTGGGTGGCGCCGTGTTTAGGTGCGTGTGCCTGTATTATCGTCGGCAACAGGCCCGTTGCCGACAGTGGTGGTGGACGGTGCGAGCAGGGTGACGGGGGCAGGGGAGGGGGGTTGGGTGTTTGTATGAAAATTCGATTAAGTGTAGTGGGTAAAATAGTCAATTTACAACAAAAAAAGGGCAAAAAATCAATCTATTTCGCACTTCAGGCGCGTCCAACACACATCCGTCAAATCTGACATAATTGGGTGTTTCGTGTCGATTTTATGAAATCACTCGTGTAAATGGCGCATTTTCCTTCATATAGGGGGGACCGACGCAAAATTTCTAAGTCAAGTCTAATAGAATTGGGTGTTTCGTGTCGATTTTATGAAATCATACGTGTAAATGACGCATTTTCCTTCATACAGGGGGGGACCGACGCAAAATTTCTAAAACAAGGTGATTTCGCGCATTTTTCCCTAAAAAAATACTACTTAAAAGAAAAGATATTATATGAACTGATAATATTCTCATGCATTACACTTGTAAAATATACAAATTACAATAGGTATATACTTTTGAGTGTATATAGTTTTGAGTGTATACGATGTGGGACAAAGAATAAAGTATAATGTAATGAATTGAGAATATGATACATCTAATACTACTTACCTTGATTTGTTCAATGCTTTTTTCTTAATTATATATGGTATATATATGAGATCTAATAGTCAAAAAAATTCCAAACCTCCGAAGATTTTTGCTATTTTGGTTAGTCTTTTAAATTTTATCAATTTATTTATGATTTTATCATTTAGTAACAATTTTAGTCAAAATTGGATGACATATCTCTCACCTAATTACCACATGAATTCTATATTGTGTCAAAAAACATAAATTATTTTTTATATTTGTATATAATAATCATTAAATAACGAGAAGGAGTACTAATACACACTAGAAGTGCACTGGCGCGATGCGTGGCTAAACAATTTTTCTAAAGGTAAGAAAATAATGTATACAATATTTGATTATTAAAAAGATATAAATTTAAATAATAATATTTTACATATTTTTTATATGTATATTGTAATATTAAAAAAACATCGAACATTTATAATTATTTACTTTTATAGAATATTACTTCTTGCATTACACATTGCGAAGTACATACTTCTAATATAAAATACTTTTGAATTAACTTATAACTTTATAAAACTTTAAATATTTATATTATCTTAAACATTTATGTTTAAGTACATGGATTAAATAATCTTCTATTAAATATTTTATCACAAAAATTATATTAAAATATAAAAAGACGTTTAAAAAAAAAGACACATGAGTATGTCAATATGAAAAAGTAATTTTTCTATAACAAATTATATTATGTAGATTCATATACTTTAGAAACTTTTAACTTAAATCTTATACAATTTTTAAAATTATGTAAACAAAAATTTAATAGTATATATAATATACATATATAAAAAATATATTTTTCTTTTTATTATAATGTATTATTAATCAAGAATTATATGTGTTTTTCTTTTATTTTTTTATTATAATATTTGACAGTTTATCAAGAAAACCAAAATGAAATCTTGAAGAAATAAAATTAGAAAAAAATATTTACGAAAAAATATTTACACATCATTAAATTGATGTGACATTTTTAGGAATGAAAATAACAAATTTGTAAATTTGTCGACTTGATCATTTTTATTAGAGTATAGATTCATACAGAGGAGATGTTAGAACTTCGAAGGAATGTTGTCTCTATCTTATTTTCACCATACATATCTGTAAAAATAAAATATCGATAATAATTTCATTATTAATTGAAGAAAGACAAAATACGGAGAGAGTGAGAGAGACCACAATTTCTGTGACGCCCCGTTTCTTTAAAGAGTAAAATCTTGCTTTGGCGTTACTTATGTTGGAAGTTGATCCCTTTTTTTTATATAGAACACTAAATTCAGGAATAATCTTGAAGTATCGTATTAATAAAACGTCGTTAGGAAAAATAAATTTAAACAATACAACGGAAACGATTACGTTGAAAATTATTTCTCCACAAACACATTTTTCTTTTCATCAAAAGAGCGAAAGAAATAAACATTTAAATAAAATACTCGTTTTCTAAATTTGATTAATTAAAACCATTTAAATAGAATCTTATCTCATGTGATCTTGATATTATCGGCTACCAGCATGCCACGTTCACGTACCCTGTGCTAAAACATTTAAACATATATGGGTGAGTGTTTGCAGGACACTCAGTGGAGGTGAGCGCACATTCATTCAATCACATTTAGACATTTGACATAGGGGAAACATAACATCAGGAATGCATTGCATCCCCTCGCGTCTTTCAGCCCGGTGTGCATCGGAGTTTTACGTCCGGCATAACTTCCTTTGGAACTTTCCACATAGACTTTAAGAGGTCATAATTGAAACCTCGAGCACACTCAAGACCACTCTTGAAACCATGAACGTACCCGAGACCATATTTGAAACCTCGAACGCACTCATGGCCAGATGTGAAACCTCGAACATACTCGGGCCACATTTGAAACCTCGAACATAAGAGGCCATATTTGAAACCTCAGACATAAGAGGCCATATTTGAAACCTCGAACATAGCGGGGCCACGTCTGAAACCCCTTCATGCACAAGCGCATACACACATATTGCAATATTGAAGAGGAACGCTGAACGTCAACATCCAATTCAATCATAAGTAGGGACGATCAACTTGATCATATAAGATATAATTGGCATATAGTCAATTACACATAATTTATCAAATATCGCAATAATAAAACACATAAATTACCCCCACCTTGGATAATAGCGTTCGTCGGTGCTCTATTTCTTATATCCTCTTTAATCCTGGTCCTCGTTCGTACTCCCTATAAAGTATAAAAGTTCGGGTTAATGATTGTCTATTCTAGGATTAAGGTTTATTTGAAAACTAGGGTTTTTCTTGCTTAACGGTAGTTCGTCACACTTTTCGTATCATTTTGGAAGTTATTCTAGCATTTACTAGCGTCGTAGGATATAATACACATAAAATATAAGTGTTTGGGGTCATAATATAATATTCAGCAAGTATAGGGTTCATTTTATAATTATATCAAAGTTCTGGGGGTCAATCTATAAATTAACAAAATTGCAGGGGCTGGAATGAGATTAGACAAAAGTATAGGGACTGAGTATTAAATAAGCAAAATTGCACAAAGGCCCAAAATTTAACCTAATTTTCACGTGCAGCCCCTGCCCCCCTCCATTTCAGCCACCACCGCTTTCGCTGCTGCCGGCGACGGACGCCGGCAGCCCTCCTCTCACCAGCACCGCACGGCGTGTGTTGTGTGTGTTGCTGGGGGCGCCGCCGTGAGTGGTGGCGCCATGCAGAGAGGTTAAGCCGGCGACAGGCCAGTCACCGGCAGTGTGTCTGGCCGCGGCAGGAGCAGCTGGGAAGCAGGGGAGGAGAAGGTGGGGGTTAGGGTTCAGTTTGAAAATTTGATTTGTTTCAAGGACCTCCCTGCAAATTTTTCCCCAATTCTTGATTTATTACTTTTCAATCCCTGAATTTGTGTAGTATTGCATTTTGACCCTTGTATTATGCTGAATTTATAATCGAACCCTAGAACTACACCGAAACTATATTATGAACCAAAAATTCAACGATAAATGTATTTAGACTACTGTACCGCGTTATAGACATTGGTTTTAATCCACGATTGATACGAACAACGAATTAAACTTCAAATGAGAGAAACACCCTAGTTCGTTCAGTTACACCTTTATCCAAGAACCTTTGATTAATATCGTATATTAGGAATTTAATACTGTAAGTATTTTATAGATATTTAAGTTAGAGACTAAGTCAACTCCTAAAATTTGTAGGAAATACGAACAAGGAACCGGAGTAAGGAAGCGTGCCAACAGAAGTTTTTTTGGACACAGGTTACTATATTCGAAGATGGGGGTAAATGCTTGTTGTTTACTGCTTTATTTTAATAAACATGATTAAATGCGACTGTGCTATATGTGATTATGGTACCTTTATGGGATTTGAACGTTGACCTTCATCTTTATTTCCAATATAATGTGATAAATGTACAATGTTAATGATAATGGTGGAATTCCATTCACGGCGGGTTAAATACCCGAAGGGTTTTAAAGATGGCCCTTTTTCACGCTGAACTTAAAGACTCCAGATTTCATGGCGGGCTAGCTACCCGAGGGTTTCAAATATGGCCCACTTATGTTGGACTTATAAACTCCAATTTCCTACCGGGCTTAAAGACCCGAGTAATGTTATAATAATTTATTATGGTTATGTGCAGTGAATATTTGATGATTGAAATAATGTGCTTACGTGTCTCACTTTCCACCCCACTGAGTGATTTTCTTGCACTCACCCCTTTTATGTTTTTATTTTACAGAAAATCATGAATGAAGGAGGGACGAGCTGAATTGCCTGACACTTTTACATGTATAATTATGTATATTTTTCCTTGTCAGCATTTCCATAACCCTATTTTGGTACTCTGTATTAAGAATCCTTTCACGTTTGAACTAAACATACTTTTCTGCTGTACATGTTGAACTCTTCTAAGTACGAGAATTATCATCTTCAGAATTTTATTTACCATCTGTTTTCCGATGATATATTCTTTTGGCTGGACGCCCTGTTTATAAGTTGTGCTTTCGCTATATAAATCATGTTTCCATATTCGAAAATGGGGCGTGACATTATATCAAAGTTCCGGGGGTCAATCTGCAAATTAACAAAATTGCAAGGGCTGGAATGAGATTAGACAAAAGTATAGGGACTGAGTATTAAATAAGCAAAATTGCACAAAGGCCCAAAATTTAACCTAATTTTCACGTGCAGCCCCTGCCCCCTCCATTTCAGCCAACACCGCTTCTGCTGCTGCCGGCGACGGACGCCGGCAGCCCTCTCTCACCAGCACTGCATGGCGCCGCCCGGCACGGCACCGTCTTCCCCTTTATTTCCCAGCCTAGTCGCCACCCACACACACAAAATACACTACAGTACACACAAAAACGCAGCACACCCACACCTGACAGAGGGAGAGAGATGGGCAGACACATATATATACATGTATATATATAGAGAGATTGAAATAGTGGGAGGAACAGACATTTGCAGAGAGTAGGGAAGAAGAAAATTGAGGGGCAAGGAAATCAGGCAGCCGCCGCCGGAGGGGTAGACGGAAAGAAAACTAAGAGAAGTATGAAACAAAGCATAAATTGTTACCCCTAGTGTCACCAAGCTTCTGCACCATTCTTCCAATTCTATTTTTGTAGAATTCTTCCAATTTCTATTTTGAACGAGGGAGGAAGATGATATGAAACATCTTTTTCTTTAATGGGTAAGATCCACCCACACGTGTAAAGAGATAGGACGGATAGAGAGGATGAGGTGTAATTTGATGGGTAAGTTCCACACATACGTGTAGAGATAGGAGAGATAGAGAGGGTGAGGTGTAATGTGAGTGATGAATTAGCCTTTCCCACTCTAAAAAGGGATCGGGTTTTGGAATACGATTTGAGTCGGGAATTGTATTCTCTTGAATTGAGATTTAATTATATATTGAATTAAATTATTATTGGGTATTCCTTATTTGGATCGAGATTTTATTTTGTATACGAGTTACGGATAATTGGGTATTCGTATAACAATATCTATCGAGTCCAATCCTATTAATTAAAATGAAGATCAAACAATTTAATACTATATATAATTTGTATGTCATAAGAATTAATTGATACCTTGGATTAGTATTAATGGATTATTTTATATCTTTCGTCAACTTGAAATAGTCGTAATTAATAATTAACTTTAGATTATCTTAATTTTTGTATTGAAATATTTTATACGTAAACTATATTGGTAGATTAATTTTTCAACTTAATTTTAAACCTCGAAAGGACAGATCAAACTTAAATTTCAAGAATTAACTTATTAAAATTCTCACTTTAGAGTTTAATTTTATTTGGGATGTTACAATTTCAGTGTGAGAATGAAATTAATGATAATATAAATTAAATAATAAAATTTAAAACCAGTGAATTAAAGAATCGCTGATGTGTATATGAACTTGATCCATATGGTAATCAGGTGTGATGTACATATCATTCAATTTTGACTAAAATTTGAAGTTGGCTGAATTTGATACTTGATTATAAAAATTATAGACAAATTCACAAAATTTAAAGGATTAATCAAAAATAGTAAAAACATCGAAAGGTTTGGATATTTTTAGATTATCATGCATATATATAAGGTCGGAATGACACTTATGTGGCCCGGGGGCACGGTGTCCCCAAATTATTCACCATAAGGTGTTATATTAATTCTCTACAGATATCATGTGTATATTCTTTAGGTATCACATGTATACCCTTATATACATATGATACATGTAGAGTATAATATAACACTTATAAAATATATATAACACTCGAAGAATATTTATTTAACACTTAAATTTGTGCCCATGCGACACAGTATACATAACTTTTTGCCATCATAAGTTAGAGTTTGCAGTACTTTTACAATTGAAATGACTCATGTAAGACAAAAACTTTTATGCATCAGGTGCATGGATCCCGACCCGACCCGCGCATGTCGCGCTTCCACGCGCGTCTGATGCTCTCCCACGCGCCTGGGCGGATGCACTCAAATTCGCTCGTTAAGGATACCTTTTAGTTATGTTAAGAATACCTTTCAGTTATGTTAAGGATACCTTTTAGTTATGTTAAGGATACCTTTGAAATCCTGATTCCAGGTTACATACCACGTTATGTTAAGAATACCTTTTAGTTACGTTAAGCATACCTTTAGGTTATGTTAAAGATATCTTTAGCTATGTTAAGAATACATTTTGATTATATTAAGCATACATTTAGGTTATGTTAAGAATACATTTAGGTGATGTTAAGGATACCTTTGAAATCCTGATTCCAGGTTACATACCATGTTATGTTAAGAATACGTTTTAGTTATGTTAAGCATACCTTTAGGTTATGTTAAGAATACCTTTAGTTATTTTACGAATACCTTTTGATTATATTAAGCATACTTTTAGGTTATGTTAAGAATACCTTTAGGTGATGTTAAAGATACCTTTGAAATCATGATTCTAGGTTCCTTTGAAATACTGATTTGATACCCTTAGAATTCGCTCCAGGTCACATACATTTACGTTATATTAAGGATATCTTTAGGTTATGTTAAGAATACTTTTATGTTATGTTAAAGATACATTTGTGTACAAAATGTGTAACACAACTACCTTATGGATAAGGTATCTCTAACATAATATAAAAGTATCCTTAACATAACCTAAATGTATGCCTGACGTAAATTAAATGTATAAAATTTAGGCATAAAGGTAGCTTTAACATAACCTAAAGGTATCCCTATACATTACCTAAAGATATTCTTAACATAACCTAAAGGTATGTCTAACTTAACGTAAATGTATGAAATCTGGGCATAAAGGTATCCTTAACGTAACCTAAAGGTATTCTTACACATTACATAAAGGTATTCTTAACATAACTAAAAGTCATGACTAAAATTGAAAAAAAAAAAGCTAGCGCGAAAAAAAAAAAAAAAAAGCGGGTCGGATTACCCGAATCTGACCCGGGTGCATGGATCTAAGATCCATGCACCTGATGCACAAGAGACTTACTCCTCATGTAATCCGTATAATTTGGTAGTCATGCCAGTGTCGAGCTGGCAGCGTTGGTAATAAAAAATAATTGGATCGACACCAAGAAAAAATATATATATATTTATGAAACCGAAGGGAGAAACAAAAAGATTCAATATGTTTAGTTTTGTGAAATTTTATTTTATTGTCTTAATATTGTGGAAGTGATTATTATCATTAAATTTAATGTTGATAATAAACACTAAATAATTAAACTTCCTTATTTAAATTAACACATGATATATACTTCAAATACAGAAATCTATATTTATATCTATACTAAATGAATAACCAAGAATGACACATGTCACTCTCTGGTCAATCATATTTAATTATAATTTAATTTTCAATTAATTCATTTAATATTTATAATTTATTCATTTAATGAGATATTAACAATTGAATAACAAAATGCTAATCTTCTATATATATATTAAAGGAATAACCCAAAATGACACATATCACTCTTTGGTTAATCTCATTTAATTATAATTTAATTTTCAATTGATTCATTTAATATTTCTAATTAATTCATTTAATGAGATATTAACAATTGAACAACAAAATGCTGATAATTATGATTGATAATAAAATTGTAGATTATGAAATTTTAGGAAAATATTTTAGTTAAAGTTGATGTTTGCAATTACAAATGATAATTAAAAACTTTCAAACAATTAAATTTAAATTACATACTAATTAAATTAAGAATTAATGATAAATAATAATAATTTATTTACTTATGAATAATAATTTTCAAATTTCATAATTAGTATTAAAAAAACACACGAGACATACGCTAGTTATTCATATATTTGAAAAAGGTTATAAAAAAACATAAATAAATAGATAAAGAAGAAAAGACTCACGTATTACATGAATCCTATATACTAATTTTCGCATATAATTATATACTTTTTTTTACATATACAAAATTATGTATTTTAATTTCTTAATTAAATCGTGCATTTATTAGAAGATAGTAGTATTTAAAGTAGGAAAATATCTGCCTAAAAAAACAAGATCTAGTACTTTAAATGTATAAAATTCACTAGTATTAGTCAACTTTCTAAGTATTGTGGTTCACAATTAATTGTCGCTATAAATGGGTCAAGTCAAATACTTTAATTAATGAATTAATTGGAAAAGGGAATAATGATTGGTCAAGCACTACAATTTCATTCCTCTTTTAGTTTTTTTCCAACAAGAAAGAGAAAAAGGTTCAAAGTTGGTTCTTTTATTTTATTTTATTCCTTTTTAGTAACTTAATTTTATACTTTAGTTTAGAATATTTAGCTCCATTAAATATTGAATAGAAACTGATTCTCTACCAGACAGAATATTAGCTCATCTTAATTTTACTTCAGAAATTATATCCTCCAAAATTTAATTTTTTCCAACAATTATCACTCTGAATTATATTAATCAAGAATATAATTTTATCTTATATTTAACAAGAAAGTTGTAAATACACTAATTCAAAAAAATTCTAAGATACAAGATGGCTTCATAAATATAATTTATTGAAATTGAGTTATATTATTCAGGATCCAAATTTATTTTCACAAACCATTCCCTTTATTTTTCAAATGTATTTTGGGTACGTATTTAATATGTGACCTCAGAAATTTATCCTACTTTTGTAAATCTTTGGACCAAACAACAAACTTGTGGGACGGTGCCTAGCTTTTCCCCAGCAAACTAGAAATAAATTATTCACAATATATCATAATATTGTGATATTATGTATCACTATAAATAAATAAATTAAATAGAAGCTTATCGCTGCACCTTTCAAATTATTTTAAAAAAATTTGAATTTCATGTCTTCTAGCTAAAAGAAATTTTGAAAGTACTTATAGAAATTTCATTACTAATTTCAAAACTAAACCTTTATATTCTTATAAGAATATAGGCGGTTGAACAGGGATAATCCCAAGTCTTGGCTTCCGAATCGACTTCTTCAACTTTGCAACGTAATCCGCTGAAGTCATCCAGAATTTGTCTCTATTGTTAAAGGGCCCTTCAAAACTATTAGCTTAGCTAGCGTTTCGGGAGAATCTAGTCATTTAGTTAGTTCATAACAATTTATATAAAGCAAGGGATAAAACTTCTATGAGAGCTTCCCCTCATGTAGTCGTCAGCCTTCCTGATGATCTTTCTTGACTCAAATGCTGAGTTGATCCTCTCGGATAGAAAAGGAAGCCGCGGATGGCATGCCTTTTCTCTTAGCAAAGGCAAGTGAGGTATGGTTAGCATCATTGTCGATAAGAAATTCTTCTTGTTTGATAGCACAAAAGGTCTGTGAGTCATATATTGAATCACTTGAATAGAAAATATATATAATAATAAAATATGATCATTTCAGTTACTATTATTCATGTTTAAATGAAAATGTTTTCAAAATTAAAATTATAGATAGAGATAATTAAAAAAGTGTTGATGTATGGAACTAATTAAGGAGGTGGTAGTATATATAGCTAAAATAAAAAGTAGAAAAGTAGCACAACATAAAGCATGTGGAAATGCTTGGTAAAATGAGGACCAAAAGAAGCACCTTTTGATGCCCTATCTATCAAGGACCATTCATGGTCTATTATTTTACTTTAATATGTGCATTCAACCTTTTTTGTTGAAATTAAGACTAAACCACTAACCTAGCTTTTGGTGGGCCAATAATTATAAATTTAATATATATATATATATATATATATATATATATGAATATATATGGTTCTTGTAAGTCATGAGACATAATTCCTTGAAAAAAGATTCTAAGTTATTAATCCATTCGATATCTAGGTTTTTTTTTTTCTTCTTTTTAAGTGATGGATGGGTATGTATACCCTATTTATTCTTTAGACCCGTTATTAAAAGGCATCATTAGACCATCTCCAACAGTACACAGGATTTTCTTGTTAATCTTACACAATTTTTATGTAATAACTGTCAATGATCTCCAACAGTTTACATTATTCTCTGCATCAAAAAAGAATATTCCATAATATTCTTTATTAATTAATTAATTTAACATTTTATTTATTATAAATATTCGTTATTATTGTTAAATAATCTATTTTTCATCTTTATTATTTTCATAAATCTAGTTCAGATATATTCTTATATCCTTAATAAGTTCTATAATATTCAATATGGATATTTTACAAATATTTTCGTAAATCTAGTTCATATATATCCTCATCCTCAATAATATAAATAAATTTGTAGCAATCTTATTATTAATAAATCTTTATCAATTACTTACCTAATATCTATATATAGGTCATAGATCATACATTCATTTGCACTCCTAATTTCTTTTTATACATATTCTTTGTAATGTCTATATATCGTGGTCAAAGTTACAAGACAATTGAATTGTATTTTTTTTCCAAAATCGGAATGATTATAATAGCACTTAATATAAAAAAATGAGGAAAAAATGAATACAAAGTAAAAATAATAAAAAAGAACTTAAAAACAAAATAAAATAAGAAAAGAAAAAGAATAAAATAAATAATAAATAATGATAAGAAAAAAATGAATACAAAGTAAGAATATAGAAAAAGAAATTAAAAAAATAAAATAAGAAAATAAAATGAACAAAATAAATAAATAAGAAAAGAAAAAAAAAGATGGCGCAAGGTTTGACCTGTGGATAGTTGGCGCAAAACCAGCGGTTAATATGAGATGACGCAGAGAAAAGATTTATTGTTGAAGATGAAAACAGGCGCCATCAAATTGTGATGGCGCACTGTTGGAGATGCTCTTAGATTAAATCTGATGGTTTAAATTGCAAACTATAACATTCGATCAGTTTTATGTTGTTTGATGGAGTTCGTGTGATTGATTTATAAAATTTAACATGAATATTAATAAACTCTTAATAAAATAGGAAATTAATTAAACACATGACCAATAGTCACCAAGAGTTGAGCTCTCCTTTTAGACCGGAAGACGGTAGAGTCTCCGGTTTATCATCGTCAATACTTTCTTATAAGAAGCAATATACACAATATTTAAAATGTCCATTTAACTTCGATATATAATTTTTTGAAAATATCACCTTAATAAGGAGAGAGTGAGTAGAATTATATATTTGATTATCCACTCATTGAATTCTCTTTTAATATTTGGTTATTATTGTACCAGGTAATATCATCTCGGCCTTATTAATTGAGTTTCATCATTATAATTTCTACTATGAAGAAAAATCAATTTTTAAATGGAAGAATGTATTGCAGTCGAAAATATTATGAATTACTAATCAATAGTAATTTATTAATGATAGTCAACAATTACTTGTTAATAAAATATAAATATCATGATTATCTTTTTAATTTATTTCTAAAGTTAGGTTCGATTAATATGAGGATAACGACTCTTAACTCATTGAAACATCACTACTTCAGATACAAATCATTTTTGCTTGTCTAAAACTCAAACACACGACTAATCATCAACATGGTTTGGAATCTTTCTTATTCATCATTCAATTATATTTGTATGATATATACTATTCCCTATAATAACATATAAGAGAGAAAATAAGGATCATGTGTACTTAAATGATATACATTTTATGATGTAAATTGTGATGATCCGATTTAAATTTGGAAAATATAAATTATTTAATATTTTTATCCCTTCCACTACGCTCCTACCAAGTTAATTAAAAGATGAGAGAGAACGAGAGAAGATGTTTTTTAGTTTTTTTTAAATGAGTGATGTAACCAAAGAGAGAGAAGAAAAATGAAAATGTTGTAATATCATGGGGAATCCCAGTCAACATCACAGTTTTACCTTTTTGCCCTTTTCTTTATCTTTCTTTTATACCTAATATTTATTACTAAAAAAAAAAAAGTATCCAAATGGATTTCTTTTTTTGGAAGTTTATTCGTGGAAATCATTTTTGTGGTAATTATTTTTTAAATATCATCACTTCTCAAAACTATGTTACTCAGCATCGTAAATATATGTGATTTGAAATTTTTGGGTCACGGTTTTAGTGAATTGATATTAAAATGCACTTTAATCAAACAAATATAAATGTTTGAAACTATATTTTAGAATTCCAAGCTTTGAAGTTTGTTTATAGATAAATTATCATTCAAAGCATTTTCAAATGTACACTTATCATGTTATAGAATTTTGTATACATTCATTTACTCAACTAACTTTTATGAGTGTATGATTATTATGTGCATTATTGATATTTGAAAATTACATAATATAAAATTTGATTATCTTATATGATATCTACTAATGAAATTTTGAATATATTTTTCATTTTATGAGAAATAAACCTAATGTAAAAAAACTAACTTTATTAGTAAGAAATTCAAGACGTGTAAAATTATAACTCCGTACAGCTCGGTGTATGTTTTATTTGGTTAAAATTTGTCCAAATTCAATCCAAAACTAACAAATAAACTTAAATTTAATTTTTTCAATCCTATAAAGTATCATATATGAGTTCACAATATTAATATGTTGGACTCAATATATATAATTCAGGTACACCCCATAACTAAATTAAAATAAAAGATTGTAGTAGATTAGGAAACGTATAATCTATATAATTGTAAAATACAAAAACTTATATAACACGATCTTATTACTAGTTTTTATGAGATCGTCCTTTTCATTTGTGAATTAAATTCATTACCACTAATTATAATAGAGAAAATGGGCAAAAATACCACAATCCCTATAACAAATACATTTTTTTACCATACAATATAACAAAATGTCACTTTCTACCACTAAATATAACAAAATGTCACTTTCTACCACTTATTTGACTTGGTCTTCTTTCAATAATGAGGGAATGATTACTTTCTTACACAATATTCGGATTCCATTTTCTCTTTGGTAAAAGTGGAATCCTTTTTTTTTTTTTACTTTTTTTTGTTTCTTCATATGCATTATTAGATATGAGAAAGATGTTCTTTATTTTTTGTTTTATTTGATATCACATACATTCACATTCACGTGAAAAAAGTAAAAGATTGAAAAAAATTTAACTTTTCAGTGTGATTTGATATTACATACATTCACGGGAAAACAGTAAAAAATTTCAGCTTTTAAAGAGAATAGAGATGAAAGTGTAGATTCATTCAAAAACAAAAAAATTGAAGAGGCAATCGTTGTCACAAACTTCCTGAAGAATCAAGTAAGTTTTTATAAATTATTTTATCCGTTTTAATATTTAGTTAGTGTACAAAATTGTTAATGGTACATTAAACTGTGGGATATTATTAGTTTAGATTAATAGAGGGTTTCATGAATTTTTTTTGTTACTCGAAAATTAGTGTTGGACACATATATAATGTTAGTCGAACATTGAATTAGCTTGCTCGAACATTTTGAATTGAGTTACTCGAATATTTTATGAAGATTACTCGAACATTTTTATTAAGGTTACTCGATCATTTCTTTAAACTTACTCGAAAATTTCATTAAACTTACTCGAAAATTTTACTCGAAAATTAATATAAGGTTACTCGAAAATTTTGATGAAGGTTACTCGAAAATTAATATAAGGTTACTCGAAAATTATTATAAGGTTACTCGAAAATTATTTTAAGGTTACTCGATCATTTTTTTTTAAATACTCGAACATTATGAATTAGGGTTACTCGAACATTATTTTAGGGTTACTCGAGTATTGCATAATGTTCGAGTAACCCACTGGAGTTTCTGTAATTTTAAATTTTCCTAATTTTTTTTCACTTATATAGGTCAAATTAATTAGAAGAAGATGGCTTTCCCAGTGGTGGTGCGGTTTGGGGGTTATTGGGAAGGTTTACAATATGTAAACGGTTCTCAAACATTGATTCATCTTCAAACAATGACATATATCGATTTATTGAACTTAGTTCACGGAGTTGTTCTAGCCGATATGAATTGTTGGGGCTATGTGATTCATTATCTAGTTGAAATCAATGGAAGATTGAAGAAGAAGAAAATTAAGGATGATTTAGATTTGAAGCAGGCGTTTTCAACCGTTGATGAGGTTGTAGTTGTTTTTATTTCTTTGAAAAACATGCAAGTCGGAGCATTAGGGGGATCCACATTTTCCGGCCATGAACAATATAATGAAGGTCCTCAAAGTTTTTTTCCGTTAACAGACGAAGTGGAGCGTCAAAATTTCAATGTCAGCATGGGAGAGAACTGGATTTCTTCAAATATTCCCTTAGGGCTACAGAGCGACGAAGGATTTTATTCAACATGGGGTGTTGGAGATGGGCTTGAAGACACTTTTGTTGGAACGTCTTCAAATCAACAAAGGGAGCCTTGGGTGGCATCATTCGGACGAGTTGATACTACTAATTTGAACAATTTGGACTTGAATAGACTCCCAACTGATGAATTAGAAGATGTTGAGGCACACGAATGGTCAACGCAGCAAGAAGAGCAGGATGATCGAGTCGGTATGTGAACATTTATGAACTTAGCATATTGTATTGTTTGTGTTTATTGTGATTAACAATTTTCTGTGTTTTTGTTGTAGATCCAAACAATGAAGAAGATGATTTTGCACTTGATGAAGATGTAGAGGCAATGTTGGATCAGGAGCAACGGGAGGCATATCAGCAATTTTGTGATGACATAATGAGGGCGGAATGGTATATTCCCGACATTCCATCATTCGATGAGTTACCTTCTTCTTCAGAGATTGATCGTGCTCCCCAAGGACTGCAAAAAGGATCGACTTTTGGTAGTAAGACCGAACTAAAAAATGTTGTTGGGTTCTATCATTTGGAGAATCAGGTTCAATATCGTGTGGATCATTCGGACAAACGCCGATGGTATGTGAAATGCAGCCAAAAAAATTGTCCATTCATACTCACGGCCTCTGAAAAACATGGTATTTGGAAAATCTCCAAAGTTGTCCTGCCCCACACTTGTTCATATGAGTTGAACGCCGGTGCTCCCCGTAGACTTCCATCCACTTTAATTGGAGATTACTTCGTCGAGAGGCTCCGAAAAGACAAATCAGATGTTTCCACTAGAGACATAATTCGAGAAATGAGCCAACATGGCTTGAATTTGAACTACAGATTTGCATTAACTGCAAAACGTCACGCCATGCGAACTGCATACGGAGATCCGAAGAAGTCATTCAGCATGCTTCCTGCGTATTTACAGATCTTGAAGGAAACCAATCCGGGAACACATACTGCACTAGAGACACATAAAGGAGGAAAATTCAAGTTCGCATTTTTTGCATTAGGTGCATCCATTCGGGGATTTGCTCAGTACTCGAGACCTGTGATTGTGGTTGACGGTTGTCATTTGAAGGGACAGTTCAAAGGAATTGGGTTCGTTGCTGTTACGAAAGATGGAAACGAGCAAATTTTTCCACTCGCTGTTGGGATAGGAAGTGTTGAGAATGATGAATCCTGGACATGGTTCTTTCGTAATGTTCGAGAAGCATTTGGGTGTCCAGATGATCTGTTGATTGTGTCTGATCAACACGCGAGCATCAGTAATGCCATTCAGAATGTATACCCGGAAGCAGCCCATGGACTTTGTTGTTTCCATCTTCAACAAAATTTGTCCAAGTATGGAGCACATTTAGTCGGACTATTCCACAGGGCTGCTTATTGTTATGATGACTGTGATTTTGATAGGTATGTTTTCCTCCGTTGTTTTTAAGCTACGTTTTTTTAAATAAGTGTACCAAGCTGCCGAGTAAAAAAGTTTATTATTTCTACAGGTACATTAGTTTTGTCCAGGAGAGTGGAATTTTGGGGGCTATTGAAGCCTTAAAAAAGGCCAACGCAACGAGGTGGTCTCGCGTCAAATGTCCTGTTCGACGATATAACTTCATGACATCAAATGCTGCCGAGGTTTGGAATTCTCGTCTCGTTTGGGCAAGAAAGTTACCCGTTTGTGCCTTCTTGGAAGCTGCTCGAAGGATTATTGAAAAGTGGTTTGCTGAGAGGCGGATAGGGGCTGAAGAAAGAGAACAAACTTTCACAAAGGCGGCACACGACAAGTTAGCCGAACTCATGAGCAAAGGCCGACAAATGGAAGTGGACAGACTTGGTCGAGGGAAATTCAAGATCACAGATGGGCGAAAACTATTTCTAGTTGATCTCACCGGCCTCGTTTGCAGTTGTAAGGTTTTCCAGAGCGAGTTGATTCCATGCGCGCACACATGTGCGGCCATCAGGTTCTATGCACACCAACTATTTCTGTCAAAAAATATGTTTTATGTCATTCTGGCAATTAATACGTTTTTTGTACCAGTTATTCGAAGGAGTCAGTCGTACCATATGTGTCTCCTTACTACACGACATCCTGGTTGAGGGTATGTGGGGTGGAGAAGTTATGCCTGTTCCCGACCCGACTGCTTGGGTACTTGATGAAGATACGTGCTTAACTGTTTGTGTTGCGCCGGATCAACCAAAACAGGCCGGCCGACCCAGAACTAGAAGAATACCTTCAAGTGGAATAAGTTCGGGGGCACGTCGAAGTACATCCGTTCCGATGGCCCCACCTTCACAGGAACATGAAGATTTGGACGATGAAGATAATCTGCCAACTCAAACTGAAACGAGAACAAGAAGAAAGAAGAAATGTTCTGTTTGTGGCTCAGACACGCACACCAGAAGGAAATGTTCTGTCTATTTGAGTCAACATCAAGACGCTGGAAATCTTAATTGATATGTAATTGAGTATGAGTTGAGTCATTAGGGCGTGTGTTGGATTGTTAAAAAAGTCAAATATTTAAAAAGTTGATTGCTGTAACTCTTCGAACTGAGATCCCATCCAGCGTGTCAGCCGTGAAAATAAGTCGTCGTCTCCTCGGGACGACTCCCCATGATCCACCGGAGCTTGTTGTGGGGACTGATGATATGTAAAATCCGGCTCCGGGCACCTCTCCGCAATGGGGCTAGCGCGAATGGGCACCTCGTCATCGAAACTCTCATGAACCTGGACGTGCGGGTCCTGCTCGGTGGTCTGAAAGTCCTGGTCCTCGTCAATGAGAGTCGTGGTGCGTGTGGACCGTCTATCGGCTGCCCTAGTCGTGGTGCGTCTGCCTGCACGAGTGTTCGGTCTCGTGGGAGGACCGGCTTCATCCCCCTCAGTCTCCTGTGCAGGTCGACGAGCTGTACGAGCATTAGTGGGACGACGACCACGCTTCTGCTTCACAAGCTGTACTCCCTGGGCGATGTCCTGGTCAATGTCCCTCATATAGGGCTGCAACATCTCCTCAGGTGTGGGCATGAGACGCTCAATACACTCCAGACCCTACGAAGAAAAGACAAATGTTGTGTTCTTAGTGAAAAGTTCTTCACAAGTATATGTTCTGGAAAAATATATAATTAACATTAATATAAAATTTATACCTCTTCATCCAGAAGATGTGTGACGTCGACCACAGACCTCATGGTGGACCACTTCAAACACCTCGGCATGTATAAGGATGTGGCCATTCTGGACCCCGTAAACTCCACTGTCCTGGGGATTGCTTCAAAAGCCCATAACTGTAAAATAAACAAACATGATATAATTTCAGGGCTGCAAAATCAAAAATAATATTTTAAGAACATAAATAATCTTACACATACCAGGAGGGCGTTCGAGAACCCGTAGAAGTGGTATGCCTGGACACCAGATGAACGCAGGGGCGTAATGGTGTTCGGATAGTTGTCCATGTAGTGTAACAAGGTGAGATATGATATCTTACCCCATGGGAAGGTCTCCCATAAATCAGGCTGCTCAACCAAGTCCCAGACCCACATATCAACGAATTTATTGCCGGCGTCCACCCCAAGTAGTATACAATACAAAACAAGGATCTTGGCGATCTTCAGTGAATCAACCGCACTATCCATAAACTCGCCGGCCTGAAATCTTGATCGAATCTGTGCAATGCTCACTCGAGAACTGCCGACAAAGACCCTATAATAAACAGCTCCCTCAGGTGGACAATGATCCCCGGACGGGTCGAAGACCGAATCACCGAATTTAAGCCCAGTGATCAAAGCGAACTCGATCTTCGAGAACCGACAAAGCTGATGGTCTCGACCAACTGCAAACCATCTCTCATCCGGAGCCGTGCCTGGAACACGTACCTCTCGGGACATAAGAACATGAAGGAGGGCCTTACAAGAGTCCCTATTTGTCCCCCATCTCAGAAAATGCCCGAATGAGGAAGCGACAAAGTCCTGCTCACAGCGACGACCTATAGCACGCAGCTGTGTCTTGATATCATCAAGGACACTGAGTCGGACATATCCATTAATATAGGCCATGCGACCCTGGCACAATTCACGAACCCACGAGTACCCGACCTATACATTTACAAGAATAGAACACAGATTTATATCATATTTATCAACAAAATACACTTTACAGAAACCTCAACAAAAAATAAAACGGTTTACTGATTTTCAGATATTCGAACAAGTTAAAGGGTTATTCGAACAAAATTGAACCCTACTCGAACATTTTAAGGGTTATTCGAACAATAGGGTTATTGTTCGAATAGCCCTTAAAATGTATGACTTTTACTCGAAAATACAACCCTACTCGAACATTTTAAGGGTTCAATTTTAAATGTTAATCCAAAATACCTAATTGTTCGACTAACCCTTCAAAATATTCGAGTAACGAACAATTAAAGGTTACTCGAAAATTATGAAGACTAACCCTTCAAAATGTTAGGTATTTTGAAGGTTACTCGAAAATTACGAACAATAACCTCAGGTTGCTCGAAAATTATGAAGGTTCCTCGAAAATTTTCGAGGAACGAACAATTAAAAGGTTGCTCGAAAATTTTCGAGGAACGAACAATTAAAAGGTTGCTCGAAAATTATGAAGGTTCCTCGAAAATTTTCGAGGAACGAACAATTAACCAGTTACTCGAAAATTATGAAGGTTCCTCGAAAATTTTCGAGGAACGAACAATTACAGCGTTACTCGAAAATTATGAATTGTTCGAGTAAGCAAGAATTTTCGAGGAAGTATGAAAATTTTCTGCAGATTTCACCCTAAAATCTAGATGCTTTTCCAACAAATTCCTTAACAAATTCCAACAAATTCCAACAAACATTCAATATAAATAACATGTAATACATTTTCAACTTCACAGTTTATACATGCTTAGACATTCTATCGGATGTTTCGACCTCTATTCTAATACACATTCAAAATTTTCGAATGAGATGGAATCTAACCTGGTTTGCCATTCCTCGATAATTTGCGTTCCAAGATCTTCCTTCCACGAATTTGAGGCTGTAAATTTTTCGAATAGTGGTCAATTTTTCAGGGTAAATTTTCGAATAGTTTGCTGTAAATTTTCGAAGAGGGGGAAGTTTTTTGTGAAAGTGAAAGTGAAAGTGTGGGGGGGGCGTGTGGGGTTGGTGTGGGGTTGGTGGGCCATAATTGCCCAATTAACTCTCAATGATAGGAGAGAGAATCCTACTTTTCAAATTTAGTGGTATTTTGTGGTATTTTGTTATAATTAGTGGTATTTTGAGACATTTTTTTATATTGAGTGGTAAAATTCAAATTTTTTATATCAAAAGTGGTATTTTTGGTTGTGTTCTCATTATAATATATAAATTAAGGTAACATAATTGATGAGACGGCAAAAAGTAATTATAGTATTTAGGGGGAAAAAAAAGTAATTACATTACAAGGGAAAAGAATCAAAATGGAAATAGGTTGGAAGAAAAAAGAAAAAACAATTTGGCAAGAATACCGCGACAGGACACGTGGCGTAAATCGAAGCGTTGATTAAAGGCGAATATTGGGAAAGATTGATAATATTCCTGATTTAACCCCAGTACAGTACCCCAATAAAACTACTAGAAAGCCCATTTATATATATATACCTAAATTGTAGGCTTTTTCATTTCCGGGTATTCAGAGTTGAGCCATCGTCTCATCTCATCCTCCATGCTTTCTTCTCCCCCATCTTGATTTTTTCTTTGCTCGAAAAATCCCATTTTCTCTAATCTGAAATCGGATTTTTCTCTTCTTTATTGAGCATCTTTCATGTCGATGTCGACCTACTGGTGTTACAGATGCAGCCGATTCGTCAGGGTTTGGACCCAGGATTCCGTCAATTGCCCCGATTGCGACGGTGGATTCGTCGAGGAGATCGAGACTCCCGCCAGATCCTCGCTCTCCGACTCCCGCCGACGTCGTTTCCCCGCTGCCGCCATGTATATGATGCGAAATCCTGACTCCAGCCCCGGTACTGGGTCGGGCTCCGTCGCGGCGTCCAGCCCGAGGCTGCGGAGGAGTCGCAGGAATGGGGGAGATCGGTCGCCGTTTAATCCGGTTATTGTTCTTCGTGGGCCCAACGATGGTGGAGGTGGAGGTGGAGGTGGAGGTGGAGGTGGAGGTGGAGGTGGAGGTGGAGGTGGAGGCGGTGGCGTAGGAGGAGGAGCAACCCCGGGAGCAGGGTTTGAATTGTATTATGACGATGGAGCAGGGTCGGGTTTACGGTCGTTGCCTGCTAGTATGTCGGAGTTCCTGCTAGGGTCGGGTTTTGATAGGTTGTTGGATCAGTTGTCTCAGATTGAGGGAAATGGGATTGGGAGAATCGATAGTAATCCCCCTGCGTCCAAGGCTGCTATTGAGTCGATGCCAACGATCGATATAACTGATCAACATATTGCTATTGAATCACATTGTGCGGTTTGTAAAGAGGCCTTTGAGATGGGGGGCGAGGCTCGGGAGATGCCCTGCAAGCATTTGTACCATCAAGATTGTATCCTGCCATGGCTTTCCCTGAGAAACTCTTGTCCCGTTTGCAGGCACGAATTGCCGACTGACAATGAGAGGCTTAATGGTAGTAATCAAGATGCGGGTGAAGGGAACCGTGTGAGTGAGGGATTAAACGATGATGAGACGGTTGGATTGACAATATGGAGATTGCCGGGTGGAGGGTTTGCAGTGGGGAGGTTTTCCGGGGGGAGGAGAGGGGGGGAGAGGGAGTTGCCTGTGGTTTATACGGAGATGGATGGAGGGTTTAACAACAGTGGTGTACCAAGGAGGATTTCATGGGGTTCTAGAGGTAGCACCTCAAGGGAGAGGGGTGGATTGAGGAGGTTTATGAATAGTTTGTTTGGATGTTTTGGTAGAGGTGGATCATCCACTTCTACTTCTAGTTCGGATTCAAGAATGAGCCCTAGGAGTGGCACCTTCTCATCAGTGTTTAGCTCTACATCAAGGCGGCGTAGGGGTTGGGGTTTTGAAGTTGAGGATGGGAGCCATCGGAGATGGTAATTTCTGTAATATTTGACCGGGGATGGTGAAAATCTTCACTATGGAGTATCATTTTTACTGTACATATGTTTTGCTTAACTTGATTGCTCCGATTTCATTTCGACCTATATATGATGCATAAGCAACACAGAGATGAAGGAACAATCGAAAAATGAAAGGCCTCTCTAATGTTTAAAACTGGAAATTGGAGAGAAGTTCCAACCATTTCAGTGTATGAATTTAAGAGCCCCTTATTATTCTTTACCTCTCTAGCATATGTTACCTCTCCTTTGGCAATGCCATTTTTATGTTGGATCTGTAATTGGAATTTTAATTTTGCGTACAAAGCTTAATGAAAAATCATTTAGGATGTTTTGGATTATGTTCTTTCTTCAATATATCCTTAAAATATATCTACTATGCATTAATTTTGATTTTCTGTTTGTTTGTATCCTAATCGACACAGTGACATGTTTATCTCTCTGCATAATTGGCATCTGTAGAAACTGAAGTTTGTGTAGGTATGAGAGAGGATCTCACATGGTCTTTCAGTTATCATATATACCAAGCCTAGAATATGATATGACCTAAGGTAACTTTGAGGATGATTCTGTGTTATATTCATACATTAATGTTCATCCTTTTTTGTGTATTGCAAATGCATTACATTAATAATACACTTCCAATTCTTGCTTCTGTTTCCATGTTCAGATTCGACAGAAGCTGGAACGAATCCAAGCGACCTTAGTTCTCTCGATCCTACTTAGTATCTTTCGGTAAGAGCTTGCGTTATTTTTGCATATATTTCAGCTGGAATTTCATGCTTCCTAAGTTCCAACACCCATCACAATTTGGTGCATATTGAATGCTTGGTCCATGAAAGAAAGTCTTAGAATTTTGTCATCTTTTTCTATATGTACAACTGATTGATGTCATCAGTGATGCATGCTAATGTGGATAGTTATATTTAAATCTGAAATTAGATTTTATTTTTTTCATTCTCACCTACTTCCATTAAGCTATTGACAACATACATACTACTATATGTCAAGACCAATAGACAGGGTCATAACTAAAGTCAATTTCTTCTTTGCTGGCTTCTTATTTTTTGCTAGATATATATATATATATATTTTATGTATTTGTCCTAATTTATAGGTCGAATTGTGACATTGTAGTTAGTGGTATAAGAATATTAATATAAACATTAAACTTGGGAAAGGAAATAAGCCATTCTTGGTTTACTCCAAATTGTGGAACCCCATGAAGCACATCGATAGGTAAAAGCTACAAAAATGTCTTTTCATCGAATACAGTGAGAAGTTTTGTATTCACTTATACCTATCATTTCATAACTCATCATCTAAAGCATAGAACTAAATAATCTGGTTCAATATAATTACAAATGTTTGACAACATGAATGAAGAGTACTTTTCTATATTTCATTTTATTAACTACTCGAGAAAGGACCTTGACTTATTGTTTTTTGCAATTTAAAATCTTTCTTCTATTGATTGTTATACATTTTCTACTCTTAACTGGCTTTTCTTTGAAGGGGTTCGCAAAAATTTTGTGATTTATATTCAACTTTCATATTGAATTGCAACTTTACAAAATTATTCCTATTTTTCATAAATATATGCATTTTTTTTTTATGGACTAAATACTATAAAGTAATTTAATTAATTGCTTGTTATCTGAAAATTTTGTATAAATTTTAAATATAATTTTAAAGTATACAATATTTATAAATATGTAGTAACTAAAGTAAATTAAAAAGAAATAAAAAAATAAAACTAGAAGTTTCAAAACTTGGGGATGGATTTGCAATTCTGCAATTTTATTTTTTTAAATTTAGATGACACTTTTAGGAGTTTTGAATTCCCAAAATTCCAATTTCTCACTGTATAGGAATATAATAGACTAGTCTTCACAATTTGTATCAAACAAGAGAAAGAAACAAGTACAATTATTTATAGATATTCATATATGTTTTCCATGCTAACTCAGTTTTTGAACTCCAGTCAACAAACAATACTAGCTGTTAGGTATAACATTAGTTTCACAATTATCTTGTCCCATAAATGTAACTATTCAATATCCCTGCAATACATTGATCACATCAAAACGATTTCAAGATCGAATCCACTTTGAATTTGATAAATGCATTGCTTATGAAGTGTGTGTTCATTTAAGTCCTATAGATCTATCTGTTGTAGATTGGAAAATTGCAAATTGATATTCGAAAGAAACGATTACTTAATTACAGTAAAACCCCCCGTCACTTTTTTTAACCCTCAACCATTTGCCCTTCAAAATACCAGTATGATGGTGCATGGTCGTTGTAGCTGAGCTGCTGACAACGTCGTAGACTATAGTCCCTCTCATTTCAGCCCCTTAATTTGGTCGGAATTCATCACCAAACAAATCCAGCTGATGCAAAAAATTGAAGGAAAAAACAAAAACAAATTATCGATTTTTTTTTTTATGGAAATAGAAATTAAAGTAGAAGAAAACAATGTTGATATCTTATGAATGAAAATCTGTCAACTAATTCAAACCAAAAACATTCAAGAATTCAGTCCTACACTGTGTGACTCAAACTCAGTACATATGTTTTAGGTAGCAGATGTCTTTAAGCAATGAGTTGTGAAGCCTAATACCTAACCTAGCTGGCCTTAGAGAGCATTGCAAGGCCCATTACTGAATGTTAGATTACCTAATTTTCATAAGTTGTGGTTTGGTCCAGAGAATGAGATTTTTTTTCCAATCTCTCTCTCTCTCTCTCTCTCTCTCTCAAATAAATTCTTGATTAATTGATGATAGTAGTACATTTTTATTATACTTATTCATAAATTTAATTATATTTAAATTTATTTAGTCGGTATACTATGTCAGACATGGAAAGATTAATTCTAAGATTTAATTAAGTTACTAAAAGGATTTTTAGTGACATTTTTTTTTTGGATACATATGTTCTTAATCATCTTTAAATATGATGGTACAAGCTACATACAGTGGAATTAGCTACATGAATGATGATACACGTTGCAGTATGGTGGTACGAGCATTTATATAGTGGTATAGATATGATGATATAAAGTTGTTAGGGATTGAATTGTTTTAATTAACTTCATCAAGAAGAGAAGGACTTGGGTGCCCCAGGTTCGGATCCTAGGATCTGTGCCCCCAACCCGACCCGTTCCACTATGTATAGCTAAAACCCTAATTCTTCCTATCCATCTTCTTCTCCACAGCGCGCCTCTTCTTCCTTCTTTCTTCTTCCTCTTTTTCTTCTTTATGCACCGTTCCTTCTCCTCTGTTCTTCTTCTTCTCTTCTTCTCCTCCTCCTTATTCTTCTTCTTCTTTGCTGCTTCTTCAACACAACCTCTTCTTCTCCGCTTCTTCATCGTTGTCGCTTCTTCACTTCTTCTTCTTCGCCGTGTCTTCATTCTCCTTCTTCCGCTTCTTCTCCATTCTCCTTCTTCTATGTTTTACTGCTTCTTTTCTATTTCTCTACTTCTCATTCTTCTATTGCTTCTCCATTCTCCTTCTTTTCTGTTTCTCCATTCTTCATATTCTGCACGGAGGCACCACTTCTTCTCTACATGGAGCACTTCTTCTCTGCAACAATTTCTTTTCTTCTTCTTCTCCGTGATGTAATACCTTAAAGATATTTATATAATACCTGAAAAGTGACTATCAAATACCTTAAATGTAAATATAAAGTATGATACCATATAGATAAAAATGTAATACTTAAAGTTTAAACAGTAATACCTTAAAACTTATTATGTAACACCTTGTATTATACTCTAAGCATTAATATTTCAAAAGTACATATGTAATACCTCACAGGTAAATTATGTAATACTTAAAGGTGTTTATGTAATACCAAATATGTAATACATCAAAGGTGTATATGTAATATCTCAAATGTAAATATATAATACCTTAAAGCTGAATATGAAATATCTCATACTCAAATATGTAATACCTCAAAGGTGCATATGTAATATTTTATGCTTTAAGGTTAAAACCTTAAAGATAAATATGTAATACCTAAAGAGTATACACGTAATATCTGAAGAGTATACACGTAATACCTATCACTGAATGGAATCTGGTGTGCATGGGCGCACACCAGCTCAGGTAAGGACGCGCGTGGAGGCGCGTGGAAGCGATCCATGCGCCGGGTAAAATTTGTGCCCCAAGTGCACACAAGTTTTTGTCCATCAAGAATATAATGTTTTAAAAATCATTCTCTTAGCTTCTTATCTAGAAAGGAATATTTTCTTATGAGTGACTAATTGACAGTGCCTCCTCTTAGTTGAGGAAATATACTTAATATGATAAATAGATTGTTGGCATAGTTCTTTTAAACAAATTCTTGAATATATGACGTCCACTGCTAAGTAGTGTCAAGTAATTATCATGTCATACATCATATTTGTATATATTTATCAGAATACTATTTTAATTTGATAAACAAAAACTCAACTCTATGAAATATTTGAGGCTCACTTAGGACATACATACACATGAAGTAGCTATCATGATTTTTGTAGAAAAAAGTGAACCCTACTCAACTTTGTTTTTTATATATACAAACGTGGGCCTCAAAGTTTTTTTGTGAACACAAAAAATTAGTTAGCATGATTTTTGTAGATAAATTCCAAGTGATTATTCATCAATGAATATCGTACTCTAGTGTTGTCATTATTTGAATATGCATCATTTCTATCAAATGTATGTCTAATAATTTTTGGTGAAATTCTATTCTTACGAACTCCATTATAATATTGAATCTTTTTAGCTGTCTTATATTTTTTTGAGAAGAAAACTTTAACCTGCATGTGCTACATTAAAAAAAAAGAAGACATTTGAAGCCTTTATAAAAGTTAGAAGCCAGAAAAATAACACCGATCTTCGAGATGTTGCAGTTGTTATCCTTAAATTAATATCCAACTCGTGCAAGTGGATTATTGATCAAAAGAAAATGAGAAAGTCTTGTATATGACCGTCTCATGGATATTTTTTCATGAGATGATTTAATTTATAACCCACTCTAAGTAATTTATATAAAATTTTGTGAATATAATAAATTCAATTCATGAATTAAAAAAATTAGACTTACAAAAATTATTCATAATATCATTATCCATGAGTAGATAAATTAGTGTGAAACAAAGAGTCTTAAAAAGAAGTGAGGTTTGTCGGTGTGTCCAATTGTCATAATAAAAGACATGAAACAAAGATCTCTTTATCTTCTTTTTGTACTGTTGTCAATCCCCAACAGCTGTCCACTCTTCCCATTTCGATTTTCTAAAGTTTTGAAAGAATTGAGAAAAACAAACATCTTCGTAATAATATCAAATTGTTTTGATACACGTGCCCTCTCTCTCTCTCTCTCTCAAAACTCTCATCCCAATCAAACTCAAATTCGAAAAAAAAAAAAAAAACTCAAACTCAAATTCGAGGAAAAATGGTCCTCCAATACTAACTCAAATCAAGTGGCAAATTTGCTAACAATGTACAATGGACAGTAAGTGACAAATTTTTTTGGTAGCAAATTTTTTTAATCCTTTTGATTTAATTTTGCTGTTTTAATATTTTTTTATTTATTTGATTCATTTTCATTTTCTTGTATCCAATAATTTTCATCTAGTTAGTTATTAATTTAATAACAAACATTATGTAATTTATATTTCTATCATTATATAATATGTAGTTTTCTTAAGCATTCGATTATGTTGTATTGTATTAATTTATCAATTTATATTTATGATAGTTTAGGCATTGTATTGTTTTGTATTACAACGTAATTTATTAAATACAAATGAAAATCATAATTTATAGAAATCTAATATAATATACCATTATATAATTTATAAATTTTTTAATTATTAATTTAATTTTTCTAAGCATTGCATTGTATTGTATGACTAGATAATTTTATTTAGTATTGATATATATTTGTGATGAATTTTATAATATAATGTTGATATTTTTAATAAGATTTTCTTTTATAAATATTTTTTTATAATTGAAATCGATTAAGTTAATTTTTTTTATTGACTTGAAAAACAAATATATGATAAATTTTAAAATTTTAAAAATAAAAATTAAGAATATTGTAAGAGAATATTCCAAATTGAGTTCGAGGATTGGAGATGGTGGCAAACTTGGTGGCAAATTCGGTGGCAAAAACAAGTTTTGAGTCCAAATTTGAGTTCAAGGGTTGGAGATGGTCTAAGTAAACAGGGTTTGGAGTTTAATCCAATTCAAAGTTTGAGGAGCTTCTAATTTTAGTAATCTTTATCGTAAGTTTTAATAATGAATTAAATAAATAATTTTTGACATGTTTATGGTATCATTTTTCTATAACCTTTTGATCGGAATGGATTTATAAGCGATACTCTCCTGATTTATGATAATTATAATTTTAAAGGGTATATTTAATTTAATTGCAAACTAAAATTGAGACTTTATACATCAATTCAAATGTATTCAAGATCATTCTTAGCTCTATTTCAAAAATCTCTTAATTCCTCATTTCTTAGTTCTGTTTACTTGGGTTAATCTCTCGCCGGCTATAAATTTTAGCCCTCAAAATTTATTATAAGATATTATATCTCAATACCTATCAAAGTACTCCCAAGTATCTCAAGTAACCATAATCTTAATTAGTAATAGGCCACACCGTAAGTTTGTTGTTGACACAAGTTTTTAGGTGATAATTTTTTTTAGGTGATAAATTATTATTTTATTTAAAAGTATAATGTCAGAATTTTTGTAGGGGAGAATTTCTCCTTCAAGAACGTTTTTTATGAGAGAGGAAAGAGAAAGAGAAAGGAAAGAGGAGAGCGCAAAAACTCATGTGAGACGGTCTCACGGATAGTTTCCGTGAGACGGATCCTTATTACCCATGAATTGAATTCATATCCACAAACTTTCATATGAATTGCTAAGTGTGGGTTATGGGTTAACCCATCTCACAAAAAAAGATCCGTGAGACGGTCTCACACAAGACTTACCCAGAGAAGAAAGGATTTGCCCATTATCTAATGTGAAAATATTACAACTTTTAATTAATTGATGGTGGTGGACTTATAAACTTTAGTGAAAAATGTTTTTAAGAGTGTATTAGTCGTTTGTTATTGACTCTTAATTTATAATAAACCCTCTAAATGATAATTTTGGTGAATAAAAAATACATATATGTATATGTATCCATCTTTAACATATTTTAATAATTGATGTTTTCATCTTTTTTCAACTTCAATGCGATTAGGGTTCATGTGAAGATACCTTCAAAGATCATGAACGATCTCTATTTATTTGGGTGAAGCTCTCGTTTTTCTCTTCATTCATCAAAACTCAAGTTATTTGTATTAATGATTAGTCGGAGCTGATCTCTAATGTTTGTGATATATATAATTGAATTTGTATCGTTGTAATTATCGTTGTAATTGTGTGGCTTCATGTTGCAATCTTTTCCTTATTTGATTATAAAAATATTTATTTTGTTACTGTAGATTATACACATATGTATGCAACAAACTATGTATTTGGAGGATGGATATACAGTAGTACACAAAAACTCATGTGAGACTGTCTCACGAATAGTTTTCGTGAGACAGATCCTTATTATCCATGAATTGAACTCATATCCACAAATTTCCATAGAAATTGCTAAGTGTGGGTTATAGGTTGATCCGTTTCACGAAAAAAGATCCGTGAAACGGTCTCACACAAGACCTACTCAATGTTATAAATTATGGTGAAAAATTAAGGCAGCAGGTTAATCCACGAATCAAGTGGAATCAAACCAATTTGTTTTTTTCATCCCGGTTAGGTTCGCTAGAATAAATTTTAACCCATTGTTTCTGTGTTACATTCGTGTCGTGTTGGAATTTGACACCCATATGTTGGAGGTTAGAGTTGAAGAATTGTTTTGTTTTGAAATAATATTTTATCGGTGGTATTAGTGGAATCTGTAGGGAAAATGTACGAGAAATGGGTAGAAAAACGTTTGAGAATCGAGGCCTGTGCGAGCACAGTTCCCTTAAAACAGATTCGTCGTCTCACCGAGGTGCACGAGACCACAATGACGTCTGTTTCCCAGGGTACAACGATTACGAGCACGCAGACTTGCACAAGAATGCTGCTCACGGCGAACTGAAAACAGTGCCCGACTTGTACCGGAAGAACGAAGGGGAAGGAAAGGGAAGGAGGATCGAATGGTGTGTCTTCGAACTATGGGAGGACCTCAATTTATAGGCTCCAAAACGGAGCTGAAGAGATGAGCCATTAAGGCCAAAAAGATAACCGCCGGCAAAAGGAACCGGGCTAGGCCCGCTCTTTTCCGGACCAACATTCGTGTACGCAGGTCGCGCATGCACACGAGTCCATTGGTTCGAGCTTGCTTGGAAATGATTTGCACCCCCCGCGCGCGCGCGCGAGAGCCTCTTGGTTTACATCTTACTCACCTCATAAGGTGGAAAGCATTATATACAAGTACAAAACTTGCTAAAGTTCCTATGTGGGACAAAAAGGTTTTTCCCACATTTTCCAAGCTTTAACCATGATCCAAAACCACTACTTCGGCTCCCAATTTCTCATTCACCCTTAATCCATTTTGGGTGAGCTATATACCGAATCGAAGCTCTCACGGAGGAGAACACGTCTCTTCAAACGGATACCATTTTTACCAAATGGGACCCGCCATAAATCAGCCCCCAAAATGGGCAAAATTTCAGAATTTTTCCAACAGAATCAACCTCAAATTGGGTCATTGAAACACAGTTGATGGAGATGACGCCACGATGTTGTTTATTGATAAGCATGGTTGCTTATTAATCGATAAAGCAACTTTATTTAATTACCTTACTTTATGTTTTAGACATTTATCTAAATAATGCCATTAGGTTTTTGAGACTTTTGTGAGTATTTATACTCTACTAGACTACTACTACCCTAATGTTTGAACTTTGAAGGTGACTGACTTTTGATTAAGAAAATAAAGGGGTTTTTCCCTCTCGTGGTGATCACGTCTTCTAGTACACGTGTAGTGTCAAGACTCGGTTAACCAAAAAGTATTACACGTTATGCATAAAAGTATTACATGTCATATATAAAAGTATTACATTCATAATGTAATACTGTTATTCTACTCACATAATACTTTTATGTGTATTATGTGATACTTTAAATTAGTATTACGTACTACATATAAAAGTATTACATGATATATATAAAAATATTACTTGTTTATTTCAATAATAGTACATGTTGCACACAAAAGTATTACATTATGAGAGTATTACTTGTTGATTTCAATAGTATTACATGTTGTACATAAAAATATTACATTTGAGTATTAGACAATATTTTTCTATATATCATCTAATACTTCATAGTATTACATGATATACATAAAAGTATTACTTGTTGATTTCAATAATAATTACATGTTACATATAAAAGTATCACATAATGTATATAAAAATATTACTTGTTGATTTCAATAGTATTACATGTTAGACATATAAGTATTACATGTTGCACATAAAAATATTGCATGATGTTATGTTCTTATAATGTAATAATACTTTTGTGTGTATTAGATAATATACTTTTATATATCATTTAATATTTCATAATGTAATACTTTCATGTATATTAGGTGATACTTTTCTATAGATCGGATAATACTTTTGTATAGTATACATATAATGTATAATATATTACAAAAGTATTAGATGATATATAGAAAAATATTATCTACTACACATAAAACTATTACATATTTTCATACACTCTAACCAAATCCAAAATCATACTATTTTACAAAAGTATTACATAGTATATTGAAAAGTAATACCTAAAACACACAAAAGTATTACATAATTTCTCAAACATTTGTCACAGATGATACACATAAAAATATTACCTTATAAAAGTAAAAGTATTACATTTATAATGTAATATTTTCATGTATGTTGTATACTACTTTTACATATAATATGTAATACTTTTGGTCAACGGCGTTGACCAACCATCGACCGGCGTTGACTTTTGATCGTTGACCGAGTCAGGTTGACCGATCTCACGGATCTCATTCCGTGAGACGGTCTCATACAAGAATTTATCATGAACATTAAGTTCTCCAACAGCTGTAGTTTGACTTTTCAATGTCAAAAGTCAAAACCACTTTCCCCAATCTTATACTTTTATTGCAACCACATTAAAAAGTTTAAAAACGAGTTTAGAATATTCACAAAAACTCATGGGAGACCGTCTCACGGATAATTTTTGTGAGACGAATTCTTATTACCCATGAATTGAATTCATATTCACAAATTTTTATATGAATTGCTAAATGTGGGTTATGAGTTGATTCCTCTCACGAAAAGAGATTCGTGAGACAATCTCACATAAGACCTACTCTAAATTATTTTTTTTGCTCAGTCAAAAAAAAAGTTTATTATAAAAGAAAGATACTGAGTATGAGGAGTACCCAATAAATACAAAATCACATTACATTACAAATCTCGAAAGAAATGCATAGAAAGAAGGGGCACCAGGGGCAAATCAGATTCCAAGACATCCTTTAGGATTGACAACAAATCTTGAAATGAAAAACGACAATTTTTGACCAATTTAACAACAAACCAACTCCAAAGACGTGCCTTGAGCTCATCAATAAATTTGGATACCACAAACTCCTTATTGCTAAAAACAACCTCGTTTCTCCATTTCCAAATAAGCCACACAACTCCAAGCCAAATACAAATTGCATATCGTTTGCCTTGCTTACCTCCAAGTAGTCGCCCAAAACTGAGTAAGTTATTGATCGTATTTGAATGTATTGTTGTTGAAGTTTGGAACCATGCAAAACAAACCATCCAAATCTCATGGGCTGAGGGGCACTCAAAAAAGATATGTTTTTTCAATCTCCTCTATATAGCTAGAATATTTAATATACAATATTATATATATATACACATTGAAAAGTTTAATAACAAGTTTAGAATATTTAATATACAATAAATATATATTTATATATATATTCTAGATCAAGCTATATGAATATTTTTTATTTAATTACAAAAAAAGGGATAGAAACTTACATGAGTTCCTCAATGCATTTAAAAGCTCAAGTGATGTGGAAGAATTAATTACCAGGCAATTGCAAAAGTAATTAATTAAGTAAATAAACACATTATATTAATGCATTACTTTGAAAAATAACAATATCCACAAGGCTCTATTGGAATTGGACAAAAACTTTTATGCATCAGGTGCATGGATCCTAGATCCATGCACCCGACCCAACCCGCACGTGTACGCGCTTCCACGCGCGTCTGACGCGCCCTCACGCGCTCCCACGTGCCTGGGCGGATGCGCTCAAATTCGCTCGTTAAGGATACCTTTCAGTTATGTTAAGGATACCTTTAAGTTATGGTAAAGATACCTTTCAGTTATGTTAAGAATACCTTTGAAATCCTGATTCCAGGTTACATGCCACGTTATGTTAAGAATACCTTTTAGTTATGTTAAGCATACCTTTAGTTATGTTAAGAATACCTTTTGGTTATATTAAGCATACCTTTAGGTTATGTTAAGAATACCTTTAGGTGATTTTAAGGATACCTTTGAAATCGTGATTCCAGGTTACATACCATGTTATGTTAAGAATACCTTTTAGTTATGTTAAGCATACCTTTAGGTTATGTTAAGGATACCTTTAATTATTTTAAGAATACCTTTTGATTATATTAAGCATACTTTTAGGTTATGTTAAGAATAGCTTTAGGTGATGTTAAAGATACCTTTGAAATCGTGATTCTAAGTTCCTTTGAAATCCTGATTTAATACCCTTAGAATTCGCTCCAGGTCACATACATTTACGTTATATTAAGGATACCTTTAGGCTCCATTTGGATAGAGTGATTTGAAATTCAGGATTTGAAAGGATACCTTTAGGCTCCATTTGGATAGAGTGATTTGAAATTCAGGATTTGAAATGAGTGGATTTCAAATCCTCTCAAGTTTGAGTGGATTTGAAATCCACCAAAATGACTCCAAAATTAGCTCAAATGAAAACCATGGATTTCAAATCCATATCCATCCAAACACTACCGGTGGATTTGCTACCATGGATTTCAAATCCGCCCATCCAAATGGACCCTTAGGTTATATTAAGAATACTTTTATGTTATGTTAGAGATACCTTTGTGTACAAAATGTGTAACACAACTACCTTATGGATAAGGTATCTCTAACATAACATAAAAGTATCCTTAACATAACCTAAAGGTATGCCTGACGTAAATTAAATGTATGAAATTTGGGCATAAAGGTATCCTTAACATAACTTAAAGGTATCTCTATACATTACCTAGGCTCTGTTTGGATAGAATGATTTGAAATCCTGAATTTGAAATGAGTGGATTTCAAATCCTCTCAATTTGGAGTGGATTTGAAATCCACCAAAATGACTCCAAAATTAGCTCAAAATGAAAACCATGGATTTCAAATCCACATCCATCCAAACACTACCGGTGGATTTACTACCATGGATTTGAAATCCCTCCTCAAATTCACCTATCCAAATGGACCCTAAAGTTATTCTTAACATAACCTAAATGTATGTCTAACTTAACGTAAATGTATGAAATTTGGGCATAAAGGTATCCTTAACGTAACCTAAAGGTATTCTTACACATTACATAAAGGTATTCTTAACATAACTAAAAGTCATGACTAAAATTGAAAAAAAAGCTAGTGCGAAAAAAAAAAAAAAAAAGCGGGTCGGATTACCCGGATCTGATCTGGGTGCATGGATCTAAGATCCATGCACCTGATGCACAAGAGACTTACTCTTGGAATTGATAGGATATCACAAGAGCAACTATTTAGTGTTTTTTTTTTAGTGTTTTGCCTAGTTTATATTACTCGAGATGAATCTCGATTAACGGCAACATACCAAACAATTATGATTTTCATACTAAATGATAACAAATTGCAAAAATACTTTTTGTTACGTTCATGTGTGCTGATTGATGGAATGCAGGGACGGTGTCATGTGTTGGAAGGAAGAAGATCGGCTTAACCCATGGATGCGAACGAAGAAGAAGAAGATTGAAGTGAGGGAATTGGGGAATTGAAGGCTGCGGGTTGGGAAATTGGGGAAGAAGCTGCGATATTTTGCCAATTTTTAACCTAATTGAATATTGAATTTGATTTAAAATGGCCATTATAATATAATAATATTCATTGGGGGCAAAACTATCATTTCACACTTTTAATACATATTAACCAATATACCAGACAAAATCTTACCCTCTATGATACATATAGATTAGTAAACGAGTAAACGAGTTCTTCCAAGACACAAAATCTTACCCTCTATGATACATATATATTATTTCACATTAGTAAGTACAGCGTTTATAATTACCAAATATATAAAATATATGTTTCATTTCCAAAATATTTGACAATTAAATGTGAATAAAGCTTTTCATATATATCAGTGAAAAAAAGTTGATTATGCATTTATATAAATAACAACTAAAAAGTTAATAACAAAAATATTCCAAATGTAAACAAGAATTTCTTTTAAGCCATCAACAAGATAAAAATAAAATAAGAATTTTATTCCTATAAAATTCATGAGCTAGATCATGCAATAACAGTACAAGTCTTGGCCTTTATATTTTAATTTTTCCTAAAACCTACAATTCAAACCTCCCGCGCCTAGTGGGTGCGCTCAAACCCACCAAGATTCGCTTCAGGTAGTCATAACCTAATGTTATGTTAGGATTACCCTCATGTTATGTTAGTGTTATCCGTGTTACCCTCACGAGGGTAACAATAACATAACATGAAGGTAACTCTAACATAACATGAGGGTAACTCTAACATAACATGAGGGTATGATTAACATTTTAGTTAAGTGGTTTTAAACTAAGGGTATGAAATCTAGAGATGGGGTCATGTTAACATAACGCGAATGTAACCCTAATATAACACGAAGGTAACACTAACATAACGTGAGGGTAACGACCAAAACACACGAAAAAAGTAAAGAGGCACGTGCGGGCTACCTAGTTACACGGATCTCTGGTGCGCAGGAGAGTAACTCACAATTCAATTGTCACACAATGCTTTTGATTTTTAAATTCAGCTCCACTTTAACTTATAAATGCTATTAAGTTTCAGATTAAAGAAAATTTTGTCAGTTACAACTTAAAAATATTGTTGTACTAAAATTGAAATGAGAGTATAAACAAAAAATGCAAACTGGCCTCAACTATTATAACAGTTGTTAGACTGACAAATTGCATATAGAAAAATCAGAACAAAAAGACAAGAAAAAAGCATTGATCACAGTTCCCAATTTCATATTGATGTCATCATCTCAACAAGTCCACTCTATCGATTAGACTAAATAATTGATCACTCTAAATAATCTAAACAATTTATTGCTATTAAGTAAAGACTTGATTAGTGTAATTTTAAAGTACAAAATCTTTTGTTGAAATCCAACCTAGTCCCACAAAAATAAATATAATTTTAGAATTGTCTTGTCACTTACTTGCCCTAAATTTAAAACCAATTTAGTATATAGATAATTGCATTCCAATTAATTGGGTGTTATAGGTTTATTGTCTTTGAGGATCATGCCTATTAATAAACACAACTACTCACATATAATATATAGAGTGGAAATACCTCACTTTACCCATATTCATGGGCCAGGGAACTTTTATACTCATTTATTGAATAAATGACTTTTTTACCCATTTTTTGGACGAAATATCAATAATGCCCTCAACTTAAGTTTATATTTACATAAATGGAAATACCTCTGATATCATATCAGCATATTGTGAACACGATATCAGCATATCAGCATATCATGAACATGATATCAGCATATCGTGAACACAATATCAGTATATCAGCATATCGTGAACACGATATTAGTATATCAGCATATCATGAACACAACACGATATCAGCATATTGTGAACACGATATCAGCATATCTTGAACACGATATCAGCATATCGTGAACACAATATCAGCATATTGTGAACACGATATCAGCATATCAACATATCATGAACACGATATTAGTACACCGTGAACACAATATCAGTATATTGTGAACACGATATCAGCATATCAGCATATCATGAACACGATATCAGCATATCGTGAACACAATATTATATTTTGTGTTCATGATATGTTGAACCTTATCTGAAAGGTAGATGCGACTAGAGTTTCTGGACACGAGTCGAGTTTCCTGGACGCGAGTAGAGTTTCTGGACACGAGTAGAGTCTCTTAGATTCTTTTCTTATGTAAATATAACTAACATTAAGGGTATTATGGAGATTTCACTTTAAAAATTGGGTAAAAAAGTTATTTTTTTAAAAAATGGGTAAAAAAGTTCCTTGACTTATGAAAATGGGTATTTTGGAAATCCTCCCTATAATATATGTTGAAATAGAATATGTGTCTTGAACTAGATACATGTATCTCTTAACTCCAACAAGATTATAAATTATGTTTTCCACACTAGATAATCCAAATTTTGCATTATTTCTCTCCCACATATCATATATAATTCCATATATAAAAACCAACTTTATTTTTCTAACTATATCATGCATCATATATCATATATATGACTTAATTAATGATAATCAATATACATATATAACTATGATATAAAGTCTCCCATCCATGCATAATTTCTAATATTTTATTTAGAGTAAGTTTTATGTTAAACCGTTTCACAGATCATATTACGTGAAACGAGCCAACCCACAACATATACTATACAATTCACATATACATTTATAAAAGAGGGTTTGGTATGAGGTATAAATGATCTGTGAGACCTCTCATGCAATGCAAGTTTTTGTGTTTTATATATGATGTCGAGATTGTATTATATTATATCATTGTCTGTTGACTAATAGGAAAACGAAATATGTAGTACTCATATATCCAAAGATGAATTGAAAAAATGAAGTCCGATTTGGTATATGTTCACATCTATGAATAGCTAGCTAGGTAGTTCCATGAAAATGAATTTACAATGCAATTAATTAGGTAATTGAATACTCCATATCAAAATTTGATGGATGATGATTACAAGCCGAGGTTGTGAGCAGCTAAATCACAGCTAAACTCGACCAATCCCATCCTGGATTTAATGAGATCAAACTCCATCCAAAAATTCTGCTGGTGATGGTGTCCAATTATATAGGCTTCAACTCCCAACAAATCCGAGTTACCAAACGTGAGACAATATATCCCATCCTTATCCCGGGTCATACCCGGAACTCTATACAGCAGCTTCTCCCCATACACACTCATTTCCACCCCAAGAAACATCAGATTCACACTCGGCAATCTCGGCAAACCCTTCCTGCTTAGCTCCACTCTGTAGCACAGATCCATGGCGCCTTCGAACACGAAGTTGGGCTCATCCAGAACCCGAAGAATCCCCTTTGTCTGCCTCAAGAACTCATTTCTCAGCGCTGTGTAGACCGGGCCCAGCAAGAACGTGAACTGGGTGCCCGAGTCCACGATGGTCTGCCCCGCCCCGGTGTGGTCGGGCTCGTATATCGACTTGGGCAGCGGCAGAACCGAGCCCGAAACCCGAATCCCTTGCAGCTGGACCGTGTAGGCCACTCGGTCGAAGTACGGCAATGGAGTCGTTATCTGGACCAATGGGGTGTAATTCAGAGGCTTCAACCATGGAAGATCGGCTTCTCCGAAGAGGAGCACGCCGGTGGAATCCCGGCCCGATATGCAGTAGGAGAATTTCTGGAACCCGGTCTGGGAGACGAAGGATAAGGAGCCCCGGTTCATGCCTATCAAGCCGGTGGTCCTGAGGTCTTCCGGGTTGGAGGATGACCCGGAATCCATGCACCCGAAAACCATGGCGGAGAAAGGGTTGGAACCGCCGAGGTGGAAGTTATCGGAGGCGAGATTGCCCTCGACGGAGGAAGCGTCGGCGTAGGAGAGGATTGCATGGCAGACCTTATTCGGGTCGCAGGAGGCGGGTATGGAGAAGTCCCGGGTCTTAGCGGTGCAGGTGGGGGAGGAGCAGGGGATCGGGCGGTAGGAGGTGGAGAGGTGTGGGGAGAAGGAGAGGGGGGTGGTGGGGCTCTTGCGGCAATGGACCCAGGAGAGCTCGCTGCCTGTGTCGAGGACCATGGTAGCTTGCTGTGGGGGCGAGCCCACCGCGACGGAGACGGTGAGGGTGACGTTGTGGTGGAAGGAGAGGCGGTTGGGTGGGCGCCGGAGTTGCTGGGCCTTGAGGGGCAGGAGGAGAAGTGATGATTGGGTGGATGAGGTGGGGTGCATGAGCACCGCGAAGCAGAGGAGCATTTCAAAATGAAAATAAGCCATGGCTCAAGACCCAACAGACACAGTTTAGAAGATAGAGATAAAACACAAGTATCTCACACACTAGTGTCCCTCTGATTTGTGTCGCATTTCCACTTTTTTATTTTTGAAGCCCAAACCTCGTATTTATATTTGAAAATTTAATTCTTTCCCACTTTTTATTTAAATAGTCCGGTCAACATAAATTATTATTTAAAAAGACATTATTTGTAAACTTTTAGTAAAATAGTCCATATTCCAAAATTATGTAATTTTGATACTAGAAACATATTATAATTTGTAATCGTTTTTACGTTCAAAACTCATATAAAGCGTTTTGGGATGTGATACACGCGTGGTGCATGGTTATTTGGTACAACGGATTTCATTTAATTTATTTTTTTAATATTTATTTGAAAATTAGGTGAAATACTAGTTGGACAAATATTTATATAGTAAGTGTTAGTGTGGCTAATTTACCAATTTTTAATTAATTACTATATTTTTTTACTTTTTTTTTAAAATTCATGTTGCAAATTTGTGTCTTTCAGTTTCACACATGGCTACTCATGACATATCTAATTTTATCTCACTCTCAAAGCTAAATTATTTTATAAAAATACTTATTAATTAGTTCTATTGAGTTTTAGTATCAACAATATTATAAATATCGAATTTGCATGTATATTAACATCTCCAAGAATACTGTAATGCACGCATGAGTTCTAAGTTTTGCAAATTATAATGTTACAATTTTGAATACATACAACTTAATTAATATGGTTTATTGAAAAAGAGATCGATGGTTTAAAATTTTAGACATTAGAAGAGTGAAAAAGAAATTAAATATGGGACATGATCATTTAAATTAATATAAGTGAATGCACCGAATCTCATCAACTTATATTGTTATTTAATGCATTTTGAAGCTGATAACGTGGATGATGATTTGCACCAAAACCTCTAGCTATGACTAATTAATGAAATTTCACTCTGATTACGGGAAAACGTGAATTAAAACAGAACCTGAAAAACCTCATTATGGCTAAAACATTATGTACTACCTCTGTCCCAAAATAAATGACGTTTTAGCAACTAAAATTTGTCCTAAAATAATTGTCGTTTTCGTATTCCAAAGCATATTTACATGCAATATACCAAATATGCCCCTATTTACTCATCTCAAATTAAATGTGTTAAAGAGATAAAAGTTTCTCATTAATTAAACTTAAATAGGGGTAGATTGGACTTTTTATCACATTTCTTAATATATGTGCAGAAGGCTAAAACGTCATTTATTTTGGGACGGAGGTAGTACTGGATAATTGAAGTATTATTCTATTGGATCATTTTGCAAATCATTTAATCAATGTGGTTTGTGTCTTAATTAGAAGATTCAAATGTGGATGATGGACCTCTTTTGACTTAGTGTCACCCAAAATTTTGACCTGAATTATTATATATTCTTTCATCAAATTAAAGGAATTAGATATGCAATACTATTCTTGACTCAAATAATAATAAGAATATATATAAACAGGTTGGTATTATCTAGTCAAGTTTGGTAGACAATTCTTACCTTAAAAGTTAATTGTTCATGCTTTGTAATGATTTATATTAGGTATTAGTTTCTCTTCTAATGGTGTAGATAAGGTAACCTTAATTAAAAACGTTTATTCATATTATCTTATATTAATTTATACATTTTCCTTTCTTAAGAAATTATAGAAACGTATAATTAATATTGATAAATGTAACTTAATATATACATCATTTTGAATTTCATCCAATAAGTTAGGTAGACAGTTTTTATCTTAATAAACTTTGGTGGATATTATACTTTAACAATCAAATATTATAAACATTTATAATCTCTATTATGTATATTCTTTATATATGCATATAGGTAGAGAGAATTGTGTGTGTATTTCCTTGTGCCTAATGATGATCCCTTGTAATTAATTAACCAATTAGTAATATACGTAATAATCTTTCTAAATTAATACTAATCGATATATTGTTTTCTAATCTTTTTAATATACACTGTAATTTTTTTATAGAAAATTATAATATCTCGAACGATTTGAGCCAATGTTTTCATAATATTTGCAATATATAAGATATGTTTCATTTGATTTATAACGTACGTATACTGCTTCCCCTACACACAGACATGATATCAACGATCTATATTTTGAAAGTGATTTTGGAAGGAAAAATTGTTTTAATTGAACTTGTCATATATACTAGCATAGTTTAAATTTTCATAATTTTCTCTCAAAATCAAAAATTTCACAATAATCTTAAAAGTTTACTGAAAGGAAAAATTATTCAATTTAGGTTTCGAAATTTCACTAATGTTTTAAATCAAATTTCACCTTTATTTCTGTTTCTTTAAATATTTTTTAATGTTTATTCTCTAATTTTTTATTATAATATTATAGCTTGTGTAGAGTTAAGAGCATATTGTATAATGATGATGATACGAATAATAATAATATTAATTAATATTATTGTTGTTGTCATCTTCATCAGTTTTATATAAGTGTTGATTATTTTATAAATTTTTTCAAACTTAATATTTTATATTTGTTTAATCTTTTTTTAATGCTAAAATTTTAGATTTCATCTTTTGTGTTTACCACAAGAAAGTAAGAATATTATTGATGACTTGTAAAATTAGAATACATTGCAATGTATTTATTTCACATATGTGAATAGAATATATATTTATATATACATGGTAAAAACAGTGTTAGTATTTTTATTTCGTTTACTAAAATCAGTTTCATAAAGGCATAGTACCTTAGGGAAGGGAGGGAGGGAGAAAATAAAGATTAAAAAATTCAGGAAAATTGTATATATAAAATTATTTTATTTTGACCAATAAAAAGAATTGATTAAAATAAAAATTCAAACATAAGGTAATGATTTTTTTTTTTACTATTAATATCATTCTTTATACGTATATATATTATAAGGATGTTTCTTAGAAATATATATATATATATATATAATAGACGTTGACAAGAGAATATTATTATATATAGGGTCGCAATTAGGTGGTCATTGTATGATGATTAGCTGTCAATATGCATCCGTTTGACTCATGCATCTTCTTAATTATATCTGAAGTGTTATAATATTTTAATCCAACTAATGTACATTTAAGTCATGATTGCCTCAATCCTATCCCTATCAAACCCTACCACATATTATTATTTGAATAGATCTTTTGTGCGATAGTCGATCTTTTTTCGTGAGATGGGTCAACTCATAATCCACATTTAACAATTAATATTAAATATGTGGATATGAGTTCAATTTATGGATAATAAAGATCCGTTTTACAGAAATTATCTGTGAGACCGTCTCACATGAGTTTTTGTATTATTGTTTTCATTTCATTTATTTCAATGATCATTATAGAACAATCTTTATAGAACAAGCAACATAAGAAGTGAATTTGTAATTGGGATCATAGATTTTACAATTATCAAATTTGAGCAAACTTTGGTGTGGTCGACTTGAGACAGCTCAAATCATGATGTCACTAAACACGCTTTTTTAGATCATGTCAAATGGAAATTTGTGTTTCAATTTGTACTACCTCCATCCCACCAAAATTAGCCTACTTTGACCGGCACACATATTAAGAAAAAGCTGTTGACTTTGATTGGATGTGTTATTTTAATATTTTTGAGTGGCAATTTTGTAATTTAAACCAACTTTTTGAGTGCAAAAGTGCAAAAGTGGCAACTTTTTCTTTGCCATTTTGGGGCTGGCAGATTTAAGTGGGACGGACGAAAATGGCAAGTAGGCTAAAAATGCTGGGACGGAGGGAGTATGTTTTATTAGACAAACCCAAAACAATTTATTCAATTCAGAGTCTATAAATCACAATATAAAAATAATTAATTAAAGTTGTGCCAACAATTTTTTTTTATCGATTTATGACCCAATAAATAAATTATTTATCAATTTAGTGCTTAAAAGATAAATAATATCGATGTTTACTCTAGCTAAAAGATATAAAAACAATCTATTCAAAGTCGGAAAGATGAATTTTTACTTGAAACCCCATGTAACTAAAGTCATATTTGGCTTCTCAAATTTTTAGATTTACTATTATATAAAATTTGTATTCTTCTATATTTCTTTCCTTTTCTATACAAGTGAAGTTCTATTATGCTATATCAATCATATTTTAATGGAATAAAAATATTCAAAAATAATTAGGATCCACAAGATATAAGACACAAATTAACTTTATTAATCTTAAATCGATAGTATTTATCTTTTAAAGTCTGAATTGATAATTATCTTTCGATTCTTGGATCGATAAAAATTACAAGATATAGGCATGGGAAGTGTGCGTGTGCATTAAAATGGTTGGGGGACTAGTTTAGGTAGATGTAGGGCAGTGCCTTTCTTTATAAAGTTTGTTAGGTGTACTATTATTGTCTTCACTTCTTCCATTTTACACTAACTCTCACTCTTTCAATACCCCACCACTCTTTTTCTTATTTTGTACCATTCACTTTTGGATCTTCTCATTTAAATGTCACTTAAAAAAAATTGGAATTTACCAAGGAATAGTTTTCTTTATATTAATACATTTAATATATTATTAATGTCTTTTATACGAAGAATATATACATGAAAAAGAAACTTCTATGCACTTGATGCATCATGCACTCAGGTCCATACGAATCTGAACCGACCTTCGTCCTTTTTATTTTATTGTGATTACCTTCATATTATAATAAACTTTTTTTATAATATGCTGGTCATACATTTATGGATGATTTAATTTAAATTTTTTAAGATATGAGTGACCTTTATACTATATTAGCCATATTTTTATGATCAAATATCATAATTTTTAAGTAATAATAAAAATTCAAAGAAAGAAAAAAGAGCCTCAATTTCAACACAATTTATATATATATATATATCTTAATGTGATGTTACTCAAACACTTATGGGATATTATTTAAATCTTCATATCAATATAGTCATACCTATATTATATAAATGTACATGCTAACATAACTAACTAAAAGGTATGAGTATTAATATAACTAAAATGTATGAATTGTATTAATGTTTGTCTAAGAAAATATTAACATACAACAAAAATCTCTAAAAATATGACTAACATAACATAAAAGTATGACTAATACATATAATATAATACAACATTTGGGAGCGATTTTGTGCGAGTTTGAGTGCCACCCGAGAGGCCGAGAGTATAGATCTAAGATCCACAAAAGTTTTGGTGTACATATATATATATATATGTGTGTGTGTGCGCGTGAGATATGAATAATGTAAATAGGAGATGAATGTTATTTTCAATGTCATGTAACCCTATGAAAAGAATACAGAATTCACACGATATGAAAAAAAAAAAAACATAGAGTTTAATTACACGATATGATCCATGAGGTGTTACACGATATGTTCATATTGTATACCCTTATATAGTGAGAAAAGAAATTGTAGTCGATTTTCCACGCATATATTTTCAGTCATTGCTACCAAGATTATTTCAATCATTTTATCAAAACTATGGGAGAAAAGTAGTATAATTATATGTTTTGTTAGAAAAGTTAAGTTTATTTGATCTTATGGTACTAATAGTTGTTATTACAGTAATGATCATATCTCTTAAATAGATTGCAAGAGTAATTACATTATATATTTATGTAATTAGTAAAAATAATAATATTATAAAATATATTTTAGAGTTAGTGCGGAATTTTTTTTAGGGATGAACTAAGGGCACCACACACATATCCAAGAGCACCACTCCTTCTAAGGACACCACACAATATATTAAACTTGTTCAAAATTTTACTAAGAGCACCACATTTATTACCAATAATACCCTTACTCAATTTTACAAAAGTGAAAAAAAAAAAACAAATCATATGAATTGCAGAAACAAGAGAGAAGTGGAGAGAAAGAAGGAAGAAGTAAGGTACAATTTCGGTTGATTCATCCGTTGGAGAAGACATCATTTCGGTTGATTCGTCCGAAGCTCGACTAAAATGGAACCAACTCATCCAACTCCAACAACTAGATCAATACTCTTCAAAGGTTAGTTCATTTGAAAATTTTGTTTGAAATTTACATATTTGTGAGTTGATTTTTGTAGAAATTGATGTAGTACATTAGCTTTTGTTATGGGTTTAGGGTTTAATGCTTTAATTTGCTGAAATTGTATGCAAAAACGAATGAATTCGAGCCAATTTGGGCGATTTTATTCTGTAAAGAAGAACAGTCACGCGGCACTGGTTGGCCGAACGCGCAGCACGATGGTCGGCCACCTCGGCCGAACTCGCAGCGTGCTGAACGGCCGCCAGTGCCGAGTGCGTTATGTTTCGTTCGGCCGCGCTTGCCGAACGAAAAGCTTACGCCCTCGGCTAGACTGGCCGAACAGTTATGCACGCGCGCGGCCGGTCTGGCCGAACAACTGATTTATTTTATGTCTTGTCCATTTATTTTGATTGTTGTGTTAATTATTCTTCTTTGTAATTCAGGAATTACATATTGGAGGAGGAACAGATCCACTGCTTCGGAAAGGAGGCGTCGAGAAGTTCTACGTGGCAAAGGTTCGGGCACGTAAGAAGCGGCCGTACCCATGCCGTTTGCTTATGAGGAGCCTCCACAGGATCTCCCACAAGATTTCTCACAAAATTTCCCACAGGATCTCCCACAGGATTTCCCACAGCATTCCCAGAGGATATCCCCCAGGATTTCCCACAAGATTTCCTACAGGATCTCCCACAGGATCTACCACAGAATGTTCCTGTTGAAACTGAATGTTGTTCGTCCAGGCTGAGACAAATCTCTCTTTGTATGGATCGAGCCAATTGGAGATGACATAATTAACGGCATTTGGATGGTCATGGAAGTCGTCCTTCAATCTCCCAACGTACTCATTGAACTTCATTTCATTTTCAGCAAGAACCAATGTGTTCCATGAGTAGTTAAATAACTCCCACTTCGCTTGTTTGTGAAATTCTTTCTTGCACTTAGCAAAAATATTTTTACTAATATGCCATCGACACAACATGTGTTTAGCTTGAGAGAACACCACTTCAATCGCATTCATCATAGCTAACTCCCGATCAGTGATAATGACATGTGGCAAGAAAGATTGATTCATCACTCCTTTCAAAGTCGAGAGAGCCCATCTATAATTCTCCTCACGTTCAGCCTCAAGATAGATGCATGCTACAGAAAATGTGATATCCGTTGATGTAATGCCAACCACTTCCAATAGCGGCATCTTGTATCGATTGGTCTTGTACGTACAATCCATCAACAAGACATTTGGAAAAGCACGCAACAGGTCGACACTAGTCGGGTGGGCATAGAAAAGATCTTTGACCCTATCAGATTTCTCACATCTTTTCACAAGGTAATAATACTTGTGTGTCTCCAGTTTCCCTAAGAGATATTGCATTTGAGATCGACCGCCATGCTCAACAACTCTATGCTTATGACGGGCATTATAAATCGTCTTCAGGGTGGAGGCATTTTCAACGAATGTCTCTTTCAACGTAGACAATATTTCCTTCGGGGCAACCTTGTTTCTGGACAGGTCGGCCACAAATTGATCTTCAACGGGTGTTAGTCGGCCCGCATATGAATGACCAATCAAGGTCCTACCCATTGGATGATTGTGAACTCCCATTGTCCGCTCTCGTTCAATTGAAATGCCCTTAGAAGAAACGGACACACTCTCCTACTTTTCTTCTGAACGATTTATAGACTGTCAATCTTTTCAAGTACATGTTTGGCCTTATTGCGTACACGATACACCCCACCCCTTTCACATCCCAAATCAACCCGAGGTCGACGACCTTGATGACCAGCAAGATCAGAGCGTACGACTAATATCACCATATTGTGTCTATGAGCTACGACGTTAATCCAATTCATCATCGAAGTCCGAGATTCAAATACTTGATCTGTGGTGAACTCCTCAACAAAATCAATCTCAAGATATTGAGGATCTACATCGTCCGAATCCGTTGCTTGTCGAATATCCATTGGGTTCGAAAGGTATCGATTATCGTCGTTTTGCATATGTTCCTGTTATAAACGAGTAAAGAACATCATAAGAATATAAAAAATTGAAATTGAAAATTTTTATGTGTCAAAAACGCGACTGTTCGGCCAGGGTGACCGAACGTGCTTCAAAACGTTCGGCCAATCCTGCCGAAAGCCTTACAAAAGCTGTCGTCCATCTTGGCCGAACACACAGACTTTTGTTCGGCCGACTCGGCCGCATGCGCCCTGAAAGGTTCGGCCAGCATGGCCGAACTTCCTATATATTGTTCGGTCTGTGTTGGCCGAACGGATACCCTTCTGCGTGAATTTTCAAATTCAAAAAAACGAAACTTGTTTGCTATCTACATTTATGCAAACACTTACATTGTTTGTACCGAATGAATCTTCACTAGCCATTGATGATTTCTTCACTTACTGATGGGGAAAATGATGAAATTTGTAAGAGTTTTGTTGTAAATTTTTCCACAAAATAGCTTTCGTAAGTGTTGTTAATGGAGAAGAAGGTTTGAAGAGAAGAAGAGGGAGTGTGGTGCCCTTAGTATTCTTGATATCAAATTTAATTTTTTGTGTGGTGCCCTTAGTATTTGATGTTTTAATAAATGATATTTTAGTCTTTTCATAAAAAATAATTTATATAATAAAAATGTGTGGTGCTCTTGGATATGTGTGTGGTGCTTATAGTTCTTCCCTTTTTTTATTGAAATACATGCCATTAACAGCAAAACCTTAAAAGAAGGGCTGATAAATTAAAGGAATAATTCATGTATAGTCATGCTAATATTTATATTGAATGTAATTTGAAAATAGTTTAGCTATGTAATTCGAAAATAGTTTTGCTAAGATAAAAAGTATCGAATTTATAATATTGAAATTCTTAAATTTGTAACATTTTACTAATTTGTTGGAAATTGGATCATGACTTACACGTTACCTAGAAATTTGAAGAACTTCAGTTACTTATATATTAAACATTAAGTGCAAAATATTTTGTGCAACTGGATTCATGCATCCGGGTCGACTCACCCCACGCGCCTCTAACGCGCGTTTTCACGCGCCCCACTCGTCTGATGGGTGCGCTCAAACCCACCAAGATTCGCTTCAGGCAGTCATACCCTCATATTATGTTAGAGTTACCCTCATGTAATGTTAGAGTTACCTTCATGTTATGTTAATGTTACCCATGTTACCCTCACGAGGGTAACACTAACATAACATGAAAGTAACTCTAACATAACGTGAGGGTCACTCTAACATACATGAAGGTATGATTAACATTGTTTTTTACCTTCATGTTATGTTAATGTTACTTTCATGTTATGTTAGTGTTACCTTCATATTATATTAGTGTTACCTTCATATTATATTAGTGTTACCTTCGTGTTATTTTAGTTCAGTGGTTTTAAACGAAGGGTATGAAATTTGGAGATGGGATTACATTAACATAACGCGAAGGGAATCCTAACATAATACGAAGGTAACACTAACATAACGTGAGGGTAACGACCAAAACACGTGAAAAAAGTAAAGAGGCATGGGCTAGGCGGGCCAGCCCAACCCATGCGCGGCCCACGCGAGGCACTAGTTGCACGGATCACAGATCCGTGCAACTGGTGCACAGGAGAGTAACTCACCATTAAGTTACTTATATATTAAATATTTGCTGACTAGAAAAATATTTTCAAATTTATTTCTCTTACAAATATTTAAATCAAAGTCTGCAATATAGTGTCACATTAATTATCTCAGTGGTTGTAATTGGCAAGTCCCCAAACTTCTAAATTACGTGCAGTATATTATACGTTCATGTGTCATTTCCATCGAATTTCACACAATTTGATGAAAAATTTACTGAAGTTGAACAAATTTTGTTTCAAGTCATATATCAAAAGCGACATTTTTAACTTAATATTTATTTTCAAAAAAAAAAGTGATTAAAAGGAAAAATTTCCCCAAATTATACCTACATATATTCAAAAAAATTAAAAGACAAATTTGGTATATCTATTTTATATTTTCCATACATGTTGAGGGGCAAGCAATTTTATAATGAAATGGTTGTTTGCCAAAACAGGTAAAGTACAATGCAACGTCGTGATCAGAAGACACTTTAAAAGTGGTTGAAATTTTCAGAGTGGATTACAGTTTGCAAATTAATTAAAACTATAAACATCAATTTCTTGGAAATTGGAAATTAATTAATTAATTAAAAAATGTGAACAGAAGAAAATTAGTTGTCAATTATATAAATTACTAATTGTGGGATATATTTTTCAATGGCTACAGTGACTTATTGTAATTAAACAAAGGTTTGAAATTTCTGCAGTTGTTGAAAGCTGAGACTCTTGTCTGTTGGATCAACCAATCAGACAATGTTTCTTATTTGGTTTTTTTTTTTTTTTAAATAATTCCAAACTAGTAGTTAAAATTTTATTTTGTCTAGTAATATGATTATCAGTTGATGCAATAATTGAGGGGTTCGAGTTTTCATATCCTTGAGGGGTTCAAATAGAGTATGTAAGACTCGAATCATGAGAAAAAAAGCAAGATTCAGACCTTAAAAAAAACTTAAATATATTGATTAATACTTATATACTTATGGAGCGCGAATCTTAGAATCCGTGTTACCAACCCGACCCCGCCCGGTGCCCACCCCTCATAATTTTTTTTTCCTTATTCCTCTTTACACATGTTCTTTTTTCTCTCTTCTTTTCTTTTTTCTTGTGTTCGTTTGTTCTTCTTCATCATCTTCTTTTTCCCCCTCTTTTCCTTCTCAATTTCTTTATGTGATTGTTACAAATTTAGGGTTCTTAATTTTCTAATACTTCATCAAGTTTATGTCCTAATGTGTATAAAATCTAGGTTTTTATTATTCTATAAGTTGATCAGATTCTTTTGTATCTTGCTCCAATTCATGAAAATACACGGCAAATTGATGCAACAGACACCTTAGTTGGTTATTGATTGCGTAGTATGAATTGATTACGCAGTATGACTTTGTGGAATTTTGATTGAATAATATGAATTTACAGAATATTTAGGGAAGAAGATAATCAAATTAGGTAGTATGAATTTGCAGAAATCCGATTGAGTAATATAAATTTGTAGAAAATTTTAGGAAGAAGATTATAAAATCATTTATTTGAAATTATAAGATTTTCAAATAAAGCCGATACCTTAAAAATATACAATTAATACCTAATACTTTACCTTAAGAGTATTGCAACCAATACTTTTCATTAAAATGACAATTAATACCTTATACTATAAACATTACTAGTTTTATTAAATGGGCAATCAATATGTTATACTACATTAATACTTTAAAGGTGCATGTGTAATACATTGATACCTTTATTGAGCACATAATACTTAAGAATATACACATGATACTTAAGAGTTATAATTGATACCTTCAGAACAACCCATTAATACATTTAATGAATGAACATTTTATACCTTAAGAGTATACATCTGATATTTAAGAGTATATTGATACATTTAGAAGAATCAACAACTAATACCTTTAAAATATGCATCTAATATTTTAAGAGTATACAACTGATTCATTGAAACATTTAATATTAATTAAATACAAATGAATAAACCATTAGACAAGAAGTGTCCTAATGTTACCCTATTAGGATTTGTTTCTCTGATATTTTAATTAATTACAAAACTCTATTAAAATGATTTGTTTCTCTGATATCTTAATTAAATACAAAACTCTATTATTTATCTGATATCTTAACTAAATACAACTCTATTAATTAATGAATATATGTGTTTTTCAATTAAACCAATCTTAGAACAATATTCACAATATTCATTTATAATATCGAATTGAGAGGACAATAACCGTATTTTCATAACAATTCATAATTAGCAATAGATATCGATATAAATTATTTTATAAAATCTAAAGTATTGATATTTTGTCGATATCATTAGACAAAAAGACTGATACCTTAAGAGTATACAATTGATACATTTAGAAGAATGATCAACTAATACCTAAGATATATAACTATCTTAAGAGTATACAACTATGGAATTAGGTGTGGGTGGACACACCAAATCAGGTATGGACGTGCTCGCATGATATCTTAAAAACAACTATCTTAAGAGTATACAACTATGGAATTAGATGTGGGTGGACAAACACCAAATCAGGTTGGACATGCCCACACGAGCTGGGTCGGGTTGCCCAACGGGAATATAAGTTTTTGCCTTATATATTATTATAGAAATATATAATATAGATTTCTATAATATATAATTCTTAGTTTTATGTTTAAATACTAAAAATCTTAATTTTGTAACCTTATAATTAATTATTCAAGAATTTAATAGAACATCACAATATGAATTATTTATTTTTCATAGTTGCTTTCAACACAACATCACAAAATGAATTGTTTATTTTTCATATTATAATCCAATTTATTCAAGAATTCACTCGAGCCAAAAAAAAAAAAAAATCTAACACAAATTGTTTATTTTTCATACTTGTTGTTGATCCCAAGTGATATAGAGGTTAGGGGGTGAATGAACCTATATCGTTTTTCTGATTTTTAACTCTATTAGACAGTTTTGCTGCAAGTTATCGATACTTGCTACAAACTTGCACTACAGTGTTCTGCTTACAACAATTTAACGATGTTTCAGCCTAATACTTAGAGATTATTGCACATCGAAATTCTTGATAGATAGAGTCCCAACAAATAAAGTAACATTTAACTAGAAAGTTAGAAGGTTACAACACGTTTAAGCACATGTATAAGATCATAGATAAAATATACTACAAAATATATAAGGATATGAAAGCTGTAAATGCAGTAAGTAAACACACAAGACTTTATAGAGGTTCGAATGTGGTGTAAACCTTCTACGTCATCTCTTCTCCTTCTCATGGAGGAAATCCACTAGGCTATTTGATTTACAGGACTCTATCCAAACAAACTTAGCCCAAGACACTGCCTACTATGACTCTTACTCCCTTCTTAGGTTTCAGCAGTCAAACAGGGACCCACATTGGGTATTATCCACACAAGGACTAAAATGCACAACAATGTATTTTTCATATCCTTTGTGGACAACTAAAACAATATAAGCACATAGCTACAATGATAAAAGATTAAAAAAAAAAAACCTTCAACTATGGTGAATCTAAGTTTTCAAAGGATTTGATCGTTCTTGTCGACTTGCTTCTAGGTTGAGTGAACTGATGAACTTGATCTTTGATTGCTCAGTTTCTACTACAAGCTCCAAAATATGAATGTGAGACCTCTTAGCAGATTTCAGTTTTTAAGTCAGTTATCTTTTTCAGTTTCACTCTTCCTTTATTTATAGGAGATGGAATGTGCTCGTTGAAGGAAACACATTCCAGTTGTCCTAGGCGCAGGTTGCGGCTTCTCGTTGACCGGTTGCACATTGAATTTGTCACTTTGCATAACTGCCTGTTATCGAATTGTAGTGACAACTGAAGTCTTGATGTTTTCTTGTATTCTTTGACATGCAGCAGCCTTTTCAGTTTGATCCTTGCCGATCTTCTGCATGTGAATTCAGTTGCCCCAACTTATTGGGGGTGCTGCATTTCACAGGTTGCTACATTCTAAAACGCCCAGCTTCCAGATTGCAGCATGCAACATACTTTCTTTTGGAAATCCTTCTAAGTATAGCGTGCTATAAGAAGACTTCTTTCTTTCCAGCTTATTGCTTGCAGCGTGCAACGATTTGAGTCGTAGAAGGTTTCACAATCTCTAAGTATGCTACATATTGAAATGAAAATGGGGTACTCTAACATGCTAATACTTACAGTAGGTTTTGTCTCATCAAAATTTAAACTACTTTCTTCTTACACTTGTAATGTAATGTTTTAAATTTATTGCAGGCTTTCTTATTGACTTTAGATTGGGTTTATGCACAAAATATGCCAGACTGCAAATCACACTGAAATTATACAGAAGTTATACGCAATTAAAATAAAAACGCAACTCATATTTTTGGACATGACTCGGAGATTATACTGAAGTTATACGTAATTAAAATAAAAGCGCACTCATGCTTTTGACATGACTCTGAGATTATACTTGTTAGGAGAACCAATTGAAATCCCTAATTGTTTCTTTAAGATCAACCTCCAACTTGAGAAATTCAAGCAACCAACAATCGAGGCATACAAAAACCAATCAAGATCAAAACGAAAACAACTCACACTAGGAATTACATGGTTCAGTGTAAAACCTACATCCACGGGAACAACTAGGGAAGGGGAAATTTTTATTGAACACGATCGGAAAGATTACAATACAAAATCACCACAATTCAAGAACATGAAATTGTGATGAACACTCACACTTTGAAGGACTCTCTCTCACTCTATAGTGTATGATCAAGAATGAAATCATTTATATATCAGCTATACAATGCAAAAGAAACCAGTTAAAATGGATCAAGAACGAATCTCAAATTTGTTGATGAAGATCCCATCCGTGAGCCTTTATGTTCGAATTATACAACAACCATTTAAAACTGCTCAACAACCTTCAATCGGCTTTTAACTAACTTTTGTCAATGTGTCGAGCGCTGGTTGGGCGCAGGAATACAAATTTGTGACCTCTAAGTGCAAATACGCTTTTATAAGTGAAAATGCGCCTTTGAAATCCTTTTCACAACATTGACCTTTTCACAACGTCTGTAGAAATAATAATAAATAAAGTTTTCTATGTTGCTGCACTAACCCATGCATGTGATCAGCCATATACTCACAATACTGAACTTATACGTAATTATAATAAAAACATAATATTATAAAGAGTTTATTATTTTTTATGCCTCGTAAAGTAGGGGGTCTGGCAATCTCGGACATTATTATATCGGGCTGGCCAATTTGAATATTATTGTTCAAAAATTAGCAATTTATGCCCAATTTCAGCCTGAATGACATATTTGGGCTCAAATCGCACATGTTGTGCACGTGTGGCCCTAATTTCGGGCTATCCGGCCCAAAATTGGACACGTTGATGTTTTTAATTACGTGACATATAATTAAAAGAATAAGAAAATCCACGTGGATTTTTGAATCAAAAAACGGGATTCAAAAATTCCTAAATCAAAAGAACATTTCCCCAAATCAAAAGGACCCTAACCCTCACCCCACGAATTAACAGAGGAACAGTAGAGAGAATGTGAAATCCCGTTTTTTGATTCAAAAATCCAGGTGGATTTTCTTATTCTTTTAATTATATGCCACGTAATTAAAAACATCCAACGTGTCCGATTTTGGGCCGGATAGCCCGAAATTAGGGCCACACGTGCACAACACGTGCGATTTGAGCCCAAATAAGCCATTCGGGCTGAAATTGGGCATAAATTGCTAATTTTTTAACAATAATGTCTAAATTGACCAGCCCGATATAATAATGTCCGAGATTGCCAGACCCCCTACTTTACGGGGCATAAAAAATAATAAACTCTATTATAAATTTATTGTAGACTTCTTATGGGCTTTAGATTGGGTTCATACACAAAATATGCCAGATTTAATTATTCTCTCATTTTATTTTTCTAACACCCATGTACTATAACCGACGAGTGAGTCGAGAAAGTTCGGGTATTTTTCAAGTACCATTATGTAAGTTAGTTAAGACTTAATTGAAACTAATTATATTAATTTACAACGTAAGACTTAATTGAAACTAATTATATTAATTCACTGCGTATAATTTCAATATAATATTTTTTAATTGAAAACTGAACTCAAATAATGTTTGAAAATGGGAAGACTGGACTCAAATAACGTTTGAAAATGGCATATATGAGAGGTTACTATAACTAATTTAAAACACAAAAACTTGGGTGAGACGGTTCTTACGAAGTTTTGGTGAGTCGGATCCTTTTAACTTATTAATCAAACTTATTTCCATTAATCTACATGTGAATTATGAAATTTGAATTGTGGGCTGACCCGTCTCATTGAACATGATCCGTGAGACGGTCTCACACAAGACTTACTCTATTTAAAATGATACCAACACAGATTATTTATAGGTGATGCCCAACATGATATTTATCAGTACATGTATTTAGAATTTTGTTTTTATATGTCAGTTATTCTACATGGACATACAGAAACTCAAAACACTTTCAAATGTTCCTATCATTTAATTTCTAGATAAATTTCACTTAGAACTAAATTTAGTATTTCAACATTTCATGATTTTTAAAATAAGATAAAAATTTGTGCACATCAAGTGTATGCACCCACCTGATTTGCATGTACACATCCACTTTGATCCGTCAATATTATATTTATTGAACTTTAGGATCATCTAACGGCCCACATTTCACAATTTATATATATATATATATATATATATTAGTGGAAATATGTTTGATTCATGAATTAAAAGAATTCGTTTCACAAAAACACCCCGTGAGACCGTCTCACGCAAGATTTTGTGTTCCTAATTTGGTCTTATATGCTCTTGTACTCAAACTATAATATGAAGATAGTCTCGTATAAGTTAGTAATGATTTTATGTCATATTCTCTATTATAGTATATTGGTTTTGATAATTAAAATCGTGTTATACCCTTACATTATAAAAAATATATTACCACACAAGAACAAATAGATCAAATTATTTATATTCAACAATTAAAATAGATATACTGCAAGGAAAAAAAAATATTATGTGTGTGCGAAATTTAGTCAAAGAATTTGGCAATCTGATTGCATCCCTAATTAATGTTGAATGAAATAATAGTAGTAGAACACAATCCGACGACGTCGTTCCGTGATGGAGCCGAACCAGTATTAATAAAGCAGAAAATAGAAAATTAGCGTTGAGTTATTTTAATGTAATGTATGCATCCCCATATTATAAAAAAGCCCTAACGCGTCCGAGTCTACTCAACCTCAGCTCTGTTAACTCGTTCAACTCACTAGAGATCCACCAATCTTTTCTTCACCAGCATAAATTTTTTTAATTGATTATTTGCAGTCGGATCCGTCTTGCCGGACCTGTTTCTGTAAGTTGCACTGTATCTTTCTACCGTTTTAAAAATCTGATCTTTTTTGGATTTAGAATATGCATGCACACATTTTGCTTTGGATTGCAGTATAATGACACTCTATCGCGTGTCAATTCATTTAATTGTGTGTGGTGGGTGTTCTTTTTATCCGCGATTTTTGGTGAAATCTATTTGTTTGATGAATTGATTATCTGGATAATTTTGAGGTGAAATTGGAATTTTTCATTCGTGTTTTGGGGTTATCTAGGTTATTAAAATCTGGAAAATTGAGCTTGAATCTGCGATTTATCCGAGCTATTTTTGTCGGTAATTACCCAGAATCATCATAGATACATTGCCACTATTTGGTCATGATTGGCGAGATAGGGATTTTCTTCTGTAATTGCCATTCTGCTCTCTGCAATTATTGATGATTGATATCAAATTACATTCTTTGTTGAATGCGAATGTGCCACAGGTCCTTTGGCTAGAGTGATCACTTCAGATGTTTCGAAAATTTAGTTATTGTGCAAGAAAGAGTAGAACATTGGATATGGTGTGAAGCTAGCTTTCTGAAGCGGAAGTTTAAGCTATTTTACCGTATGACGGCCCAAATTTTTGAAATTCCTAAGAATTGTTCATAGAGTTGGTAAACTATAGGTTGCAGTGCCATTGAAGAGAAATGTGATTGCCAATTTAAAGGGCTCATTGGACCATATATCCACTAGGTTTATTTAAAACTCTCTGCATTAATCAGACCGGTTAGAAGTCTGAGGATCTATTGTGGGATTTCTTATATTAAAAGACTGCAGTGCACCGATAATTAACAGAGTTAATAGATTTATCTTAAAATAGGTTTTAACACGTTGAATTCCTCTCTATGAATAATATATTATCAGATATCATCAGATCCGAGGGCTTCGGGCTTCCATAGAGTTTCCTTAAGGATTAGATCTATTGCATTTATACCTATTGTTTCTTGTCTAAATATGGTAGCTCCATTTTTAGTCTTTAAAACTCGATCTACATTGGATTTTGTGATGAGGGTCTTCTATCAGCTTGAATCTCATTACATTAATTATGCCTTTGATAGGTGAAGTGAGAGTGCTTAGGAAGAGGTCTTATAGCTGAGTCGTAGGAACTTAGGACTGAACAGGTTGTCCTTTGCCACTAGGATTATTGAACAGTTGGATTCCTAGGTATTCATAGCATATATTTTTATTTTCTGTTTAATGCTTGCAAGAAGTTGGATTACCATATAGAGCATATCAGGTAGATGCTCTCTTTTCACTTATTAGTTTCAACTCTTTCATTTTCAGGATGTCTGTTTGTTAGTGTGTATAATTCTTTTGGCATCAGTCGCGGTTGCATCTTGCCAAACAACTTTCTCACTTGGTGCTGCTGCAGATTTTGGAAACCATGAGTTTTGTTTTCAGAGGCTCAAGAGGAGATATAGAAACTGGTTTTCCAGGACTTATTCCTGAGCGGCGTGCAGTGGTGAGTTTGTAGTCATTGTTAAAATAAACTTCAATCTAATCACACATATCCAATTTAAGAACACTATCAACTCTCTTAACATATATAATTTTGTTGCTGCTGTTCAGCGAGTTCATGCTGCTCGACCAGGCAATACCAACTCCCTAGCATTTCTTGTCACAGGTATCTATGATTTAGATGGTTATTTAGTTTTATATTTCTCTCATATAGTCGGACGATTAACTGCATGATGTATTTGATCTTTTGACGTGGCAGTGCTTTTGCTGTTTATGATTTTGAACTCACACCAAATGTCTCCTAATTTTCTGGTCAGTGTTCTTTAAATGATGAAATTGTTTCTGTTCTTTTAATGATGAGTCATTGGCTTTTGTCAGTGGTAAACATCAACATACAATTGACTCTACCCCTCCCCGCCCCCCAAATTTATGTTGAACAGCTTTGGTTGGTGCTTGGTGTCTTTTTGATGGCAACAACTTTAAGAATGTACGCAACTTGTCAGCAACTTCAAGCTCAGGCACAAGCCCATGCCGTTGCTGCTAGTGGTCTTCTTGGCCACACTGAATTGCGACTTCATATGCCACCATCTATAGCTCTCGCCACTAGGGGAAGGTTGCAAGGTCTTAGACTCCAGCTTGCACTTCTTGACAGGGAATTTGATGACTTAGGTATGCATGCATTCTCCAAATCTAATGCTCTCATTTGATCATATCTGTGTGATCTGTTTCTCCAACTTACTAGTTAAAGAATATATGGATGGATTGTCACACAGTATTTGCTCTCTGCACAGATTATGAAACATTGCGAGCACTGGATGCTGACAATGTTCCTACAGCCTCTATGACTGATGAAGAGATCAATGCTCTTCCTGTCCACAAATATAAGGTGTCTGGCTCTCAGAGGTGAGCAGGTGTTGCAAATTTCATGAATGCCTGCACCTATTTGGTGTGGTTTGGTGCATTTCTATTTGACTAAAGGAGCCTTTGTGGGCTGTAGCTGATCCTCTAAAGTTCTTTTACTGTGGAAATTCAAAAAGGGGGTGGGGGTGGACATGAGTTTCTATACTTTGAGTCATGATTAAAAGTCCGAGCCACCACGATTGCGTATTCAAGAATATAAATGTTGATGGAAGCAAGCTGATACCACATTGTTGATTGTCTCTAACATTTGAAACAAAAATCCGTCATGATCTCTATCTGTTCATGAAAGTATCTTGCTCGTTTGCACTAGCTTATATTGGTGTGCCCTACCTTTTGAGAATAATAAATGTAAATGATCAGTTTTGAACAACTCTCTACCAATACTGGTGCTGGGAATCTTATGAAGGTTTTCTCATTTTCTTAATTTTTTAATTCGTCCCTCATCTAGTCACTGTTTACAGTAGAGATAAGTACAACAGAGTTGCATGTTCCTGGAACTGTTCTGCATTTAGTTTGGCAAAGAATTTGTGTTTTTTCAAGTTCTTTGTTATTAAAAGGATATTGCTGTTTTCTTTCTGACAGTGGTGGCTCATCAGTGCAGCAGGCTTCTTCTTCAGCCTCAGTTGAGGTATTGTCAATTCCTCTATAGTGTCCTTATGACAAAGAAAATTAGGATCTCTTATACCGACACTATTATATTTGATTTTTCTGCTCATATTTGTGGTCTCTTTTACATTTTATGCTCCTCCCCCCCCCCCCCCCCCCCACACAAATAAGTCAAAACTTCTATGGTATTTTTTAGAAGTATCCCTTTTCTCAATTCTATGAAGGAATGCGCCATGTTATGCCTGCAAAGATCTCTTCGGATGAATTTAGCGACAAATCAGTTTCTTTGGTAATTTTATTACTATGAAAGACAACAGCTATCAAAGAGAAATGGCTGCCTGTTTATCATCATTACTAATACTCTTAAGCCTTCATGAGTGTTTTGCTTCGATGGTCAATAGATGAAAAACCATTTGAGGAGGTTTCACATTTATCGATACCTCAAGAATGCTCCTGAAGACAATACTCTTAAACTGAGAGCAACATCTTTATGTGTTTTTCATTGCACGTGGTTTCCATTTTTTACATGATTTGTAAGGCTAAGAGTATGATTTTGATGCAGAAGAAGCAAGACCTTCAAAATGTAGAAGGGGGATTAAAAAGCTCAGATGATGATTTGACTTGTAGTGTGTGCTTGGAACAAGTTAATGCTGGAGAAGTTATTCGTAGTTTGCCTTGCTTGCATCAGGTTTTTTGTTTGATAATATTATGTTCACAAATTTTTTTTTTTTTAAGGTGTTCAATCTCATGTTATGTTTGTTTGTATATTGTTTTGTAGTTCCATGTGAATTGCATAGATCCATGGCTACGGCAGCAAGGGACTTGTCCGGTTTGCAAGTTTAGAGCCGGGTCCCGATGGTCCCAGATCGCTCAAGGAGAAATCGATGCATCGGATATGGTTTAACAAGTGTTAACTTATCCACATACTAGTATATATATTATATATGTATACATGTATTTGTATCCTATCCTGACCAAATTGATGAAGTACATTACCTTTAAGGGCATCAAAAGAATTTCTGAAAATGGTGATTTGATGTCAATGGTAATGTATATCCTCTCTTTAAGTCGCATTAGCTAGGCTGAAAAAGGGTATTTAGGAGGGTGAATTACATCAAAAAGCACCAACTTATGGTCAAATTTCAATTGCAACGTGAACTTTTGACTATAGCACCAAAAACACTCAACAATTGTTTCAATTTGAAACATGTTTTGAGTATTTTTTTGGTTCCAATTGCTGACACAGAGTTCAAATTGTATAAGTTAATTATTGATTTATATTTACATGTGGATGATGACTGATTCATGACATATTTGGGTGTTTTGGGCTCCAATTGCTGATGTGGATTTCAAATTGTATAAGTTAATTATTGACTTATAAATTATCAGTTGGATGATTATTATATTTAAAATTACATTTTGGCAATTAACATATATAATTTGAGCTCCACGTCACCAATTGGAGCCTAAAAAAAATTTAAACATGTGTCGAATTGAAACAAGTGTTAAGTTGAGTGTTTTTTATGTCACAATCAAAAATTCACGTTGCAATTGAAACCGGATCTTAAGTTCGTGCTTTTTTTTTGCGTATAATCCCATTTAGTAATATATAAGTTTCTACTTTAGCTAGCTAGTATTCTTGAAATGTGTTGTGTAATGGACCCATATTGGTTAAATCTGTAACACAAGAGATGAATCATGCCTGTCGTTATATGTGATTGAAGTCTTATCAAGACTCTAATAAGCTCAACAATTTAAGAAAGATGGAGCTACGAGTCAAGCTCAAAGTTCTTACATAAACCATTAAGGTATTATTATCTTGTACACAAACAAAGAAGAAACACAAAACAGGGTTTAAAGAGTGCAAGAAAGAGAGGTGATGCTTTATTGTCATAATATATCCCCATTTATGGTTGGATAGAGAGAGGGACTTATTTGGCTTTGCCCTTGCCCTTGCCCTTCTTCGCATCGAGTTTGGCTTGAATCCTAGCAGCAGCAGCGGCTTTAGCTTCTTCCCTTTTCTTCTTCTCTTCCTCCTTAACAGCAGACGCAGCTTCCCTCTGCTTCTTCAGCTCCCTGAACCCAACATGTACCGTATTGTATCATTTCACTTAAAAGAGGAGAGGATGAAAGAACGAGCCTTGCTTATTGAAATAACAGATGCAAGATTAGAATTGGTCAGACTTACTCGAGGCGAGCCCTCTCATCTGAAACACTGCTTAGACTAGAGCCCTTGCGCGGCCTGCATGCCACCAACTCCACCTCAAAAATCAGTGTCGAACTGCATATACCATTGGTGTTAAGATAGCATCCGGCTTTCTTCTCATGTTAGAGTTTAATTAGATCTTATGAGCTTAGCCATGATAAGGTGATTATAGACCTTTTATATTCTATGACGAATTAAAGCACCGGGAAACTGATGGAGCACATGAACAAGGTTCCTAAACTTGCAGAAAAATTCTTATTTTGTCTAGTAAATTTTGGATGACAGAAAATGAGAAATTGGAAGTTATACAAAGAGCCTGTAAATCATATACAGTGTGCAATGAACCAGACATTGTGAGTTGAAAAGAGGTTGGTATACAACTAGGTTGTGCGAATCTAGGAAAAACGAGCAAGTGATGAAAGTGGGGGTGTTTTAGTGTCATGTCAAACCATGTTTTTTCCTTACTGTTGGTCTAGTATTATGCATTTTCATAACCTATGTCAATGTTTTCACATGCAACAAATGACTCACTAAAGTTGTAAGAACATCAGATACATTTTGAAAATGCACCATGGTAAGTAGGCGACTCACATATTTGCTCCTTTGCCACTAAAAATAGTGTATGCATGCAGATGGGATCACTCCAAATCTTTTCTTCATATAACAATTTTAATGCTAAAAAAGAACAACTACTTACTCCGGGGGGACATCTGGTGGTGAGCCAGCAGCACCATATCCATATTCTGGCTTACAAGTGATCTTTGCAACCTCACCAACCTGCAAAACAAAATAATGGAATAAACTCAAGGGGAAAATAATCAAATATAAAGAGTATTAGCTAAATAAAACAAATATTCACCTTCATGGTTTTCAGTGCAATATCCCAAGCTTTAATCACAGATCCAATGCCCAGTTCAAATGAGAAGATAGTATTATCTTCATGTGTAGTATCGAAAACTTCACCAGTCTCGGCAAGAATGCCTTCATAATGAACTGTCCAAAAAATCAAACCATGTTCACATTTTTCTTTTCAATATCATAAGCAAAACAAGAGTCCTCAGTGTGGTAATGAATGAATACAAGAGTTTGATTAGATAAATAGCTAGCAGAGATCTTTATAAATACTAACCCCACCATAAAGAGATTAGGATGAAAATGGAGACTCAGCTATTTAAGTTAAAAACTAGACCAAAGTATTGAGCAACAATCTATAGTGTAAAAAGATTTTAGGCAGGTCAATGATGAGACAATTTGCAAGAATTAACAAACATGGGCTAAAAACGAAACAAGTTTAAGAAATATTCAGCAGAAGGTATGTAAGTTTGATATTGTGCAATTTGAATCTCCAAAAACCACAGTGATGCTATTATACTTATTACATCCAGATGTTATTCTATATAAGCATACCATCGAGAAGTGGAAGACTCTCGGATGGAGCAATTGCATCAGCTTTTGCTCGGCGTACAATTGTCTTCAAGACACCTCCATCTCCAGTCAAATCAATTGGATCACCCATGATATTGAATCACTCAATGGCTGTGGGAAGAAAACATCATCACTTTAATAAATAGCGGTTTTGCACGGTGTCATCAACGACCCGGACTTTCTAAAGCATTGCTAAACCTAGCAATTTTATTGATCATGACAATAAAACTATGCCCAATTCGCAAGATCACATACAGGGCTTGTTAATTCATTTCATATTTACTAATCTTAAATGGTTGAAGGTACTTCCCTTGAATTTTTGTGCCAAAACAATAACTTCTCCAGATTTGTTTTTCAAGACAAGATAAAGAACTTGTTGCAAAATCTAAAAGAAAGCCAGTCCATCTCAAATGAATATTCCACAAATCAAAGATAAAGGTTAGTAATCTCCAACTATAGTTGCAAAATCTGAGCACAGTTTCTCCTACCCATCTACTTTCCCCCTATCTTTTGGGATAAAAAAGGGGTTCCCAATTCAAGAAATAATTCAGAACCATGTCCCATTAATTAGAATTTTCCCATAAAAGATTGAACCTTTACCTAACCCAACAAAACCCAATAAGTCAAGAAACCCAACTCTTATCCACTTTCCCAAGAATTCAACAACAGCGTACATTCAACTGAAAATTAAGCAAAATAGAGCATGTAAACAGAAAGAGGTGAAGAAATCCTGATTGAAAAGGGAGGAGGAAGGGATAAAGAGAGAAGGAGGAGGGTGAAAAGGGAAGATAGGCGGGAGAGGTTTGGATGAAGAAGAGGGCTTCGGCCATAAAGATTCTCTGCTCTCTCTTTTGCTTTGCTTCTCACTCTCACTAATGCTTCCAAGTCATTTCTTTTATCAACATGAAACCACAACATACAAATTATATTTTCAATTTATATATTAAAGATGCAAAATTAATGATATAGGTGTCGTGGTGTAGTTGGTTATCACGTCAGTCTAACACACTGAAGGTCTCCGGTTCGAGTCCGGGCGACGCCATTTTTTGCCCTTTTTTTTTTGAGGAAATACCCCAAATTACCATCAAATATATAACATGTAAACTATTATACCATGTACTGTAAATTTTTAACTTTTCTACCACAAAATATAAGATGTGTTACTTTTCTACCACAATTTGACAAAATCAATAATTGCAATGAGGGGTAAAATTACTTTTTTACATATTTACAATTATTTACATATTTACAATTATTTTTAATTTTTCACTCAAATTTGACCGAGTCCAAGTTCACAAATTTGGAATTATTTTTTTTCTGAAATTTTGTACTTTACAAATTGATTTGAACTATCATTCACGAGACGAACAGAAATTTCAAAATTCATCTATTTAATGACTGATGAAGATTCATTTGTTGCTCACATTTGTAAATTATTTCCCCTATAGTTGCAAAAGTTGAAGGATTATAAGAGAAAAAAGTGGATTGACTTCTCAAGTAAGCCTATTTTAATTTTATGTGTTTTCAAATTATTTCCGTAATAATTTTTCCCTAACCCTAAACTAGTTAAAATAAATTAGCCGTGTAATAGATTTAGGGTGCCCTGTAATTTTGGGTTAGCCGTGTAACTAGATTTAGGGTAGCCGAGTCACAAAATTATAGTTAGCCGAGTTACAAAATTAAGGTTAGCCGTGTAAAAATTAGGGTTAGCCGAGTAACTAGTTTAGGGTTAGCCGAGTTAGCCATGGTCCAAAACTAGGGTTAGCCGAGTAACTAGTGTAGGTTAGCCGTGTAAAAACTAGGGTTTAGCCGAATAACACCCTTAGGGCTAGCCGAGTAAAAAATTAAAGTTAGCTGAATTACATCTTTTAGGGTTAGCCGATTAAAATTCTTTGGGTTAGCCGAGTAACATGTTTTAGCTTTAGCCGATTGACAATCTTAGGGTTAGCCGAGTAACAATGTTAAAGTTAGCCGAGTCACATATTTTAGGGTTAGCCGAGTAACAATTAGGGTTTAGCCGAATAACACCCTTAGGGCTAGCCGAGTAAAAAATTAAAGCTAGCCGAGTAACATCTTTTAGGGTTAGCCGAGTATCTCCTTAGGGTTAGCCGAGTCTCTCATTAGGGTTACCCGAGTCTCTCCTTAGGGTTAGCCGAGTATCTCCTTAGGGTTAGCCGAGTCTCTCCTTAGGGTTAGCCGAGTCACCTGTTAGTGTCAAACCTTGAGTCACTCGTTCAACCATGAGGAGAAATTTGCTTAATAAATCCAATTCCATTTGTTTTTCAGATTAATAAAAAAGAAATGTCTTTCTCGATTGCGGTTTGGTTCGGAGGCCATTGGGAAGGTATTCAATATGTCAATGGTTCTCAAGAGTTAATTTATCTTCAAAGACTTAGTCATTGAGATTTATTGAACTCCATTCATGGAATCGTTTGTGTTTCTATGAATTGTTGGGGATATTTGATTCATTCACTGATCGAAAATAATGGAAGATTGAAGAAGATAAAGATCAAGAATGATTCCGATTTGGAACGGGTTTTCTATATGAATAATTCTTTTTTGATGGTTTTTGTTTCCTTGAAGAGTATGGTTGTTGGATTATCAGCAGACTCGTCTTATCCCCAACAACAAGGTTCACAGGTAGATGAAGAAGGCAGTTAAAGTTTTGGTCCTACTGGACATGAATTCGAATCTTCAAATGTTCCCATTGGACTTCAGAATGACGAAGAATTTTGTTCGAAATGGGATATTGCCTCTAGTTATGCCGGTCCGTCTTCAAATGATGGTTGGGCACCATGGGATTCAACATGCAGTCGTGTTGACTACAATAATCTTGAGTTTCTTGACTTGAATATACCTCCCCCAGGGTTTGACGAAAGTGAAGTCAATCCAACAGAAGAACCGGCACATGGAGAACCCGATACGAGTGATGTTGACGACCAGATAGGTAATTTTTGTGTATTATCATATTCTTGCACTTATCTAATTAATATATAATTAATATCTACTGTGTTTTTCATCATTTTGTTTTAGATGGAGAAGACGACTTCGAGTTAGACGAAGCCGATGATGCCGCGTTGGATGAAGAGCAGCGAGCGGCATATGCTGAATTTTGTGATTACATTTTGAGACTCGAATGGTATGTTCCTGATGTGGAAGCATTTGAAGAACCAGTATCCCAAGAGGTTTCAATTCCACATGGTATGCAAAAAGGATCTACTTTTAATAGTAAGTCTGATTTGAAAAATGTAGTCGGATTTTATCATTTGGAAAATCAAGTGGAATACCGTGTCGATCATTCGGACAAACATAGATGGTTTGTTAAATGCAATCACAGAGGGTGTCCATTCGTGCTCCATGCCACCGAGAAGTATGGTATTTGGAAAATTTCTAAGATTGTTTTGCCTCACAGTTGTTCGTATGACCTGAACAGCAGTGCACCCCGCAGACTTCCATCTACATTGATTGGTGACTACTTCATCAATCAAGTCCGAACAGAGAATTCCAATCTCATTCCGAGGGATATAATTCGTCAAATGAACCAACGACATGGCTTGAAGATCATCTACAAGGTCGCTTCTACTGCGAAACGACATGCAATGAGGACAGCTTACGGTGATCCGAAAAAATCATTTTGTATGCTTCCACTGTACTTAGAAGTCTTGAAGGAAGCTAATCTTGGAACGTACACTGCCTTGGAAACACATAACAATGGTAAATTCAAATTCGTATTTTTTGCGTTGGCAGCATCAATTCTTGGATTTCAAACCTATGCCCGACCTGTTATAGTAGTTGATGGTTGTCACTTGAAAGGCTCGTATAAGGGTATTGGATTTGTTGCAGTGACAAAAGACGAAAATGATCAAATTTTCCCCTTGGAGTAGGAATTGGAAATGTTGAGAATGATGAGTTGTAGACCTGGTTCTTGAAGCAAGTGAGAGAAACATTCGGCTGCCCAAACGACCTACTTATCGTGTCGGATCAACACGTATCCATTAGTAATGCAATAGCAATGACGTACCCAAAGGCCACCCATGGACTATGTTGTTATCATCTCCAACAAAATTTGGCCGAGTACGGTGGGCATTTGGTCGGACTGTTCCACAAAGCCGCATACTGTTATAACCCAACAGAATTCGAGAGGTAAGTTTCCACCATTGTTCTTTTTACCAAGAAACACTTTTGTTTTTTGGATCACTAACACAACCCTTACAATGTCATGTTGTTATACAGGTACATGGAAGCCCTAAACGAGAGTCAACTCCTCGGAGCAATTTCCACATTAAAAAAGGCGAAGGACACCAGGTGGTCTCGCGTTAAATGCCCAGTATGACGTTTCAACTTCATGACATCAAATGCAGCTGAGGTGTGGAATGCACGACTCGTATGGTCAAGAAAGTTACCTGTTTGTTCGTTCTTGGAAGCCGCTCGACGGATTATGGAGAGATGGTTTGTCGAGAGGAGACAGATGGCAAACGAGAGGGAACACTCTCTGACGAAGTCCGTACATGACAGGTTAATAGAGCTGTCGCGGCTTGGGAGAGAAATGTAGGTCCATGGGCTTGGTAGACGCAAATTTAAGGTCACAGATGGAAGAAAAATATGGATTGTTGATATGGGTCAATGTCTGTGCAGTTGTATGGAGTTCCAAAGCGAGTTGATGCCTTGCTCGCACGCGTGTGCTGCCATCAGGTCCATCAGCTTCTCCGAAGTCAATAACTCTTGTTAATTTTTTAAATCACACACTCATTATTTTTCCAATAGTTTCACAAAGGAATCGGTGTTAAATTATGTTTCAAAGTACTACACGACTGAATGGTTGAGGGGGATGTGGGCCGCTGAAGTTATGCCCATTCTCGAGCCACAAGAGTGGGGTGAACGTGATGCTACAACACTGAAAGTTTGTATTGCGCCAGACAAACCAAATCAGGCTGGTCGACCAAAATCGTGGCGTATACCGTCCACCGGCGAACAATCGACTCATCGTCCTCGCAAAAGTCTTACATACGGTCGTTGCGGTCAATCGGGCCACAATAGGGTGACCTGTACGGAGTACATTCCACAAAGTTCACATGGATTCCTAGATGGGCTTGACGCCGATGATGTCAACACCACAACACCTCAAGCAAAGACAAGAAAAAAGAAGAAATGTTCAATTTGCGGTTCAGAGGCACACACTAGGAGAAAATGTCTTATGTATTTGGCAAATCAGAATATTCATGAAGAGTAGTGACATATATATGTTGAGATAGTGACATATATAAATGAAATATATAAATTAGAATTTTCATGAAGACTAGTGACACATATAAACACGAGTTTGATGACAAATAAAAAATGAGATGCTGTATAGAGTTGATCAATCATCAAAATAATCCTCTGGAACAGTGTCGGAAGATGTGGAGTATCGAAACACTGTCAGGCACATCTGCTTCCTGACACCCTTAATTCCTCGCAACTGTCTAAGCTTGGCTCTCGGAAACTCAGCGCCCATCAAAGTCTCAACTCCCAAAAGTGCCCAAGCTCCACAAGACACAACATCCTTCTGCTTGTAACATTTGTCTTCAGTCATCGAATCAGCCCAAACTCATCTCATACTTTCAAACGAGGTGTCGAGTTGGCCATCTCCTCAGTCCGCTCATAAAAGTGACAGTACTCCAACAATGGTGGCAAAAGACGACGTAAGCACATGGTCTGCTTAAAACGCAAATTAATTCTTACCTGGTCGTACTTATGCCTGTAGCTGTCTATTAAGCACACTGTGCCTCTACTCAGGTCAATTGTACAGCAACACCAATGACCATCAAGGTTCAAGATAGCAAGCACTTGAAAAGCAGAAATACACAAATTAACAAATTTCCATATCAAAAAATCATGGTTTTATTAAGACCGGTTAAGGAATTAAACTTGGACTTACCCCTATGTCAAGTTCCCACCATGGTCGCATATTCCTCCACTTCGGCTTTGTACCATGCACGTAGGGTGCAAGACGCTGGAGATCCTCGACACTGAACTCCTCCCTGAGCGGCCATCTGTACTTCACCTCGTCAGACTCACCTCTATGTTTGTCTTCCCAAATTTCTTTGCAAGTCATCTGATAATACATGTGTTTCAATATGGTTAATCACTCAAAATACGTTAAAGGAAGATTATACAGAAATTGGTTAACAGGCATCAAAGACAACTCACCCAGAAACGCACGTCCACAATCTGGCTAATCGTATGGATAAAACCTAAAAACCCCGGTCGGCAAATTCTGGATCGCTTTGCAAAATGCCAAGGTACGCATCCAGTTCCTATTATCATATTCCAGAAATTAAAGGAAGATCACTCAAAAGTTATCACCCATAGTACCACTCAATGTATATAACAAAATATAAAAAGAAACCTGAAAGTCCATTTCCAAGTCACAGTTCATGAAGTGCCTAAACCAAGAGGGTCCCACAACTTCCCCAATCCCGACATTGCGCCTGCAGACCAAAAACATTGATATTCACACGAAAGCACGATGAATTAAATATTTATAAAGAAACATTAGCAACTAAGAATGTACTTCTCAACTTTAGTGTCATCACCCATAGCATATTCCTCTAATGCGCGTAAGACCACAGACGGTCTTCTATTATCACCGACGAGAAAGGGACTGCGAACGTAATGAGATGGCACTCTGTCTCTGACAATACAGACCCCCATACTGGTGGAAGAGATAGAAAGTAGACGAACGTATCCTACTGGAGTAGTCTGGACTGTGCTCTCGCACTGGTGCCTCACAGGTGAAGGACATGCTCGGTGATATGGGCTGTTATGTTCAGCTGGAGTCACCTCGGTAGCAGGTGCACAAGTCTCCAACCTATGCTCCGCTGGGGTCACCTCGGTAGCAGGTGCACAGGTCTCCCATACTACGGGAGTCGCTTCTGTAACAGGTACACCCTGTGCAGGCTAAGCCTCCCACTGCTGTCCATCCTGAGACTAATGATATCCATACTGAGGCGACTATGATAGGACTCTCTCACACCCTCTGTCTTGTAAGAATCATAACTGAACCAGCTATCCATATATTCTTGAAGCCGCTGAGACTCAGCATGTACATCCTCATGGACGGCACGGATTTGATCACTCAGCGCATCAAATCTCCGATCCACATACATGTACATACGAGTATACAAGTCACCAGCCAAGTCCTGAGGAGGATCAGGGGTCGGAACCCTCTGCCGAATCGGCGATGCTGAAATAGGATCATCCTCCACAACTGTCTGCCTCCGAGTCACCCTACTGGCCCGAGTAGTCCGTCTTCTGCTCGTAGTGGGAGCACGAGAAGTGGAAGGACGGTCAACCTTCGGCTCCGGCTTCGGTTCCTGCTCATCAGGCACAGTCTGTCTACGTCGAGCAGTCTGTCGATGAGCCCCTGTACCACACCTTGGACCAAATCGGTGCACTGGGAGCTGTACTCCTACGGATATGTCAAGGTCGATGTCTCTCCAGTATGGCTGGAGCGACTCCTCAGGTGTCGCCTCGAGAGTCTCAAAACACTGAATATCCTATAAAATAACAAAATTTTAACTGTATTATCTATTAATAATTTTTCAAGCACTGAATAAGAAATAAAACATAAATGGTCGTTTATAATATGGTCCAGCAAATACCTCCAAGTTGAGAGCAAAAGTAACATCAATGTCGGACTTCTTGAGGGACCACTTTAAACATCGAGACATGTGCAAATCTGTCTCTAGCCTCCGGCCCGTAAATGTACACGTGATTGGGATCGCCTCAAGAGCCCATAATTGTTGACAAAACATACAATATTAAATAATTAGACACAACCATCAAAAAAATTGTATAACCAACATCAATTTCAAATGGAGATGATCAAAGAAGCATACCAGTAGAACTGTCGAGAAACCATAAAAGTGATAATGAGGCACTGTAGATCGCTGGGCATGTCTGTCGGGAGATTATCCATGTATCGTAACAGGGTCCTGTACGAAATCTTGCCCCATGGAAAAGCCTCCCATAAGTCGTCGTGCTCGACCAGCACCCAAATCCATGGCTCAACAACAGACTGTCTCGGATCGACGCCAAGTAATATGCACTTCAATATCAGGATCTTTACAATCTTGTGCGTGTCTTGGGCACTGTCTGAAAATTCTCCAGCCTTGAATCTAGATAGGATCTCAGCCACAGTCATGCGTGACGAATCCGCGTGAACTCTATAGTATAGAGTGCCCTCAGCTGGCTGGTGATCTCCTCACGGGTCAAATTCTGAATCACCAAACCGCAACCCAGTGATCAATGCAAACTCTCTCTTCGAAAAACGGCAAAGGCACCGGTCTCGGCCAATATGGAACCATCTCTCGTCTGCAGGACGAGAGTCACCACGCACCTCGCGTGTCATTAGGACATGTAGAAAAGCCTTACATGACTCTCTATCAGTGTCCCATACCAGAAAGTGTCCCAAAGTCATCCCTATGAAGTCATGCAGACACCGACGTCCTAAGTGGCCCAATTGTGCCTTGATAACATCAAGGACATTAAGACGAACATATCCGGTTATGTAGATAGTGCGTCCCTGTAGATTCTCACGGGCCCACACCAACTACATGCACAACAATTGAATATGGAACCAATATTATTGAAAAATAATAAAGAAATGGTAAACAATTTAATTGATATTTCACTAAACAAATTTCTTAATATATTTAATTTATATACAAACCATTTATTAAATAAAATTTTCTTTCATTAAATACAAACGCACGGGGGCGCCTGGGGAGCGCGTGCAGACGTGGGGTGCCTGGGGCGCGCGAGCAAGGCGGGTGCCTAGGGCGCGCGCGCTGCCTAGGAAAGGGTGCACGTGCTGTCGAGATGGGGAAAGGGCGCGCGCGCTGCCGAGGCCGGGCGCCTAGGACCCATGCGAACGAGGGGAAAGGGCGCACGCGCTGCCGAGAAAAGGGTACGCGCCCTTGGCCGAGGCCGCGGAGCGGGCGCGCACATGCTGCCGAGGCTGGGGAGCGGGCGCGCGCGCTGCCGAGGTCGTGGAGCTGGCGCGACCGAGTAACACTCCAAGGGTTAGCCGAGAGAATACATGTTGACCGAGTAACTCATTAGCCGAGAGCAATGGGCGTCGACCGAGTAACTCAAGTCAAGGGTTAGCCGAGTGACATGGGTGTTGACCGAGTAACCATGTCACTCGGCTAACCCTTGGAGTGAGTTACTCGGTCACCAGCCCATTTCTCTCGGCTAAACCCAAGCTTGGACTGAGTTACTTGGTCACCCGCCCATTTCTCTCGGCTAACCCTTGGATTGAGTTACTCGGTCATCAGCTCGAGTCACTCGGCTAATTCCTACATTTACTCAGTCACCACCTCGAGTTACTCGGTCACCACACAAGATTCTCTCGGCTAATTGTGAAATCTATAGGCTACTTTCATACATTCACTCGGTTACTTTCATAGTCACTCGGCTAGTGTGTTGTCAAATTCAAACCCTCAAATTACCAACAAATCACTTTCCAATACTAACATAAACTACTTTCCAATACTAACATAAACTGTAAAAATAAGAGAGACTAACCTCGTCACCCATCTTGATGAACAAAATCGAGAGCCTCTTCAAAATATTTCACCAATTTTTTGATAATATGGTTAATAAAGGTTAATCGGCTATGAGTTTCGAAAGGTAGAGAATATTTTTGAAAATAAAGGGAGTTAATCGGCTATGGGTGTAGAAAGGTGGGAGAAATTTGAGAGAGGAGGGAGAAATTGTTTAGAGAAAAATTGGAGTTAATCGGCTATGGGTGTAGAGAGGTGGAGGAAAATTTGAGAGAGGGGGGAGAAATGTGGAGTGTGTCGGCTAGGGTTTTGAAATGGGAGAGAAGGTGGAGAAATTTTTGAGAAAAATTTTGTGAGTCAATTGGCTATTGTATTGGTGAGTCAATCGGCTATGCTTATTTAATTTTTAATTTTACATTTAAATTCAATTCAAATCATAAAATATTTGGTCATTGCATAACATTCATTAAAATATGATTGAGTGTTGAAAAGTGGCTGATACAATTTTTACTTTTGCAGAATGTTGCAGAATTTATGGTAGTTTTATATAATTATATTTTGTGGTATAAAAGTATAAATTGTTATATTGAATGATAAAATTATTTAGATATTAAACTTTTGTGGTAAGTTGACGGGGACTCCTTTATTTTTCGACAAAAACTTTTTATGCATCAGGTGCATGGATCCTAGATCCATGCACCTGACCCGACCCGCGCGTGTACGCGCTTCCACGCGCGTCTGACGCGCTCCCACGCGCCTGGGCGGATGCGCACCTTTAGGTTACGTTAAGGATACCTTTCAGTTATGTTAAGGATACCTTTAAGTTATGGTGAGGATACCTTTCAGGGATACTTTCAGTTATGTTAAGGATACCTTTAAGTTATGGTAAGGATACCTTTCAGTTATGTTAAGAATACCTTTGAAATCCTGATTCCAGGTTACATGCCACGTTATGTTAAAAATACCTTTTAGTTGTGTTAAGCATACCTTTAGGTTATGTTAAGAATACATTTAGTTATGTTAAGAATACCTTTTGGTTATATTAAGCATACCTTTAGGTTATGTTAAGAATACCTTTAGGTGATGTTAAGGATACCTTTGAAACCGTGATTCCAAGTTACATACCATGTTATGTTAAGAATACCTTTTAGTTATGTTAAGCATACCTTTAGGTTATGTTAAGGATACCTTTAATTATTTTAAGAATATCTTTTGATTATATTAAGCATACTTTTAGGTTATGTTAAGAATACCTTTAGGTGATGTTAAAGATACCTTTGAAATCGTGATTCTAGGTTCCTTTGAAATCCTGATTTGATACCCTTATAATTCGTTCCAGATCACATACATTTACATTATATTAAGGATACCTTTAGGTTATGTTAAGAATACTTTTATGTTATGTTAGAGATACCTTTGTGTGCAAAATGTGTAACACAACTACCTTATGGATAAGGTATCTCTAACATAACATAAAAGTATCCTTAACATAACATAAAGGTATGTCTGACGTAAATTAAATGTATGAAATTTGGGCATAAAAGTATCCTTAACATAACCTAAAGGTATCTCTATACATTACCTAAAGGTATTCTTAACATAACCTAAAGGTATGTCTAACTTAACGTAAATGTATGAAATCTGGGCATAATGGTATCCTTAACGTAACCTAAATGTATTCTTACACATTACATAAAGATATTCTTAACATAACTAAAAGTCATGACTAAAATTGAAAAACAAGCTAGCACGAAAAAAAAAAAAAAAGAAGCGGGTTGGATTACCCGAATCCGACCCGGGTGCATGGATCTTGCAAAAGAGACTTACCCTTATTTTTCCCCTTCTTTGCCCTTTTTTTTTTTTTTTCTTCCTCCTTTTTATTATGATTGGGTCTTGGTGCTTGTACTCGAAAGTGGCAGTGATAGCTTCTAGAGAGTTCTTTGTGTCCTTTTTATTATGATCTTGTAACTGCTTGTGCTCGAAAGTGGCAGTAATAGCTTCTAGAGAGAGAAGGTGAAACTGAAATTGGTAAAAGAGGGAGAGAAAGCGATGGGGTTTGTGTCACACAGAGTGGAAAGAAGCGATTTGGAAGCAGGGGATCATATCTACACTTGGAGATCTGGCTTCCTTTACTCTCATCATGGTTTCCTCCTCCTTCAATTAGTTTGTGTATTTTTTACTTTCGGAACGATTCGTCTCTGTTGTTAACTTTTATTTGCTGTCATTTATCTTCCAATGGTGGGTAGGGTTTCCTTGAATATGAGTATGAATGATCCCTGGCATCTATTTTATCTTGTTGCATTGGATGTGTGTGTGTGCGCGCTTGTAATGTTTTACTTTTGGGTTGAATCTGATAAAAATTCTGTGATGGATTTATATGGATATGATCATTGCATCAAATTCACATCTGTAGATTCCTAACAAAAGAAAATATGAAATGAAATGATGATTTTGGTGCTTAGTTGTGTGCCTATTCTCTCTCTCTCTCTCTCTCTCTCTCTCTCTCTCTTTGCTTACCACACTGTGTGTGTGTTTTTTGTGAGTAGTGGGGCTGGCATTTTCTTTTCTATTGCAATCACTGCCTCTATTTAGATTATGATGGTTTCAACAAGAGGCTAAGAGTCAGTATCCTCCCGATTCTTTGAAACTTAGTCATACAACACTGCATCGATTTCATATTCTTTTTAGATTTTGTATCTCTTCATCGATGTTACATAATGATGATATACTGAAATTTCGATGTGTAGCTCATCCGGTTATCCCTTGTCCGAGCTGAGGTTTATCTCATGATCCTTATATAACATTGTTGTGTTGTCCAAATGTCATACTCAGGCATCTACGTTGGTAAAGACAAAGTTGTGCACTTCACTCAACATCAGAATTTCAGTCCTTCTGCTGTTCTCCCCACGTTTTCATCATCATCGCTGTCAAATGTCTCAGCAACCTGTTTAGATCTTTCAGGTTGTGGTTTTAGAAAACACAGAAGTGGAGTAACTATATCTTGTTTGAATTGCTTCTTGGGAAACGGATTATTGTTCCGTTTTGAGTATGAAGTTAACCGGCTTGTTTTCATTGCTAAAGTCCGAGGGGGGACTTGCACCACTGCAAAATCTGATCCTCCGAAGGATGTGATTCACAGGGCTATGCATTTGCTTCGGAATGGATTTGGGAACTATGATTTGTTTACGAATAACTGTGAAGACTTTGCTTTATATTGTAAAACAGGATTACTAGTTTGCAGCCAAGCAAGGCGGGGAGGCAGCGGTCAAGCCTCGTCTGCTCTTGGTGTTCCAGTGGCCGCCATTATTTCTTTAGCCCTTCGCACATTTGTTTCAAGTCCGATCGTTTTGGGGACAGCAGCAGTAAACCATTCACTGAATAAGTATGCTTCTGACATTGGCGTTCGATCTGATGTGATTAAGGTGAAAGTAGAGGACATAGCTGTCTTCCATGGCAATCAATCCGGTGAGAGAGATTCATGCCCCAACGGGGATGGTGTAACCGATGAACGACCAAGAAAGCGAAAGAGAGACAGTTGATGGAAAAGAACCAGCACATTGGCAACAAAGGTTACTCCTTATTGTCTATTATGTTCAACACTCAATTGTTTGCTTTCCCTCAATTGTCTGTTATTTTCAGGTTTGGTGTGTTTTTGTTTATTGGAACTCTTCTCTATTTCCAGATCTCTTGTCAAAAGCGTATTAGCTACAATATGATTGCCAGATCTCTATTTCAATTGTTGGATCCAGTTGGAATCAAAGCAAATTGTGCAAAACTACAATGTATAAGTCCCAAGGTGGATTTAATTAGCTTACTGAACATGAAAAATTCACCTAACAAGTAGTTTATATGAATGAAAGATGGCATATGAATGAGTCAAATTATGGATGCCAATAGTCACAAGAAGGAATTGCTAGAATGTATTGCCACTGCATTCTTCATAAAGCAAGTTAATATACGGAAATATCCTATGACATTGTAGAATGTGATTAAATATATGAGGAAATATTCTATGACTCTTTCATTAGTGATCACTTCCAAGGACAGCTCATTATTTCATCTCCACAAAGAGACTGGCCTGTGGATGCAATCCGGCTTCTTTCAGGGACAATGATAATTTGTCTTGGCCGTAGACGGTGCGAGGAAAGTTGGAAACGAGGCTGTACCCATCGACTTCTAAGCAACCCAAAGAATCAACATAGTCATACAGAGATTGTATTGTCATTGTACACTGAAACCTCCTCCCTTTGCGCTCTCCAGATGGAAATCGAACCAACACCTGGAAAATCATATGACACATCTTATAACACGTGGTTCTAAATATGAAATGTCTATCAGGATAAAATCCAATACTTGTTTGAAATGATTAATTAAATATATATGAATATATCTCCACGTTCTGCACACTTATTTTTCCCACAATCTTCGAATTTTTTCTTCCCCAGTATACTGAGTTTTATAAGTTAATATTTACCTTGAACGCTTCCAAATTGAACATATATATCTTAAGCCTAGACATCAGAATACAATAAATCGAGACAATATAGAAAGTTGGCCTTACTTGGGTAACATCAGGTCCTTTCTCAGGTTCAGCACCTAGTGACAAAGCTTTCTCCTCACGCATCTTAGCTAATGCAGCTTCTCTCTCAGCAGCTTCTTGAGCTGCTCTTTCACGAGCCTCTTCCTCCTCCTTCCGTTTCCTCTCAGCTTCAGCAGCTTCCCGTTCCAACCGTTCTTGTTCTTCTTTCCTCTGGCGCTCCCTAGCCTAGAGCAGAACATGAAGAAAACATTAAGTTGATACTCAGAAAAAAGAATTAACTTGGAAGGGCATATAAGAAACCATAATATACATCTATAATAAAAGACCACAAGAGTGGACAATAAAACAAAACAAACAGACAATTATAGAACAATAGCATACTTGGTCAGCCTCAAGTGCTGCTTGGTAAGCAGCATCCTGCTCCTCTCTCAAACGTATATTGTTTCTTCTTTCTTCAGCTTCTACTCTGGCTGTAACAAGAACAGGAGCGCTTTCTTCAAGTACTCTCTGCAATAAAACTAGCAATTCCTCAGGAGATCTTTGTCCCTCAGCCTGCATAAGTAAATTACCGGACTAGTTAGAAAACAGTAATAAATAAGCACCAGCTTTTACAATGAGATCAGAAGAGAAACAGCAAAGATCAGGAGATTTGCCCTCCAAAGGTGCAATATTTGAAAGTAATATCCCACAGCATTTTGATGTACAAAGAACAGGGTACATTTTCTTTAAAAACAATAGGTGAAGAGAATAAAAAGGTGTCAGGAGAGCATGCCCCCTGTAATTTATAGCTAACATGACTGAGATATAGAAGGCACAACATGATAAACCTTCTCTAACTTCTTTTGAGCTTTCTTAATCTCAAAGAAAATGTAGAACTGAAGTGAACACCACATATACACTATGTCAAAGCACATATCCAGATCTCTTCAACACTTAAGCCACATTGATTTCTCTTTACAGCATTTGATGAAGGATTAGACAAAGGCTACAATTTAGCGGTGATCGAGTTCAAGAAGTGACCAATCCATAACATTACATCTCCAATATACTACTGAATGTAAAAAAATATTCTTTACATTCAATTGGTTTTGCAATCTCTTAAATACAAATTAATATGTAGTTCATCAATCTAACCACCTCAGAAATTATGATTAATCATGAATTACACAATTAGGATGATCTGTTTTATGATGTAAGATAGAAGACTCTGGAATTAAGACTAACTGATCGAAAGGTCAAGCAAAAGATGTAGGTGTCTACAAACAATTATGCACAAATGAGATTTTTGTAACCAGTTTCTTTCAACCTAAAACAGCATTCACAATCCAAAATTTATTCATCTATCAGGCAACAGTTACATGACCCACAACCAAAATCCAGAAGTGTATAATATAGAGTGTGTGTGTGTGTGTGTGTTAGTAAGGAGAGAACTTTGAAAACTAAAACAGATTAAAGCACTTATTGATTTCCAACAGACACGATAATTTATAATAGTCAAATGAAAAGTACTAAAGAGTGCCAAAAATCAAGTCAAATGAAGAGTACATAAGACAGTAGAGTTCAATTCGTTAGTACACAAACCAATCTAAACAAGTTTCAAGAACGTGATTTTGATCTAAATTCATTTTTTTTCATCACCAGAACTCCCACAATAACAGTAGGTATATATCACTTCAAAGCTCTCAAGATGATAGGGTTACAATCATCCTGCTATCTCTCAGCAGGAAGTCAGGAACCATATAGCAAAATTTGGTTATAGATTTTGGTAGAGATGTTTTAAGGAGAGATGTAACAGGGGGATTGTGAATCCTGCTTGGTTTTATTTGGGAACGTGTTATGGAGTCTAATCATCAGAACGTTTTAGAATGATGTTTTTACGAAATAGAACATTGTTATGGAAAGATACTTATTAGAAAACATGCAGTTATGCTTGATGTTTTTGGGAGAACGAAAATGGCACCAAATATAGTTGTAGTTCTAATTGGATTGGCAAAATCAGAAAACCCAGCAAGCAAAGTTCCCTTAAACAACCAAACTCGTGAAAATCCAGCACAAAGAATTTCCATTACATCATTAACAATAACAACAGAACTAGGAATAAGAAAAAACAAATGGTCTCACATATCAAAAATTCAAACGGATGCCATTACGAGGCATCTCTCTTAACCTTGCTTTTATCCATTCAAAAGAAATAAATGACACAATCTAAAGTCATGTAGGAGAGGCCACTCAAACATTTAATATCTGACACACTCAAAGAAATAAGCATATTTTCCATCCCATATTAAGTAAATCTCAAATTATCTAGCACACGCTAACTAAAGAAGCACAATACAACAAACTACAATAATTAGAAATTTTCTAAAAAATAAACATATGATGCGCGTGCCCTACAGATACACTTATTTGCCCATGTCACAGCATCTAACTGACAACTACCAGGGGATTCAACCATCCCCACTAAGCATATGAACAAAATATTCAGAGTCTAAAAACTCGAACATCAACGGCGTAATGAAGAACAAAACAAAAATTGTACTTCCCCGTGATGACGTGATCACATGACATCTTTTTCTATTCGAAATTTAGAAAAGAAATGTATGTGTATTTAAATGCATGTTTCCCCATAAATTCATCACCCATTATTGTGGCATTCCAAAACATGTCTGTTTTCTCACTGCAGCATCCAGGAACGAAAATTTCAAACTTCTTTACTATCAAAAATCATATGAAAATGGATAAAGACTACATCAGTATAACGTATGACAAATTCTAAATCAGTACCTTCCGGTGATAATAAAAGAACACCAGAAGAGCCAATAACTTTTTAATGTGTATTTCCCTCTAATATCTTAATCATTCAAACTTTGACTGCTCCAAAATACGTATCTTTCCTTACCAGTATCGAACTTTTTTCTTTACTAACATAAAATTAAGAACACTACTAATATTATAGGCAGGAGATGATTCATAATAATACAATTACACAGAGTAAAAATCAATAGAACTGATGCCACAGAATAAGGGAAATAAAGAATGCATAAGTTATACCTGTTGCAGCAATGCAATCCTTTGGTTTGTGGCTGCCATAACTACGGCACAGAAAGGGAACCTCGACGCCTTCAAACTATTACTCATCTTAAACCCTTCACTAGCCTTCACACTTCCACCCCACGACACAAAATTCTCATTCAAGAAGGCAGCCAACATCTCATTGCACAAAGTGCCTTCACAAAACGCTGGCGTATCAGGGTGCTCCGGCGAGTGCAAGTAAACAAACAACAGCTTATATTCATGCCGAGACCTCTGCAACGCGTCCATGAAACCCTCGCTCACAAAATTCGGCCTCACTCTTCCATAATCCCTCTCAAAACTGGAAACAAAATCCACCGCCTCCGATGCAGAATGAGATACCGCCACCAACGGCGTCGTTCCAGCCCTCGACCCGCCTCCGAGCCCAACCATGTTAAGCGAATAAGACAAAACACCGCTGGCCGCCCACAGACCAAATCCAATTGCCCCTGAAATCAACCCTAGACTACCGGAAATAATAGAGAAGGGAAGCGTAATGATTTTCCAAGCCAGACCAGGGGGTTGATTATTGGCATTAGGAGCCAAGACAAGACCTTCATCGTGAGTCTCCTGACCAGCGCGTGCCGTGGAGGGGGCGGCGGAAGAGGAGGAGGGGTGATCATTGTCTGCGCCGGTTATAGAGGAGATGGCCAATTCAAGGTCCCAATTATGCGCGGAAAGAATTTCAGTGCACAAATCGGTGTCTTCCAAACCCGTAATAGCTTGAAAATACGCCAATTTATCCGCCACATCCCCCATGTCTGCAATATATCAGTAGAGAAAATCGGACGATCGCAAAAAGCAGAATTTGAAAAGAGAAATGGGAGATATGGATCGAAGAAACTGGAATTGAGAGTTGGATAAAAATATCGGAGAGTAAGTGTGTGTGGGGGAGAAGGGGTTTTTGTTCGTTCAATGGCCGACGGAGACTGTGATGAGTCCTGAAATGTCCTTAATGCCCCGACAACTCCAACAAATCACCACACTGCCACCACACTGCTATTAATTATTATTATTATTAATGGTCAAGTGTGAATTTCTATTATAAACTCAAATACGATTCTAATCATAATCTAATTTGACTTCCTCCACCACTAGGACTCCAAATGCTACTCAATTAATTAATTAACATCTCTAACCTTAATCATTGATAAATATGTTTATATATACCTCTTATAATTTCAATTTTAATGATCATATAAATACCACAAGTAACTATCTAAGATTTATTTAATTTTTACGATAGTCTATAAAATATCAAATATACTTGAAATTACTAAAACCCTATGTAACTATATTACATAAAGGATTAGAAACTAAAATCTTCGTGTCAAGCTTCTTGAACCGAGTTAAATAGGCTCAACAACATGATTTGGAATTGAAATTGTAAGAATTTAAGAATTCTATATGATTTGGATTGAAATTGTAATTTTAGAATTATTTAAATATAAAAATTCAAAATTATTATTATAACCTTAAATGATCTTATTTAATAAGGACATATTTGTTAATCCATATTTTGTAAGAAACGTCCATACTTTTATATAGTTAATAGATATAGAAGTAAATCAAATGTAGAATGTAGTAGACTCAACATAGATTCACGACGTATTTCATTAGCCGAGTGGAGTGGAGTGAAGCAAGCAAGCAACGTTGATATCCATGGATAGTAGAAATTTGGAGCAACAAACTCCCATGGTGCAAAAATTATAGATACACAAGCTTACACAGTTTAATTAACTTCTCTCAACTCTCAATTACTAACTACACTTTCATGCCAATCCATCACAGGCTCGAATTTGCGTAACTATATCATCAATACATCTGTTACAAAAGGCAATCCTTACTACAAAGCTTCTTCATTCATCAAACGATCTTTTGTTTACCTCCGCAAGAATTGCCAGCCTATGGGTGTAATCCTGTTTTTAATGGGACAGAGAGCTTACCTTAGGCGTAGATGTGAAAAGTAGAGACTTCGCAGCCAAAACACTCACCCGATCTCCTTTATCAGAGGCTTCCCTCCTCTTTCTGTTGTCTCTCCCAACCTCCGAGTGCTTATTTTTCTGTCAGCATATTCCATGGCAGAAGATTTTTCCGTATTCAAAATGTCTGCCAATGAAGACCATTCTTCAGATGGCTGCTCGTGGACCCAACACATTATGAAGTAAATTTTTCGTTCTGCAAACTTGAGTTTGCTCTTCACTTCTGCCTTTTTCAACTTGAGCAGCTTCTCTGACTTCAGCTCTCTCTCAGCACTATGAATGAGCTTCTGCATATCACATAATAAACAGACTAATGCATCGCCTCCAAGATGAAGCAGATGAATCACATCATCCATTAGCCTCAAGCCGAAGTGTAAACCACCCATGTGTTTATAAGCTGAAGAACATGTTTTCTCCAAGCAATGCAACAAGGCTTCCAACACAGTCTCAGGCTGCTCGGTTTGACCCAAAACAGAAGATACACTCAGCACCACAGTTGCTGATTCCAAGGGATCTGCTTTCCAGTCCCCATTGTATAGGCGAAGGGTGAAACAATAAGTATATACAATATCAATAAGGTGGATTGCTAATAGTGGGGATGGATCAGCGGCTGTGAGTTTACTCACTGGTGGCAGAGGAGTTTCTGGTCCTGGTGGGACATCATGCAAGTTATCACTGCCTACATCATTTTCTGATGCCCCAGATTCTTCTTTCGCTATTGGTTGGACTAATTGGGTTCCTTCTGAACTAAGTGATATGTATTTGGCAAATGGTTTTAACCACCATGGATCCCATGGTTCAATCAATTTGCTGAGCTCTCCTGAGGCAACTGCTCTCTGAAAATGTTTCCTTTCCTCAGCAGATAAGTCATGGAGACCTATCTGACCACCTGCATAAAGATAACATTTTCCATAACCAAACATAATCATTAGTTTGGCTGAAGGTCCAGAGTCTTCAATAAGAAACCAAGTATCAAATATACATACCAGAAAGAATCTTCTGAATAGTCTCCTCTGACAAAAATGAATCTGACCCTGATGAATAATGAAAATTAGCAAGCAATAGGAGAATTTGTTGGGTATGCAAGTTAACTACATTTATATATAGAAGGTCATCTTTCGAAAGAATGCACAAGCAGTATAAAGATTGAGTTTATATGCACCAGGTAATGAGATTAATAGAAAAAACCTGTAAATTTAGTGGTGCCCCAACGACTCAGAAAAACCGGAAAACCCAACCAGGGTCAACGATTCAAAACCCAAACCGTGGTTCACCGGTTCGGTTTCGGCATAAGTCAAACCATGGAACCGGCGGTTTAACTGCTGTTTGTCTAATTTTTTTTTTTTAATAATTCTGGCATGCCACGTGGACAACCGAGATGAAGCAATGAAGTAACCATTGGAGATCAACTGCTGAACTGACGGTTCAAACGTTGGTTTATGAACCGGAAGTGGAACTAACAACCCATTGTTCGGTACCCGTTTCAACATTATCAAACCTTCGGACAGCAGTCCAAAACCGAAACTGAAGGTTCAAACCGGTTGGGTACCACTAATTACTTCAACAATCTATATGTTAAAAGGCAATTATAAACCAATAAAAAGTGCCAGAGTTTATGGAATGGGAAAACTACTGCATAAAGGGACTATGCTCCTTATCCCTGGCCTACTTCCTATGCTATCCCTATCTACACTTCCTTTTCCAAAGATGAACTCATGGTAAAACATGAACAATCTCTTCAAATTCAAAGATGTAGACAAGTCAAATGTTTTAGATGAGTAGAAAATGCACACTTAGAGCATATATTGTTTGCAGGATGTATGCAACTTTAAGTAGGTAAATTAAAACAAGAGATGTTGAAATATCAGATCTACTTACCATCTTCACTAAAGCTATCTATCTCCTCTTCCTCATGAAACCGCTTAAGTATGTCCAGCATTTTAGATTTACTTTCTTCATCAGGTTGTTGTTGTTGCAGTTCTTCCATAACATTCTCTCTCATAAAAGACTCAGTACAGCGAAGACTGTGAGACTACAAAGTTTAGACCATGTAAACACTATTAATAAAAAAAAGAAGGCAGAGAAGAACTGAAAAGTTGTTTGAAATGACATCATTCTCAACATACGTACATGTTATGACACATTGTTACCTACTTGACAGGACAAAGAAAAGAAAAATCATATACAGAAAAGCAACATACAACCATTTCAGGCTATAAATTCTAAAACATATTTGTCACCTTGTAACAAGGCAGAGAACAATAACGTGTGTTGCATCGAGGACATGTGTATTGTGAAAACTGCTTTTCACACCTGCAGAAGTACAAATTAAATAAGGTAATTATCACAATGATCCTTGGGTGAAAAGCAATCAAGTCATCATAAGCTAGAGCCTAGAAATAATACATTATCAATGTTTTAATGCCACAAGATAGATACAACAGGCACTTGAGAGTGCCAAAGATAAAACAAAAGAAGTATCACTTGCAAATAATTTAACGCTACAGCAAGCATCACCCATATAATCAACAAAGACAGTGTGCCATTATTTCCTTTCCTTCTTGGACTGATGATATTTTCTATATCTCGTATCGAAAGGACAGAAAAGAATCCCTTGCAACAACAGATATGGTTTTTCAGGAACCTCATGTCTCAAAAGGCATTGGTGACTACTCTCGCACGAACTTGTCCCTGATTTTAATTAATGACAAGCTTTAATGAGGCATGAAAATGACAATATAAAGTAAGATTGCTAAAAGTTTGGCCTGCCTAAGTCCCGATTGTAGCTTTTATTCCATACTTCCATATGATATATATATTGGCAGCTAATTACAACCATGCAATGGCATAACAAAGAGACAAATACTTTATACTTTTACTAGCTACCATATTATTTTCATTAAAATGACTAGCAGCATAGTATTTCCATAACTGTCAAGTCAGCAATGATGCATCTTTGATCAATTCACAAGGAACAAGAAGATATATGCAACACATAGAGTTTGACTGATGAGTAGGACTTCTTAATTTCATCAACTATATTCTTTTGCGTTCATAAATTAAACAGAAAGTCCAGGAAAATGGCAGCAATCCAAGTCTACTTCTAACCACAATCATGTTTCAAATTCTGTTGAGAAGCTGCAACATTAACACCCACAAGTTCAAGCTTGAAGAATTCTAAAAGATGCATAAATCTTTATAATTCCTTGACACAAGTTACAAACTCATTCCAACTTCGAACTATTGTACCTAAACCTTCACACATTAACACCGTACTTTTCTACAGAATCCATTCCTGATATGTGCTGCGTATTCTAAACCTTATGCTAAATCAATAAATCCAAACCAATGAAAAAGGTAAATTAAGACAAAAAAACCTATAGCAGAGTACACACAAGAATGAAAAACGAATGGGCAAACGAAAATCTAGAGGTGCAAGGTAAACCATAAATAAATTCAAGCAGTGACTGAGCAGAGCTTACACGCGGCAGATTATGCGAGAACTGGAGCTAAAATCCAAAGACTTGGAAGATGTCTCCGAGGTAGACATAGAATCCGACATCAGAGAAACGGCGGCGACACTGCCGGCGAAGATGGCAGAGAATTTTCGAGGAATCTCACACGAGCACACTAGAAACCCCGGGAATAAAGTGGAGGCATGATTGTATATATGGGCCGAGTTTATTGGTTGATATATGGGCAATGATTTATTGGGCCTTTCCATTTGATATGGGCCTGAGGCCTCGTTCTAGTTGGGATTAAATTGATGTGATAAAAACGAAATTTTGTTCCATGCTAAAATTGGGTTATCAAGATCTTCATCAAACTAAATGCATATCATAATAATTTTTTAAGAACGTGACTGTTTCATCGATGATAAATTCTCGTGAGAAATTAAAAAATATTCTCTTTTGAATTATCTTTCATTTGTCATATTTTTTCGATTATTAATTATTTTGGATCTAACAATATGATACTATGAATGGTGTCATGGAATGAAATCAAATGGAATTGAATGAATTTAAGAATGAAATTGTAATGGAAAATGAATGGCAAAAGAATATTGGTTTCTACAATTAATATCATAAAGGAATAAGAAATGAATGAAATAACATTTATGATTATATTTTATAATTATTAACTACATATAAAATGTAAAAAAATTAAATAAATATCTATTTGACTAAATTATGTTATTATAATGTTCATGGTCAATATATCAGTCAAATTTAATTATTTGGTAGGTTTAATTTAATAAAATATGAAAGATTAATCATTGCACTAAAATTAAGGTGTATTATATTTATACAGTTTAGTTTCTAATTTTATAATAAGCATTTAGAAAAGGAGTTGGAAGTTATAACAAAGATGAAAAAGAGAGATTAGTCTATACTAACAATAGTTGGTGATTACTACTAATTTACCATTTAATTACAAAATTATTAGCCAATATGAAAGAATGTGAAAAGGAAGACTAAAAAAAGAGAACTAAAAAACTTTGAATCAAACTTCCATCTAAAGTCATTAAAATTAGGATTCCTCTACAAGTCATTATCCTACTTCTATATAAACAGTGCATAAAATGAAGATGAAAGTCTCACTAAATGAGGATGAGCTAGCTTGTTGAAATGGAGGTTAGAAATATCAATACAAAAGGAAAAATAATGGGGGCTTGAAATATCAAAAGAAGAAGAAAATTAGTGATAGAAATAAGAAGAAAACTTGAGATGCAGGTCATTTTCTCATATAAGCAATGTATGTACATATAACAACTCACTTAATGAGAATGAACTAGATAAAATGGAAACTAGAAATATCAAAAGAAAAAGAAAAATTGGTGATGAAAATAAGAAGAATAATTGAGATGGAAGTTATTGTAATATATAAGCAATGTATATATTTAATGAGGATGAACTAACATCAAATGGAGGTTAGAAATATCAAAAAAAAAATAGTAATGAAAATAAGAAGAAAAATCGAGATGAAAGTAATTATATATAAGCAATGCATATATAACCACTCTCACTTAATAAGAATGAAGTAGCATGAAATTGAGGTTAAAAATATCAAAAAACAAATGATGGAAATAAGAAAAATAATCGAGATGGAAGCTTTTTTAGATATAATGAGATATTACCAACACTAATTTGATTGTCATCTTGATTATCAAAATCCATCGTTAAGTAATTGCATTAAAATAAACATTTAGCATTATAATAGGAAGAAAAAATATACAACCACTTGAGAGAAAGAGAAGTGAAGGAGAAAGGGTATGATCATGGATCTACTGTGTTCGGACATATTTAAAAAGGATGAAAAGAAATTATGTGGGTAAAAGTTGAAAATTTTATCAAATACAATTATTTATAAACGTTGAATTATATATCAAACATTAATGTTATTAATATAGACATTCAAAGCAATACAAATTTTATTTTTAAAGGATATCATTACACTATATCATCAATAATAAAATAAAATAAAAACATTAGATTATATAACAAGCAGCGAATCGCGCGGGCACGAGTGTACTATAGGTAATAAAGCTAGTTGCCACTCCTGTAAAGACGAACTTGCGGTTGCAATTTACAAAATTAATCATACTTGTGGTGATTTGTAAAATTATACTATATTAATTTATGCTTCTAATTGGCATATATATCACTGCAAATGTATGGTGTTCGCAAATTGTTAGTAATCGAACTCGATAAAGATCTATTTATGTTTGATTCGTTTATTAAACGAATATAAATGAGTTCAAACTTCGTGTTCAGTGACATGATTGTGTTCGACTCGTTTATATTCACAAACAAGCTCGATTATTGTTAATGAATAAGCTCATTTAGATACTTGTTTATAAATCGTGTGTTTGATCATTATTATTTGTAATTATTTTTAAATATTATATAGAAAATATATAAAGATAAAGTCAAAACTCTATCTTTTAAGTTTGAAAAACACATGTTTGAACATTATAATCACTCCTAAACTAGTATGATAATGTTTTTGACTTCATATCATACATGTTTGATAAAACTTCAAACAAATTAAATCTACTCTAATGCAATATATATATATATATATCTATATCTTTCTTTCTTGTACAAGTTCTAATTTTTTTTATATATATAGATATATGTATATTATATAGCTTTGAGTTTTTTAAAATTATAAATATTAATTATTCTTTCAGCAATAGTCCAAATTTCATGATTAATGTAATTTATTAATGTATAACTAAAACAATACATTATTCTCTGTCATAAAAACTTGCGTGAGACGATCTCACGAATACTTTTCGTGAGGCGGATCCTTTCTACCCATGATTCAAACTCATTTATACTATTTTGTATGTAAATTATGAAGTATGGGTTGTGAGTTAACCCGTCTCATATAACACAATCAGTGAGACGGTCTCACGTAGGACTCACTCATTTTCTATATATATCATGTGCTTTAAATTCGTATATTAATGCGTTATTAAATTATCTTCTATAAATAAGAAGTTTTCATCCCATAAATTATTTTGCAACAATTAAAATAAGTATTCATATATATTCTTAAAAGAAAATTTGATAAACAATGTAGATTGATCATTAAGTAACAAAATTAATGGATTAATCTATGACATGCAGTACTAACTTGGTTGAAGCTTGGTATAAAATTATTTACAATGCATTTTGGATTATCATTATGTACCAAACTATATAATTAATGCATTTTAATTTGTGGTAAAACTAGCATTTCCTTAATCTCACATTAGTTAATGTATAATACTTTTTTGGGTACAAAAAACTTACAAATATATATATATATATATATATATAAGTAGAATATTCTGCCAAAAATAACTGCAATAAATTATCCGTCATTAAAATATTTCCATTTTAAGAAGTCATATTAATTGCTTTCATTTTACATTTATTGTATAGAGAAACTTAACAAAAATAAATGTACATTTTATTTAACAAATCTTAATTATGACTTTGATTTTCTTCTTAATCTTCTTTATTTATGCATAAACTGATTATTACTAATGTCTAATGTATGTCTATCTCTCTAGCTTTATTTAGTCATCTACTAGGATATTGTGAAAAATAGTATATAATCTTCGATTTTTATCTAAACCAATATTTACATTTTATAACAATTTGACATTGATTTCAAAAAAAAAAAAAAACAACTTAACATTAAGTTTTCTTTTTATCATTTTAATTACCTAAATTGAATATTCTTTTATTACAAAATGCCAAGATAAGAGACTATAATACATTGTGTTACAAAGTTTGGAGATTGATTTTCTTTTAAAAAAATGTCAAATGTTTAATATCAATTTCTAAAAAAATGTATTGATAGGTGTTAGAAAAATGTAATTTACCTTACATTGTTTTATTTATAAATATTAAAAATAAAATACCTCATATGAATAAATTTCAAGAACATACTTATAATCATAAATCTTTCATAAATTATCTAAAAGTGGGTATAATGAAAATAAGCATCTTTCTATCTTCTTATGGTGATATAATAATGTATGCTACATCACATAAATTTCATTCAACATCTCTTAATATAATCATTTACACACATTCATAATGTATACATATAAACAAAAAAGTTGGATCAAAATCTTGAATGCAGTTCTTACAACGCATGTCGTTTTAGTTCCCAACAATGAAATAGCATTCAATGTAAGAAGAAGTGAAAAGGCCAAATCAACCACTATATATACTCCCACTCTTACACTGATCAAGAATCATCACAAACAAAAGAAGAATGAAAGCCTTATTACACTCATAAACTTTGAAAAATGGATACAATGAATTGTCACAGACAAGTGTGAATGAAGTCTACTATTGTTTGAAGAGTTGTTTATGTGGCCAATGCTCAGCCTGTGGCGGTCAAGAAGGAGGAGCTAGTTAGTCCAATTGCATATATATGCTGTCAATGCTCAGTCTGTGACGATGAAGAAAGAAGCGTTGGTTAGTCGAGATATCGCAAACGTGGCAACGGCACCTAAAGCTACTATTGTTGTGAAAGAAGTGAAGGTTAAGATTAGCTGATTAAAGTGTTCAAAGAAATGTGTCTTTAAGTCTAAATAAATGCAATGCTTATTATACAAAGTTTACATATATATGTATATATATCATGGAAGACGACACAGTTGTTCATGGATAATTTTTTGGATTCTTTATAATCTTTTTATTGAAAATGTTATATTATATCCAATTTTGAATGATATAACTTTTTGATTTTTCTAATAAGTCATAATTTCGTCATTTATAGTGCATGATATTATTTATAATTTCTTTTATAGAAAATGTTAGATTAAGTTCAATTTTGAATTATATTTTATTTGGATAGATAGCAAGAAAGATTTTTATATATTTGGTAAGCTGATATAATTTTTTATTGGGTTTAAAAGAAATTTGTATATGTGTCATTGAACCAAAAATTTCATAAAGTATGTGTCCATTCATAGCTATGAATACTAATGAAATACAATGCTTATTATGATATCTCAATACTTGAATTTATATTGTTTCTCATAACTTATTTTTAGATATTAAATTTATTATTTAAAATTTCACTAACCATGTAATGTTTGAAGTTTAAAGTTTTTTTTTCTTTTTGTTATTGATTTTAATTTATTGAATTTTTTACATACTTAATGAGTGCACAAGTTTAGTTAATGGTCATTTTCATTCATCTTATATTTCAAATACAGGCTTTACAATTTGTTTCTTTAATCTATATATTTGTATAATTTTTTTATATTTCAACCTTCTATTATTATCAAATGTAATTATTTATAATGACGTAAATTTAAAGTTAAGATATATAACTTTATATTAATATAAATATTAAAAGTATTAATATATTTATTTTAAAATAATATAGTATATCGTGCAACGCATGGGTACACTACTAGTGATAATAAAAATCGATTTTTATATAGTAGTGATGTGATGGTATTAAATGCAATTGATCCATCTAACACTACTCGAAATCAAAATCTACAAATTTTTTCTACCTACGTGTATATTAGGGAGAGCAAATGGTTTTTGGCAAATTAATTATTAATTAATCTTCCATCATTAAGAAGTAATTCGATATATATATATATATATGTATGTATCATATTTTAAAAAAAATGAGTGTGTAAGTAGGTCATGCATCTTCGAAAGATAAGAAGTGGGAAAATCAAAAGATGAGTCAAACACAACTACAAATATTCTATAAAAATCATTCTATTTTATCTCAATCTTATCATAATATTATCATTAATAGTAATAAAATCAAAAGGTACTATGAGAACAAAATCAATCTATTAATATTTAACACCGCCAAAGTTATGGTCCAATGAATCTGCCTAATGGACTTAATTAACTAAATTATCATAACCTATCATTATCATCACCAAATGATTCTGATAGTTAAGTTGATTATGAAGTTGGGAGGGAGTTGTGGTTAGTACATAATAATTGACCTAATCCATTTTTCTAATTGGACACGGATGGTATGTTTCCACCGTATGTGTTTATTTTAGACTAAATCGTTTTAGACTGTTTCACAAATCTAATTTTATAATTAGAAGTTAAAATGTCAACAATGAAATAAAATACATATCTAAAAAGTTTGTAGAAACATATGTTTAAAAAAAATGATCGATGAGTAGAACAACTAACAGAAACGAGAAAAATTATCTGACTTTTACATAGTTGCAAATGATTTGATCGATCAACTGAAGCATAAAAATCATCTAGGATTTCATTATAAGCATAAAATAAATAAGATATAATCGTCTAAGGTTTTGAGAAAGAACCTCTCAATAATGAATATATACATGGTTATCTTAATGAGTTCATAGATAATTAAGGCCCACCTTTAATAATACTATAGTACAAGCATTAATGAATCAGGTTGTATCAAATTTTCGAGAAATATAATTTCATATTTCAAGCAGTATCAAATAATTTCCCAAAAATAGTAAATGAGTAGGTCTTGTGTGAGCGTCTCACGGATCTTTTTTTGTGAGACGGGTCAACCCATCACCCACACTTAGCAATTTATATGAAAATTTGTTGGTATGAATTCTATTCATGGGTAATAAGGATCCATTTCAAAGAAACTATCCTTGAGACCGTCTCACGTGAGTTTATGTAGATAGTAAATATTCCCTAGAAAAAAAAAAACCCCCTAATCTCAATAACTAATTTCAAGAAATAAAAGTGGTTAATTTAAAATCATATAGTGGCCAAAATAAAAAACACATTGAGGAAATTTTGTGTGACACCGTCTCACGGATGTTTTTTCATGAGACGGGTCAACCCATAACCCAAACTTAGCAATTCATATGAAAGTTTGTAGATATGAGTTCAATTCATGTGTAATAAGGATTCGTCTAACGAAAACTATCATTGAGACCGTCTTACATGAGTTTTTGTGAAACACATTATACTCTGATAAAAATTTATTTTCACAAATTCATATATCAATTAGAGATGAATTGATCTTTCAAAATTAAAGATTCGTGAAATGATGTCACGAGATGTCGGAAGAGCTATATATGATGAGGCAAGAATGGGTAGGGTTGTATAAATGGATGAAAGTGACATTAGGTGTGATTAGGCAATCACAAGAATGAATAAAAAAGGAAGCGTGGAGTGGGGGCCCAGGAAGAGACAGACCAGCATGTGTAATTGGGCCCATTAGCCATGTGAACCAAATATAGTACTAGGTCACAGGCCCATTTGGCTTACCTTATCCCATGTATATGAATATGAATGTGATTGTTTATCATCATGTTTCATGCACACTTGACTTTTTTTGATGTGACCTTTGACCAAACACACATCTACCATTTTCTCTCTTTTTTGGACTCCTATATGCTACTCTATGCAGGTTTATATTCGATCATAAACACCTTCTATGTGCTCATTTTATAGTTATAATGTTAAGTATTTTAAACCGGAGTTTATATTCCACCAATCGAACAACTTATATGTCGTGATCTGATAGTTATAATGTTAGGTTTAGACTAGTCGTGTTTTACAACATGTTTCAAAGTTCGAGTTTAACAGCTCAATCGAAATTGATAATCTGAATTTCGATTTGAATTCAACTCGATTTGATATGACTTATATAAATGTTTCGAGGGATCCCTAATTCAACAAATAAGCTCATTAAAAAGTATTGACGTTCGACTTGATTGTTTATAGGTAAAAATATTTCTCAATAACTCCATGCAAATGCATCAATTTATTTGGAAATTCTTGAGAACATTAATATAAAATAAAAAAGTAATGTGAATGTGAAATGTATGAAGCAAGAGAAAATAACAAAATAAAAGACAAAAACTGACAAAAAAATTATATTGCCAAAAGAATGGTCCCTTGAGAAAACTAGGCCACGATTAAGAGTGGGCATATATACTCAATTACGAGCAATATAGTTCATTGTATTTAGCTTTCTTTTCCTAAGTCGTATCAAAATATCTTACATATATATGATTCGGTAAAATGAAGTTTCATTATCTATAAATATCCGAACTCGTTTTTGCCTAAATCATTTATGTATTGTAATTTGTAAGTTATAATCTGAGGATTTGAGTCATGTTGTAGATTAAATTTGTAGAACGGTCTTATAGAAGATACTAATTAATTAGTATATTTGACGTTGAAATATTAAGTAGCTTGTAATTTTCAAATATTCATACTTTTTATGTTATGTGAGATGAGTCAACCTACAACTCGAACTTCACAATTCATATATAATATAATAGAAATAAATTTTAATTCATATATGGAAAGAATATCCGTCTCATGAAAGATATAATCCGTGAGACCGTATTACTTAACTTTTTGTGTTTTCTATTTATCATTTCACATGAATGTAAAATGATGTTGGATGGAACGTACGTGAAATAAAATATGATCATCTTTAATCTATCTTGATACAGAAAAAGATGAGTTCATCTATCTTTAATCATATTTATATCCATATTTCGTGTAATGAAAAATTTAATTATAAGTTGCGAATTTGTTATAATCATGTTTTGTGTAAATGGATTAAGTATATTATTGAATCCAAAATCAATAGAAGGTGAATGATGAATTAATGTTTAAATTGGATAAATTGAAACATGAAATTAGATATTCCATAAGTACACAAGAGTGTAAAAAAAAAGGCTTATCTCATGATTAATAGGTTAAGTAAGTCTTGTATGGAATCGTCTTATGAATTTTATTTCGTAAGAAGGGTATTTTGAGATTGGATATAGTAAATTATGTAGTACTTTTTTATTATGTATATTTAGTAATACTTTTCTATATGTTTCAATATTTTGGTATTATGATACTTTTATCATGTGTATTTTGTACCAGACATGTAAAAAAATATTACCAAATATACGCAAAAGTATCGCATAACGTCATACAGTTTAGGGTTCACATATTTTGTTGAGTAACCCGACCCTATCCAATTTGAGCCATACAAAAATATTACATGATATATAAAAAGCTATTATTTGGTACTTATAAAAGTATTACATATTTTCTTATAGTTTAAATCAACTCAAAATATATCATATAATACAAAGTACTGGATAATATAAAAAAATTTATCTAATATATAAAAAAATATTACATATTTTTTATGTTAGACTCGACCAGATCCGTCTTAGAGAACAAGTAATGTGTGTCTCACAAAACTTTGCCTGATAGGTTTACCTCATGAAGAAATAATCAAGTCATGTGTTACTTGATAGTACAACTTAGTGCAGTGTCTTAATTAGTTTTAAGTTAATCTGAGTGGCTAACAAGAATCGGATCTGGATGCTTTATTATTTCTGATGTTACATTTTATATATAATTGTTTTTAATTAAAATCGAATGTTAAATAGTGACGTCACTTTTACACATAATGCATATTGGTTATTTTAGAATAACAAAATGTGATAGAAGATTGTGGTTTTGTACACCTACCAGCTGATTGCTTTTGGGCCTCTTTAGAGTGTTGTACACTTTTGAACCTAGCCTAGCTCAAAAGCTGAGAAATACATTCAAAAACATATTTAAAAAAATCACAAAAAGGGCGGTGTCACGGATAGTTTCGGCGAGACAAATCCTTATTACCCACGATTGAACTCATATTCATAAATTTTTATATGAATTGCTTAGTGTGAGTTATGGTTGGCCCAACTCACAAAAAAATATCCGTGAGACGGTCTCACACAAGACTTACTCTAAAAAAATTTAATATTTTATGGTTTATTTATCTTAGTTTTCTCTCTTCCCCCCCCCCCCCCCCCCCCACATTTCCTAATGATGAAGTACCATGAAATATATTAAAATTTAGTCACAGATTAGAACATATTTGAAAAGTTAGTTATTAATTTTATAAGTTTTAGAACGGGCATAAGATAATATGTTAATTTTATATATTCCATAACTTGAGAATTACCAAGCCCTTATGTTGAAAAAGTGAAAGAACAATGCACTATCTTTAAATAAAACAAATGTTCAAATTATTTGGTAGAATGTAAAGTATAATAATTTATTAACGCATAAGACTAAGTGTGGATTAAAATATTTTTATAAAAGAATAAAGTTTTTGATAAACAATTTGTGATTGAATTTGATGTTACTAGTTTTAATGAAGATAGATGGACAAGAAAAGGTGTTGGTTACTATTCTGGAACATGTTGTCAACAAAAAAAATAATGGAAATAAAAAGAAAACAAGAATTGGAAATTGTATTAAAAAGAAAAGGGATGAGTAAGAAAGAGTGTGGAAGTGGTAGAATAGTAAGAGAGGTCAAAGTGGTCCAGATAGGTCAAAACCTGAAAGGAATCAAGAGAGAAAGGTAATTTACACAAGAAAACAAAACTACTTTGTAAACCGAGCCCTTTTACTCTCTCTCTCTCTACCTTTTTTTTTTTTTTTTTAACATTTTAACCTTTTCTATTTTTCATATTTAATTAAACATCTGCACAAAAATTTAGAGGTTTGTTTGGGTGTTAATTTGTTTTTACTGTCCCATTCCCAAAATAAGTGTCCTTTTTTTAGCCATCCGAATTTAGGATTAGTTCATCCAGTCCATATTTGGATAAAAATTTATAAAATCCTTAATCCTACCTTATTTTACCAACTTTTTTTACAACTTTTAATATAAAACATCTATTTTTCTACAATTTTCAATGTGACAGTGACATCAACTATAATCATATCCTATAAAATCTCAATACAAATATAAAATTATCAAAATACACTTTTCCAAATCCTCTCAAATCCCAAATCCACCTCTGCCCCAATCCAAAGTTTTCATTAAGGATGAAGAAAGTTGATAAAAAGACTGATCTACCCTAATTTATTATAATCTATTTGGAAGTTTTTTACAATGATCAGTTTATACACATTTAAATGTTGTAGGAGTAAATATGAGTATTTTTGGTAAACTGTATGTAAATATGCCTTAAATTTCGAAAACAACACTTATTTTGAAATACAATACATTTTACTTAATAAAACGACACTTATATTGGGACGAAGGTAGTGTAAGATATAACACAATCTCAAGCGGATGAGAATAACTATTCGATCACTTCAAATTGTTATCATATAAAATTATAAGATGTGTTTGAAGGATTTAATATTGGTGTTTACTTGTATCTAACTGAAATTCAAATAGGTTTGCTCATTAATACCCTTGAAATTAGTATGACAATGAATGAAATTACATAAAAGTGGAACAAGACCTTTACTCACAGCTTAAAATTACTTATTTTCAACAAACTTTGAAGTTTTTATTCTCTCCATTATACCGTTATCATATGTTCGTATCATTAAAATTTTCAACGTCGTACCATGATATATGAAATTTAATTGACAAAAATTTATATATCTCTGGACACATAGGGGTACGGATCTAGGTGTTATATTCATGCTCTTCAGATGTTATATATATACTCTACAGGTGTTACGTTTCTTGGTGTTATACATACTCTACAAATATTATATGTATATAAGAGTATACATGTGATAATTGAAGAGTATACACATAATACCTGTAAGATATATATTTAATATCATATGATGATAAATTTTGCGACACCGTGCCCGCGGGGCACACACTCAATTTAATTTTATTGCTCTTATAAAATTATATCGGGCTAATAAAGAAATTAAATGGTTTATTTGTTTCGGAGATTGAAACTCATAAAATTCAAGTAAGTGTTTTGAAAACATTATATTTCTGTCTTCCATTTTCATATTGTAATTAACATTATATCATGTGTCAAGAAGAAGAATAAGCTAGGTTGGTTCTATTATCATTAGTATGTATCATCAAAAAGTTATATCATCATAACCGTATTACCAAATGAAGAAATATATACTACACAAAAATGACTAAAATGAAGAAAAAAAGACAAATTCTTCTAGGAATTGTGCAATATTAATAAGATGTTTATTTTTATGAAAACAGGGTAAAAAGGACATTTCCACCAAATTTTACACGTGTATATGCAAATACATATTTTCATAGAAGGAAGTGTGTGAAGATGCTTAGTTGGATTTTTGATTTATTAGTATTATGATCATCATCAACCACATATACACGAACATGAAATCAAATGTGAAATAATTATATAAAATTAACATCTTCCATAAATTATACTGCATTGATCATAAAAATTGTGTGTAACTTATAATATATATATATATATATATATATATGCCTAATTCAAATTACTTTAATCATATGTAAATAAAACAAAGTAAAAATCATCAATCAATCTAGCTCACTTATATCCTTCAATTTATTCATGATAAATCAACCACGTGTAGTTTGATATTAAAAAAAAGTTTATTATAGAAATTTCAATTCTTAACTTACTTCTTTTATCCTTTTTATAAATTTATTATAGTTGACAAGCAATAATTAGACGTTCTGTGAATATAATGTGATACAGATTATGTAAACAAATGTAATAAAATAGGAGCCACATTCTTGATAATCATACATTAATAATGGAGTTAGTCTCCTGTGCAACTGGTGTATGTACAATTCGGGTCGGGTCTGGGTCGACCCGGATCCGCGCACTTTTATTTATTTTATTTTTTTTAATTTTATTTTTTCACTTCAGGTTGTTACCTTTATGTTATATGCATGTGACCTTTATGTTATATAAGTGTGACCTTTATGTATAAATGTAATGACCTTTATATACTCTAACTTAGAAAAAATGAAGAATTTTAACAAAATTTGTACATATTTACGTTTATGAAATATTAGCTGCACATATATCCATCCTTAAAATGCACTGAATTTTGAAAATTTCAATTTTTTTTCAAAGTTATGGATTATAAAGGTCATAATATTTGTACATAAAGGTCACAAGAACTGTACATAAAGGTTACAACAATACAACATAAAGGTCTTAATCTGAAGCGAAAAAACCTGAAAATCTTCATTTTTTTCCTAAGTTACTGAACATAAAGGTTATAACATTTATACATAAAGGTCACACTTATATAACGTAAAGGTCACATCTTTACAACATAAAGTAACAGCCTGAAGCGAAAAAAAAAAAAGAAAATCCAGGTGCGCGGATCCGGGTCGGGTCGCCCCAGTTGCACCAATCCAGATCCGTGCACCTGGTGCACAGCAGCATTTGCCTTAATAATGAGGTATAAGTAGAATGAGGATTGATAGAGCAATTGATGCATTTATCAAATGTGGCATCTACAAAATGAAGGGTAATATAGAATAATATATATATGTTTGAATTTTGCAATGGAATTGGCCTTTGAGCATCCAAGGAGACTGCCCACGTTCTCAACCTCTCTTTCCTACTTAACTTTCATTTTTCTACACTATGTCCACCATTAATTTAATAATTAATTCCAATTAACTCCTCCTAATTATTATTATTATTATTATTATTATTAAACATTCAAATAATAAATAGTACAATACACTATTGCTGAGGTCAGCCCATCGGAATTAGATCCACAAACTGCAGCAAGCAATCATCGAGAAACCCCAGAAACTGAAAACAATCCTATTAGTTAATTAAATTACAACACTTGAATCAAGAAAATGGGTGCATCAAGTACCAAAACCTACTCAATTTTCACCTCATTAATTAATTAATCACATGAGAAGAAACAAAAAAAGAAAACAACTAACAACAACCACCCTTTTCTCCTCCTCTCAACAAGATCATCAACCAAAAAGAAAACCCTAATAATTAAGTTTCTTCTGATATGATATGATATATACAAATTGCCAAAAAAGGGATTTTATATATATATTGAAGTAAGATTTGTGTGTCATGATATAATCTCTTCCTCCTCGGATGCAGGAAAACTCTTCAAGTGAAGGATCGAAGAAGCAAGAATCACAGAGAAAGGAAGAGGGGCAAAAAAGGAATTACAATCAAGAATCAGTGTAATCTCTCCAGCAAAGAAGCATGGTGACACATCTACGCATGATGTAGAACCTGGCCCTTTGTTCCTTCACAAGAGCTGCACATTTTCTAGTGAAGGAACACCTTCTTGAAGATGAAGATGAAGATGAAGATGAAGATGAAGATGAATTCTTGATGAGAGAGAAAGTAGCACAGGATGATGATGATAATGATGGTGATGATGATGATACTCTTCTTGATGATGATGATGATGATGAGCTGCTTTCCTTCTTTGATAGCTTCCATTTCTCATCCAAGTACACCTCTGCTGCTATACCCATCTGATTAATTTCCACTCTTTTTTCTATTATTTCTTTTTTTTGAAAAATAAATGAAGAAATTTGGTGGAAGTGACTCAGTTTGGGAGTGGTACAGAGAAGATAACTGTGGTTGGTATTTATAGAGAGAGAGAGTGAGAGAGAGAGAGAGAGATGGCGTGGCAGTGGGTATCACCTGCCTTGAAAGACCCACCATTTGATTTTCTTTTTCTTATTTTTTCTGTAATTAATTATATGGACCTCACACAATATTATCCACGTCTTTTTCTGTTTTTTTTTATTATTTAGAAACAAATAAACTATTGTCGAGTTTATTACTAGACATGGTGAAACACTCCCTTTTACCATTTTGGGGGATGATGAACATCTATTTTTTACCCATCTTTTTTTTTTTTTTAACAAAAACTGCCCACGGGATTAATATTTTTTTTAAAAATATAATTATAATATATTAAAAATATAATTTATATTGACATATATTTTAAAGGGTCAAGCTTTTCTTTTACCTATTTTAATTAATATAAGCAAATTAACTCTTTGTAGTGGGTAATTTTATAGTACATCAAATGTATTAATACATTAGACTATCCACTCATTTTCAGTCATCAGATCTGAGATTATTAAGGTCAAGGTCAACTATGATCTCAGATCTAATGACTGAAAATGATGGAGAGTTTAGTGTATTAATACACCCGATGTACTACAGAAGGACCCTTGTAGTAATACATGGAAATGCTAAAATGTCTATAATGGACGGTTCTTAACCTACACACCACTCACAAGTAATGATCATATTTCCACTTATATGGAAAGTGAATTGATTGATATGTTAAATATTTGACATATCAGTGGTGAGCACATATTAATATGCCAACATTAGATAATATAGCAGAACTGATAGTTATATTATGGAATTTTGTAAACAAAATAATGGGTCCTTCTGTAGTACACCTGGTGTATTAATACACTAGGTTGTCAGTCATTTTTGTCCATTAGATTTGAGTACTTTAAATCCTGACCATTCATTTCTCATTTACCTTCTTTTACCTTTCTAAAATATTTACTATGGTAACTTTTTATGATTCCTCAAAATGGTATAATGTCCTAAATAATGAGTCCAAATCCTCCTTCTCCTAAAATTTCATTTATCAGTCATTATCATCCATAAAACCAAATTCACGTATTCTAGTATTATGCATCGTTCGACAACGATTCATTTGATATCCATAGTCGATATATTTTATTGTAATTTACGATGGTTACATTATGAATGACAATGGTTACATTATGGATGGCAATGGGGCATGTCGGGGCAGGTACCCAGCCTTCCCCGCAACTACTACCCGCCGGGCGGGCAGGGCAGAAGCTTGCGTCCCGTGGCCAGCCCCGCCCGTTTTTAAAAAAATAAAAAAAAATAAGAAAATAAAAATTTGTAATTTTAACATGAATAATTTGAAAAACACCTAGTTAAATCATTAACTAAATAATTTGAATAATTATTTGATTGAATAATTTGAAATGAGGATTTAATTTTACTATTTTACACACCCAACAACAAATTAAAACATTATTTTACATGTAATATTACTACTTTAGTCTATTACTTAATTAATTAAAATATGATCCTAAATTACTTATATACACACACATATACACTTAATTATCATAATATATACATTAATTGAGATTAATGTATATAAACTTAATTATCACAATATATATTATGTATATAAACTTAATTATGTATATTAAAATATATTATGTATTTTATGAATGTTTATAAAATGTTCTCTCAAAGTAAACACTTCTCAAAATTCACCAATAAAATATTATTTTAAATCTTCAAATTTATATATATACTGACAGAAGAATTAGGAACTTGTATTATATTGATATAAAATCTAATATATATATATATATAATACACTTCAAGATCTAAAAAGATATAATGAGATACAAAAAAATCTTAACAACTCTCTAAGTGAAATGTAAATTATGTGGGAAAATATTCATTTATAGTGCAAGACATTCCATTTAATTGCAATGCATCAACGCAAGTCATCCAAAAAATTATTATGCATAGTTCATTGTGAATGGTTAGAATGGTTTGTATGCATTTTTATTTTTTTTGTTAGTATGATGCATTGCAATAACATGCATTGCATTATATTAATGCATGATACCATGCAACCAATGTTATGAATTGCATTACATTATATCAATGGCATGATATGAATTGCATTGCATTATATCACTTGGAATATGCATTGCAAATATGCAAATATATACAACATAGATAACATCGGTGAATTAAAAAAAAATCATAATCCTATGACTCGTTCATATATTACAAGATAAAATAGAATGTGTTAATGACATCCAAGATTGTGAGGGTAATATGCAATATATACAAAATAGTTTGTATCTTATCAATGACATCATGCAATGGTTAATGACATTCAATTATCAATGACATCATGCAATGGTTAATGACATTCAAATGTATACATTGATGAATTCAAATAAAAATCGTTGGGCAATAGACAATTCATAACATTGGTTGCATGATATCACACAATGGTTAATGACATCCAAAATTGTGGGGTAATATGTAAATATATAAATTAATATACAATTAAAACATCCGTGAATAAAAATTAAAATTGTGAAGCAATAAACATATTAATATATCTGAAATATATTAAATATTTCAATCTAATGGTTGAAAGAAATGGTTGCAGGGTCAAAATATACAATAGTGTATGGTTGAAATACAATGTTTTGCACATACAATGCTTGCACTGTATAACATGGTTAAAATGGTTGCACTGGTATGAAATTGTTAAAATGACATGTAACCAATGTCCCTATTTAAAAAAAGCATGCAAGGTTATAATGGTTGCACTTACATCAAATTGTTAAAATTGTTATCATCGTTAAAACAACACGTAATAAAATTAATTTTATTATGAAATTTATTAAAACTCCATGATCATATTAATATATCTCAAATATATTAAATATTTAATTTCAATTTCATCACAATGGTTGTTAATGTTTTATCATTTATTAAATTAGGTATGATTTATGCAAATCAAATAAGTTTGTAATAAAGATTTATATTTTATATAAATGAGCATTCTAAAGCGTACAACTCGTATGACCCAAAATTAAATATAAAACACACAATATATTTTATAGCCCAAAATAAACCCAAATTAAATGTAAAACACATAATGTATTTCATAGCCCACAATACACAAATCAAGACATTGCAGCTCATTCTCCAAAGGTTACACAGCCCATACATATTACAAAGCCCATAACTCCTATAGTCCAAAATTTAAAAAGTTACCTTAAAAAAAGTTACTGCGGTAAAAAACTCTGGTGTATTAATACACCAGGTGTACTACAGAATTACCCAAAAATTATATACTCAATCTGTGTACTTTGTCTGAATATTCGAGAGAAAGAGAAATTCATATATTATGTAGAAGCACATTAAATAAACTAAATTGTCACTGAAAATTAAAATTAAATATTGCTAACAGTAATAGTTTGTTCGTTGAAAATGAAAATTTTATTTTGTTCAACTATATTTTTTCCCTCTTCAAAGTGGGGTTCCATATATTATCAAATCATGATCGAAAACCGTCTCTCAATATAGGGACACAATTCATGAGTCCTCGATCTTTATATAGTACTAAAAAAATTAAATTTCACACAATTCCCTAATGCAAAGCAAAGTAAAAATTCAAAATTTTTTTTTTTCACAAATATTTATAGAGATAAACATAGTCCTAGCTAAATGAATCTCCAAATTTCCATGAGATTGGATATTATACACTTTTACTAATTGAAACTTCAAGTACTAGAGAGTTACGAAGAGATTCATCCCGAAGCAATTTTACATTGTGCGGCATAATAAAACAAATTAAGAAATAAATATAATACAATTATTTGTAACTTACATATAAATTAATGAAAATTGATTTACTCTATGGATAAATCCGTCTCATGAAAATTATCCCTAAAACCATCTCATTCATGTTTCTCGTAAAATAAAATAGAGCCATCCCACGTCACCTTATCAACAAGGGACTTGGATTAGATTACCAAAAAAAAAACAAATAATTGCCAAGTGCAAATTATCTAATGTACCTAGTTTTTGTTGAAATTTAGAGCGTTAAAAAACATTTTCTCATCCCAACTAAAGCTGACTTTACATTTTTTGGTAAAAACTTTGAAAGGTTGCATCTTGTCAATGAACTTCTAATTTGATACATTATACAATATCAAACAAATCCTAGTTGTTGATTTAGGACACATGTAGGACTATGATTTGTTCAATATATAAATTACATCAAATTCAAAGTTTATATGGTAAAGTGCAACATTTCAATGTTTATATAAAAAGTTTAAAACCATTTAAAATTATGTATAATTCGAATGGGAAAATATTTTTAACCAAAATTTAAATTGTTGGTCCCAACTAACAAGAATGAACACATCGATTTATAGAGGTTCGAGGGTGGAGTAATCCCTCTACGTCCTCTCTTCTCCTACACAAGGAGGGACCTTCGTTAGGTAAAACGGTTGATTTACACAAGCCTCGCTTAGACAACCTAAACCTAACGAGAACAACTGCCAGTCTCTCCCACTCAGGGTTACTGCGCAGTGACCAAACCTCCAGCCCACACAGCACTTTTGCTCTACAACCGAGAGTGAAACCTTTAGCCCACACATAACTCTTGCTCTACAACCGAGAGCGAAACCTCTAGCCCACACAGGACTCTTGCTCTTCTACTAAGAGCGAAAATACTTGATCAGGCACACCCTCTGATCAAGCAACTCCACACAGTCTAACAAAGAGAGTAAAACTCTAGTAACACAGGCAGCAAGCTTAAGGCAGTTGAGCTCTTTAAGCTGAGAGTAGCTTGTTGCTTAGACTGGACTTGAAACTTCTAAGGATTAAGAGATTGTGCGTTCAGGTTTCAAGTTCTCTTCAAGTTCCAGTCTTCTTCTACTTATAGACGATTTGAATTTTGTCTGTTAGAGATAACATCTGGTTTGCTGCCTCTTTGGAATGACATGACACTCCTTGATTTGATTGTACACTATTTGCTCAGGTTGTCACTAAGAAGCTGCAATCGCCGTCCTAGTCTGTCATTTCTTCAGACTCCCTTTTTTACTTTTTGATACGTGGCATTGTTTGGTTGGTTGCAACTGCGGCTTGTGCCTACTGTAAACTTTTGAGCCCATTCTTCGAGATAACCGCTACTTCTTAGGTAGCTGGAGCTTTCTGATACTTCAGTATCCTCTTCATTCATCTTAGCATCCTTGGACAATGTGCAACCAGTAGCCTATCTGAAGCAGCCTGCTGTAGATTATTTGTCTCTGTGGTTTTGTACAGCAAGGTCTTCAATCTTCAGTCTCTGATCTTCAAGCCTACTGATCCTGATCTAAAGAATATTACATTGTGATCTAATACACAGGATCCTAGGCCCTAATCTATTACATGTTTTGTCATTCATCAAAATCTTATATAATGTTCCTTACAATTTCCCCCTTTTTGATGATGACAAAACATCTTCTAAGAGGATCAAAGACTTATCAGATTTTATTTAAAAACATAAACTTGTATCAGAGCAAGAGTAATCAACAGAATGCAAAGACAAGGTATCAGAGTAACAATACATGTTCACAAGGAGTGAACTTTCAAAACTGAATGATAGGAAACTATCTTCATCTCTTCAACAGGGAGGCTCGATCCTCTTTGATGCATCTTCTAAGTGATCCCTTTGTCCTTGATGATAAGTTCTGATGTCCAGTAACCTAGTATCCAGTATATTATTATCTAGCATCCTGATACCCAGCGACCTGGTGTTCAGCGATCTAGTATCCAGTATTCTGGTGTTTAGCGTCCTGGTGCCCAGCGACCTAGTGTTCAGCGATCTAGTATCCAACCCATGGTATCTAGCATCCTGATATCTAGCGTCCTGTCATCCAGCGACCTAATTTCCAGTCAGCCTGGTATCTAGCATCCTAATATCCAGCATCCTGCTATCAGCGACCTAGTGTCCAATGTCCTGGTGTCTAGCGCACTTTGGTCAGAACTTTATCTTTTTCCTTTGAGTCCTTTTACCTTTTCTATTGACTTAATGACAAGTGCTCTGATTTCTAGTCGCTTAGCATCCAGTAGCTTGGTGTCTAGTGTCTTGGTGTACAGCGTCCTGTTATCCCATGACCTAGTATCCAGCAATCTGATGTTCAGCATTCTATAGTCAGAGTTTGTCATTTTGTCAATTGTTCCCCCTAAATTTATTAACCCTTTGTCAGAGGTACCTGTAAAACAAGTTTTCTCGTATAGGTACTTACACAAGGTATGAGTCCTTCACAGTTAATTTTCCTTTCAGGAGTTTAGACTTTATCTTCAGCACATGGTTGTTGTAGAGAGAGTTTGACTCCTTCGAGACTTTTGAAGAGCAACTATAAAAGTGTGTGCAGGTGTTTTCTTACTGTATCTCTCTAGAATATAGAAATAGTGAAGCATGATACTGGTAAAATAGACAATTTTCTATTCCCTTTTGGAGTTGTTGTTCTGCTTGATTCCTTTAGGGAATGTCAGTTTGTTGCAGACATATTCAGCATACCCGTATTTGGGTTTCTCCAAGGATTTGATTCTTTGACCTCTGAATTACCTTGATTCATACTAAAAGTTCCCCCTTACTTTATGACTCTCTTTCTTTAGAATATAGGGTCACTTATAGCACAATTTTAGGTAACTCTGAGGTTTGCATGATAAGGTGAAGTATGAGCAGGAACAATAAATAAAAGCGCAAATTAGAACGAGGTACCTGATCATTACTTGCAAAGAGTAGATCCTCTTTCATCTCTTACTTATTCCTGGTGAGTGATCTGTTTGATGGAGTGGTCTTACTCCTTTGCTTGACATACTCTATATCTTCTTCCATGATTGTCTGTTGCTGCATACTTGAAGCTTCAGTATAGTCCATACTTCCCAGCTTCACTTTGTATCAGTTTCTTCTTCATGCTCAGCAACTAGTCTTTCTTTTTGATCCGCTTCCATGTTGGTCTACTTAGTGATAGATAAACACTCGCTTCATTTCACATAGCTACTTGCTTTGCAGTCTTTTCTTCGAGTAGTTTGTTGTTCACCTTCTTCCTTCTTCTGAACAGCTTTTCTTCACAACACATCTTGATTTTCTGCATCGGGATCTGGATAGATCGCTTAGATCTTTTGTTCATCCATCTGCTTCTGATATCACTTGTTGGTATCATATTGATCAATGAGCTTTGGATGAATAATCCACCTACTCTGATACCACTTGTTGGTCCCAATTAACAAGAATGAACACATCTATTTATAGAGGTTCGAGGGTGGAGTAATCCCTCTACGTCCTCTCTTCTCCTACACAAGGAGGGACATTCGTTAGGTAAAACGGTTGATTTACACAAGCCTCGCTTAGACAACCTAAACCTAACAAGAACAATTGCCAGTCTCTCTCACTCAGGGTTACTGCACAGTGACCAAACCTCCAGCCCACACAGGACTTTTGCTCTACAACCGAGAGCGAAACTTCTAGCCCACACAGGACTCTTGCTCTTCTACTAAGAGCGAAAATACTTGATCAGGCATACCCTCTGATCAAGCAACTCCACGCAGTCTAACAAAGAGAGTAAAACTCTAGTAACATAGGCAACAAGCTTATGACAGTTGAGCTCTTTAAGCTGAGAGTAGCTTGCTTCCTAGACTGGACTTGAAAACTTCTAAGGATTAAGAGATTGTGCGTTCAGGTTTCAAGTTCTCTTCAAGTTCCAGTCTTCTTCTACTTATAGGCGATTTGAATTTTGTCCGTTAGAGATAACATCTGGTTTGCTGCCTCTTTGGAATGACATGACACTCCTTGATTTGAGCATACATTGTTTGCTCAGGTTGTCACTCAGAAGCTACAATCGCCGTCCTAGTCTGTCATTTCTTCAGACTCCCTTTTGCTTTTTAATACGTGGCATTGCTTGGTTGGTTGCAACTGCGGCTTGTGCCTACCGTAAACTTTTGAGCGTATTCTTCGAGATAACCACTACTTCTTAGGTAGCTGGAGCTTTCTGATACTTCAATATCCTCTTCATTTATCTTAGCATCCTTGGACAATGTGCAACCAGTAGCCTATCTGAAGCAGCCTGCTGTAGATTATTTGTCTCTGCGGTTTTATGCAGCAAGGTCTTCAATCTTCAGTCTCTGATCCTCAAGCCTACTGATCCCTAATCTAAAGAATATTACATTGTGATCTAATACACAGGATCCTAGGCCCTAATCTATTACATGTTTTGTCATTTATCAAAATCTTATACAATGTTCCTTACATAAATTAATGGTTTAACCATACATAAAAACAAAGTATCTAGCTAGAAAGAGATTAAGTCCCTGTTTGGAGTGTATCATGAGTTTTGAAGAATAGTAAAAGTTTGTAATTGTTGTTATATTCAAGAATCCTTATATCGAAGCCATATCATTTTTATTAGCAAAAGTACGTGTGTGATTAATTAATTTAGCATTATATTATATTGAATGAGATTATATATATGTGTGTAGATATTTAATTATTTATATTAAAATTGATAAATGGTGGGGCCCACAAAGAGACTCATCATTATATAACAAACAAAATAGTTAACTATATGAAAACTCAATATTCCAATATGAAATTTGACAGTAATATCATAAATGCTCAACTTAATTTGTGTTTTAAATTGGGATATGATTGAACTTTTAGGCTCCAATTACTAGTTCACTTAAAAATGTTCGAAATCGATTATAATGGAAAGTGAAAGACAATGGTGTCAAAGGGAAGGAGAAGGCAAATGGGATGAGGGGTGGTGGAAGAAGATACTTACAGTACAATCTCAAATTTTTTTTTTCATTTTCATTTTGTTTTTAAAAAATTTCACTCGATCGGATTAATGACTGAACTTCAATTTTATATTTCAAGCTCCACATTAACGACTGAAGTCCGAAAAACTCAATTATATCTCAAAGTGAAACAAATGTTAAATTGAATGATTATGATATTACGGCCAAAAGTTTATGTTGAATAGAAATAAGATTCTAATTATTGTTATAATTTTATATAAATTAACCTTAAGAAAAGTTGGAGAAATTAAGAACACATGTCTTCTCCCAATTCTAACCAAACAGCGGTAAAGATAACAAAACCCAATACAAATTGGTTCTAAAAAACAATAATTTGAAACTAAGCTAAAATAAAAATTAAAATTGTCTGATATTTGTAGAAAGCCCCCGAAAGTACAATTAGGAAAACACAAAAATGTCTCCCACAATTTGATGATCTAAATATAATCTTATTCTAGAAATGGATAATTGTTTTGGTTAAATAAAAAAAAATACATATAAACTTTAAAAAGAAAATCAATCAGAATCTTTATTCCAATTTTACATGACAAAAACTTATATGAGTCAGACACACAAATCTAGTATTCATGCACCGGGTTGATCTGGTGCGCCCGTACGCGTCCCCATGCGGTTGATATCTGCGTTCAAATCTACGACCTACTTTTATGTTATGTTAGACCTAACTTATATAAGTAGATCTAACATAATATAAATGTATGTGTAATACAACGTAATGATACATGTATAAAATGTGCCAAAACTAGGGTTTTTTTAAAGTTAGAAGTATGAAACCTGAGCAGAAATGTAGGTTTAACATAATCTGATATCCATGCACTTGTTTGTTAGTAGATTTACTCATTTTACATATATAATTAGAAGTCTATATTTTGATAATTGTTTCTTTTTGTATGAGACTGCCATATTAGATATAGTCATTACATTAGAGGGCCAACTTGTTATGTCAGAATATCAATATCAACCTTTAAAAAAACGAAACACAACAAAAGAAGAAAAGACAAACCACATTATTCCTTAAATAAAGTTGTAATTGAATATTACGAATATAAAACATTTAACTCACTTTAACATCAAGCACTATTATGGTAGTATCTGGATTTGATGGAAGTACCTTAAAATCAATTTTAATTTGACAAAAAAAAAAAAAAAAAAAGGAGGTAAAAAAGAAGAAGAATTTCAGGTGTTGATTTTGTTGAAGATAGAGATTGCGAAGAACTATACTTGTACCAATGAGCGAGTCTTCATGTGTCTTAATATTATAATTTAATGTTCTTTTTAATTAAATATTTATCTTATCAAAAATTATGTTTCGACTTGTAAATGAACGAAAAATTATAATGACCAAATCACAGAATATTTTAAAACACATATGAAATTAAAAAGATCATTAAAAGTTATGATTTTAGTTTGTAGATTATGTAAGTTCATGATAAAGTTGTAAAACTTAAATAGTCACAACTACATTATAAAATAGTGATAATTCAAACATATTTTTATAATTAACCTTTTAGTTTTATTTATTTATTTATGAATCCAAATGTCAATGTGAAGTATTTGTGTTGTATATATATTTCAATAATTAATGTTTTTTGTTACAACTTACAACACAAACTATTGATCTTTAGGTGAAACTTCACATGAATATACAAGAATTGATAAATCTGTAGTGAGAGACATCTTCGTTGAAATATTATATCATGCTAACTCTCTTTGTCTTCATCATAGTTCATAAATTGAGGGAAATTTCTTTATCTATTTAATCAAAAGAAACAAAAAGGTGAGTTATATATCAAAACTGATATGTACACATATATATACATATTTTAGTCATGAAAAAATGAGGACGGTTTAGATAGTGAGAAATAGGCAGATCATGAGTGTGCAGAGTGTAGATATATAACATTATATGCAGTTAATTAGAAGGTCACAAAAAGTTTTATATTATGAGAAGTTCCTGCGTACTCCGAAGCATGAATCCTCCAACCCAACTTAACTCATCTTATCTACCCATATATATATATATATATATATATATATATATATACTTATTTTCTTCTCCTTCAAATCAGCGTGTCCTAATCCTTTTCTTCTTTCTCCTTCTTCCCTTTGCGGCGCAGTTCTTTCTTCTTTCTCCATTTGTACTTCTTCTTTCTCCCTCTCTGGGGCATCAATCTATTCTTCTTATTTGGGGTGTGGGATTGGTGAGATTTGAGTGGAAGCGGGTGGCTAACGCGGTGGAGTTTAATGAGATTGATGTGGCGATGGATGAGGAGGATGGTGATGGAGGAGGAGGATGGTGGAGGTGGAAGTTTTGGGTGGCGGAGGCATGGAAATTGATAGAATGAAAAAGTTATTTCTGTAATTGACTCTCTACTGCAAATCTTGAAAGATGATAACGTAAGATTTGTTGAAATTATGGGAACAAGGATTATACATATGCATATTCATGCAATATCTTATAATGTAAGTATACAATACCACAAAAGTAAAAATGTGATACCTTAGAGTGATTTATGTAATACCTAAAGTTAAAAATGTAATACCTTCACCAAATGAGAACCTAATACTTAGGAATATACACTTGATACTTTAAGTATATAAAATCGATACCTTAAAAAACATACAATTGAAACTTTAGAGAATATAAGTGATGCCTTATGAACATACAATTGATACCTCACTGAATGAGCAACTAATACCTTAATGATATACATGTGATTCCTTAAAAGTATAAATCTAATATCTTTAGAACAAATAATTGATACATTTACTGAATGAACACATTATAATACCAAGTGATATTTAAGAGTAAATCGATGATACCTATAGAACAAAAATTTGATACCTTTAATGAATGAGCACGTAATAACTTAAGAGTATATACGTGATACCGGAAAAGTATATATATAATACATATCATTGAATCACATAATGTTAATTCCGGTAAGAACTCAGATCAGCTTCAACGCAAGCTTGAACCCAACTCCAACACAATCGCCGATCCCAAACTATTTCACTATAACCAATCAAAACGAAAGAGACACCGATGTACGTGGTTCGACCAATAAATGGGTCTACATCCACGAAGATTCCACAACCAATTCATTATACACAACAAGAATTTGATTACAAGAGATAACCCAAGAAACTAGGGTTTATGCATGTAACTCACGTACACTCACTAGACTCTATCTCTCTCAACTCTTGATGATATCACGTGAACTAAACTGCTATGTATGCATGCTTATATATACAATAAAGCCCCTCAATCAATTAAAGAAACTGACGAGAGAAAAACGCTGAATTTCTGTTACAAAGAAACAGACTGCGAACAAATCTAACTAACCCACCCTAATGACATTAACTAACATAGACCGCCCAGTTGTGAAAACAAGCCCGGTTCGATCCGATCTCCTCCGGTTCTGAGTAAGCCACATTCAGTTCTGAGATTTACACTTCAAGCTGGATTTAACCTTCATATTTATCCACCTTGAATCCATGTTGAACTGTTACCAGATACATGCAAAACTCAAAACACAACTACAAACATGAATTAAGTGTTAGTCTCCCAAGATTGAATACTCACTAAGCTCATATAATATAGAAACTTAACACTACCCAAAACCTTGGTTAACATATCAGAAGGGTTCTCTTCTGTACTAATTTTCGGCACTTTAACTACACCCTTTTTCAACTATATCCCGAACAAAGTGTAGCTTCACATCAATGTGCTTAGATCTTTCATGGAACACTTAGTGTTTCACTAAGTGTAATGCACTCTAGTTATCACAGTGAATATGTACACTTTTCTGCTTAATCCCCAGTTCTCTGATTTTTCCCTTAAGCCACATTGACTCCCTGATAGCTTCGGTCATTGCTAAGTACTCAGTCTTAGTAGTAGACAAAGCAACCATGGATTGCTGAATACTTCTCCAGTTTACTGCAATTTCATATAAGGTGAAGATATATCCGGTTAATGACTTTCTAGTATCCAAATTCCCTGCAAAATCAGAATCCACATAACCAACAAGTGGACTTATCTCACTGGATTCATTTTGCTTCTGGAATAATAACCCCTTATCTGCAGAACCTTGTATGTATTCTAAACACCCATTTAAGAGCTTCCCAACGAGCTGTTCCTGGTTTAGCCATAAACCTGCTAACCATGCTCATTACATATGCTAAGTCTGGTCTACTACAGACCATGTAATACATTAAGCTTCCAACCCCACTAGCATAGGGTACTCCTTGCATATACTTTATTTTTGGCTTTGTTTGTAGACTTTGCTTGCTGGATAATTTGGTTTGCTGACTTACCGGAGTTAGAGCAGGCTTAGACTGATGCATAAATAACCTCTTAAGTACCTTTTTTAGGTAATCAGCTTGATAAAGAAATAATTTTCCAGCTTCTCTATCCCTTTTGATATCCATGCCCAAAATTTTTCTAGTCTCACCTAAATCCTTCATCTCAAATTGTGAGCTCAGTTTAGACTTCAAGTTGTCTATTCTCTTCATACTCTTACTAGCTATTAACATGTCATCCACATAGATATGCAAGTGAATCACCATCCTTTTCCAAATAGACACAACTATCATAAGGACATTTATATAATCCTATGGATAGCATGAACTCATTGAACCTTTTATACCATTGCCTAGGACTTTGCTTTAGACCATAAAGGGATCTTTCAAGTTTACATACCTTATTTTCATTACCAGGTAGAACAAATCCCTTAGGTTGCTTCATGTAGATGGTTTCGTTCAGATAACCATGTAGGAAGACTGTTTTGACATCAAGCAGTTGAAGTTCTAAATTCCACTGTGCTACCAAAGTAAGAAGCAATCTGATGGAGCAATGCTCAACTACTAGAGAAAACATCTCATTAAAGTCAATACCTTCTCTTTGAGTAAATCCTCTTGCCACTAATCTTGCTTTATACCTGATTTGCTCAGTGCCTGCAACCTCAATTTTCCTTTTGAAAATCCATTGACTACCCACAATCTTTTGTTTTTCTGGTTTATCTACTAGCTTCCAGGTTTGATTCCTTTCCAAAGATAAGATCTCTTCATGCTTGGCCTCTATCCACTTTTCTTTGTCCTTGGAGGCTATGGCATCACTGTAATTTTGAGATTCTTCATACTCAATGTCATGTGCTACTGTAAGAGCATAGAACACAACATCTGCTTGTCCAAATCTAGTGGGTGGATGTATAGTTCTACTTTGACTATCCCTTGCAAGACTGTAATTCCTGAGGTTTAACTGATATGAATCATCATCATCACCAGTTTGGTCATCCTCGTTTTTAGAGTTTTTGTTGAGTATCAACTGGCTCCTATTCATTCTCTGTTTGATCCAACCGAGGATCAGTGTTTATTTGATAATGTGAATCTTGTTCCACCTCCACTAAAGTACTGGGTGATGTTTGATTTCCTGCCTGAGATCTATAACCCATAATTTCTTCTCTAAAGGTTACATCTCTACTTATAAAACACCTTTGATGACCAGGATCTAAGCACCAAAGTTTATAACCTTTTATACTAGTATGATAACCTATAAAAATGCACCTAAGAGCTCTAGGTTCCAGCTTATCTTGTTTCAAGTGTGCAAAGACTAAACATCCAAACACCTTTAGATTTGAGTAATCTGATGCATTCCCATTCCACATTTTATTTAGGGTTTTGAAATTAATAGAAGAAGATAATGATTCATTTACCAAATAAGTTGTTATAGCAACAACCTCACCCCAGAAAGTCTCGGGCAGCTCTACATCTAGAAGCATACTCCTTACTCTTTCTAATAATGTTATGTTCATTCTCTCTGCAACACCATTTTGTTGTGGATTTGCTGGAACTGTCATGTGCCTTGTGATGCCCTTCTCTTTATAGAACTCCTGAAATTCATCAGACAAGAATTCTAAACCATTGTCAATGCTAAAGAATTTCACAGTTTTGACTATTTTATTTTCTTGTTGCTTGAGTCATTCCTTGAATATCTGAAACACATCACTCTTATTCTTCATAGTGTATATACATACTTTTTTGGTATGATCATCAATGAAAGTCACAAAGTATTTGGCTCCACCTTGAGTAGCTGTTCTTGATGGCCCCCAAACATCAGAGTGAATGTACTCCAAAGGGTGTGTTGATTTGTGTATTCTAGTGCCATAATGTTGCTTATGTGTCTTTCCCATGACACATTGATCACATAATTGTAGAGTTTTAGCAGTACTTCCTCCAAGTAGCCCTTGCTTTGATAGATGCACCAGGCCTTTTTCACTAATGTGACCAAGTCTTTTATGCCAAAGACTTGCTTGTTCATTGCTCATCACTGCATCTGCTTCTCATTGAATGGTTGATCCAAGAAGAATATAAAGACCATTGTCTTTTCTTTCCTTTAATATGAGTTGATCATCCTTTGTAACATGAATTTCTCCAGTCTTGGTGTTGAACTTATATACCATAGAGGTTAGAAGTCCCAAAGAAATAAGATTCCTCTTTAGATATGGAATGTACCTAACTTTTGAGAGTCTTTTGATGCTTCCATCATGCAATTTCAGAGTAATTGTTCCCACTCCTTTGACTTTACATGCATGATCATTTCCTAGCAATACTGATCCACCATTCAAGGACTTGAACTTAGAAAACCATTCATTCTTTGGACACATGTGGAAACTATATCCAGAATCCAAAACCTATTCATCTGAAATTGTAGCTGTTGAGATACAGAGCATTTTAGCTCTTTCATATCCACTCTCTGCCACTGCAGCTTCAGGAGCCTTTCCTTGAGTCTTCTACTTGTAAATTTTAGGGCAATTCTTCTTTAGATGGCCTACCTTGTGACAGGAATAACATTTCCTGGTTTCTTGATTCCCATCTGTGGACTTATCCTCCTGATTTGGCCCTTTCTTTCCCTTCTTATCCTGATTCTTTTTGAACCTATTCTTGATACTGAGTCCTTTACCTAATGGTTGAGCTTTGAGATCAACTTGGTTTTGCATGACTTTGGTTTTAATAGCTATCACCACTTCATCTAAAGATAAGACCGATAACCTCAATAAATCAAGGCATCTCTGAAGGCTTCAAGTGATTTTGGGAGTGAGTTTAACAATATTAGAGTCTTGTCTTCATCCTTGATTGATTCATCTATGTTTTCTAGGTCATCTATTATCTTATTGAATTCATCCAGTTTCTCAGCTACTCGTTTTTCATCTGGAATTCTGAAATTCAATAATTCTGCTTGAGAAAAAATCGATTTGCCAAAGATCTGGTGAAGTATAGAGAATCCAATTTCTTTCAGATCGCTGCTGCAGTAGGCTCTTTGCAAACCTATCTAAGTGCTTTGTCTCCTAAACACAGGATAATGGCACTTCTAGCTTTCTTGCAAATCTCAGCCCGTTTTTCTGTTGTGATCGAGGTTGATGTTGAAGCCTCTTCTCCATCAAGTAAGGCTTTATTAACAGAGCTTCCACTTTTCACAAATTATAATCCCTCTTCCCGTTGAACTTAGCGACGTCCAGCTTCATTGAAGACATTGTTCCTTCCTCTTGTCGTGATCTGTGATTCCCACAGATGGCGCCAAATATTAATTCCGGAAAAAACTTAGATCAGCTTCAACGCAAGCTTAAACCCAACTCCAGCACAATCGCCGATCCCAAACTATTTCACAATAACTGATCAAAACTAAAGTAAAACAAAAGAGACACCGATGTACGTGGTTCGACCAATAAATGGGTCTACATGCAAGAAAATTCCACAACAAATTCACTATCACACAGTAAGAATTTGATTACAAGAGATAACCCAAGAAATTAGGGTTTATGCATGTAACTCGCGCACACTCACTAGACTCTATCTCTCTCAACTCTTGATGATTTCACGTGAACTAAACTGCTATGTATGTATGCTTATATATACAATAAAATCCCTCAATCAATTGAAGAAACTGACGAGGGAAAAATGCTGAATTATATTTCTGTTACAAATCAACAGACTGCGAACAAACCCTAACTAACTAACCCTAATGGCATTAACTAACACATACCGCCTAGTTGTGAAAACAAGCCAGGTTTAATCCGATTTTCTCCGATTCTGAGTAAGCCACTTCCGGTTCTGAGATGCACACTTCAAGCTGGATTTAACCTTCATACATAATATGGAATTTGGTGTGTGTGGACGCACACTAGTTTAGGTGCAGCTGCCCGTATGGGTGTGAGTAGAGGTGACCTACGCGCCGGGTCGGGGGCTCATATCTAAGATCCATACCCCTGTTGCACATAAGTTTTTACAATATATATAGGGTAGTACCAGCTTAGCTGTGTCACATTAAATAATACACATCACTTTACTGCAAACAACGCACAAAAGATTCACCACTACGAGACGATAACTCTTTGATTAGTGTGATATAGACAAGTTCACAACTAATTAAGGTTATAGTTAAGAGTCTCTATGAGTGACAACACTTATAACATGAACATACCTAAAAGCTTATCCGCGTGCCTAAGATTATTTCATGAATGTTATGTAAATCGATGATATATATATATATATATATATATATATATATATAACATCATTATTTATAAATTAAACTTATTTTCATGATTAATCATGAATCTCAATTTTATGGGTTACAACTGTTAAGTTGTTTGATCTCACAAATTAATCTAATTTGTGAGAGAATTTTATAAGAATCATAATACTCTAGCATTTAACAAAGATTAGCGATACTCAACGAGAGAATATTAAGGAACTTAATTCGATCTCCTAATATCAAAGTATATGTAATTATGATTCTCTATGCTAATGAATTTAATGTGTGCAATAGTTTATATTAATTGTTAATTGTTAAAGATCACGTGATTGGCCAACCTCTTTCCTCCAAAAACGATGAATTAATTTGAGTAATTAGATGTCCATGACAAGACGATCTAAGTACGTAGGTTTGGCTGCTGTTGGCTTGCTTGGTTGGTCCACCTCCTATACCTTTTCAAGTTTTTTCTTATTAACGGTATGTTGAATCCATTTTCACAAATTTCTATATGAATTATTAAAGATAAATTATGAATTAACTCATCTCATACAATAAGATCGGTAAGACGGTCTCACATAAAACCTACGCAATTATAATTATTTCAATTTTACTTTATGAGTTCTTATATATATATATATATATATATATATATTCATTTTTCCATAAAGTCACATTCTTAATGATGATAAAAATCAGCTAAGGTAAAAATAAAATGATAAACATTAATCTATATTTAGTTTTCTAAATATATTGTATTTGAAAAAATATATATGTATGTATTATATATAATACATATGAGATACATTCAGGACAAGATAAGATGAGACAATTAGACATTAATTAGACCTAAATTGCCTCACCCCGCCTCAACCCGACCCATCCAGCACACGTTTTGGGCGCGTCACACCCCATCCTTAGAGAGGGATAGGTTTGACCCACCCTAAAGGCTTTGATCAAAATTGGATCGTGTACACATGAGTTGGATTGAGTCGAAATTGTCAATTCCTATATCAAATGTATTTGGATTGGACCAACCTATCATGTCAAACCCGTGATAAGAGCTATATCTATCAACAACTCAAACAATATATGTTTGTATTAATTGAATGACTCAAAATTTGAATAGAACTTGACTAGAAAACATATGAATTTTCAAAACCCAGGTGGCTATGATACAATACAATAAATTAAGAATTCACTTTCATATATTTGGAAAGACTAGATATGTTTGGATTCAAATAAAAGCATAAGGGTAGGAGATCCGGAACATGTTACATAAAATCTTGTGGAGAATCAAAGATAGTGCAAGATACAAAATGTGAAAAAAGAAACATAAAAAATTAGAGGACCCATCAAATCAAAGAACAATGATAGAGAAAAGAGATGAAAGAAGGTTAAAATGAAACAGTGAAAACCGACATGCATGAGAGAGAGAGAGAGAGAGAGAGAGAGAGAGAGAGAGAGAGAGAGAGAGAGGGAGGGAGGGAGAGACCCATCAATTGAACAGACACGACTCATCAATCAAAAGCTTTCGACAAATTTAGGAACCTTTTGTGAGTGGACGCTATGATTGGCAAATTCACACTGATGGACAATTCATCCTTTTCTTTTTATTTAATTTCAACACTTTGCAAATAAATTCATTTTTATTCATACCAAGAAATGCATGCACTTCCTCATTGTGTAAATTACAATAATAAAACTATATGTCATGGACAATATTAATTTAGATGTCAATTTAATCTAACATGACAAGGATTTTGTATTACTATGGTTACATTTGATAAATTTTTACAATGTCAGTCATATGTACATATATATATATATATATATATATATATATATATATATATGTTATGTATGAATAATCTATTAAAAAAAAACATGTTTCAAGGTACTAATATCATCTGGGAAATCAGATCATGAGCTAATTAATCGAATTCATGAAAAATATCTAGATCCTGTTTTTCACAGCATTACAATCACAAATGAAAATGCACGTCAATTTCATATAAATAATAAATAATTTTGATAACATTATGATTGTGCCACGTGTCTAAACCTCCACAGTTTAATATATAACTTCTGTAACATTAAAAGAAGACAAATGATATATAGTATTTAAAAAATCTGTGCCTGTGGTATGTATCATTAGGGGTAATGTATATGTTAAAATTTTCATATGGGGTTTTATAGGGTGCATTTAGAATTTTATAATTATGAGATGATAATTCTAAATCGCAAGCTAGCTTATTATAAGAATTTGTAATCATTTATATTCAATAATTAACCTTCTATTTCCTAACTACAACAACGTTTTGGATTTATGAATTCGAGATAAAAGTAAATGATACAATGAAATGCGAATTATTTGTGATGGGTCTTACTATTTTTTATATAAACGATCATGAATATAAAGTTTTTCACTATTCAATAATCAATCAACTACTTTTGAGTTACAGCTACTATCATTTTCTACATTTTTTAATTTAAAGTAGAGCAAATATTATAACCATTAATTTTTAAAAAAAAATTGTGATTGTATCACATATCCCATATCAATTTTAGTAAGGAAAAAAATATTTTAGAAAAAACATTACAACTAATTTTCATGTTTGAGTTGCTTTCTTATGTTGTAACCCAAGAAAATTAAGTAATAAAAAAATGATTTCTACTATATATGAGTAATTAATACTTGTAACATGGAAGTAAAATCTCAGACAAGGAAGAAATGAATGTAGTGACAAAATGCCTTTATATATTTTTTCTGTTTTTTTGACTAAAGTTAATAGTAAATAAAATAAAGTGGCATTGAAATAAAAAATGAGAATGTCGTAAATTAGAAGTCACACCAAATCCTTTTCCAATCATTGATATACTTAAATAGAAAATAAGATGCTTTGGAGTGACTAAAGGGTAATTGCGTCACTTTGAAGATGCAATTATCACCTTCTCAATTCACAGTGTTATTTAGGTAAATAAATTAAGAGTACATTAAAGAAAAAAAATAGGTTATTGAAATTAAGATAATATTTGCTCTCTCTGTTAAAAAAAAAAAATCTTAGTTCTACAATACACACACACAGATATATGAATTTTTCGTTAACTAAACAAGATTATATATAATTTTTGGATAAAACATCTTATGTCAGTATATCATTTCATTTTTTCATTCATCCTCCAAAATTTATGTGATGACAAATAACAATTTTCTACTTTTATCTATCTAATTTCCATATTTTGTATTTTAGTTTTCTTTATAAGTTCTATATATATATTGAAAATATTAACACCATATGTTTATTTTTATTAGAAGTTGGATCATATGTTTACACTCTAACACAAAAAAAATAAGGGGTGAATTACGTTACTATCTTGAAGGTCTGATGATTAAAACAATTTGGAGCATGCATTGCATGTAGGTTTGTCAAAACTACAATGAGACCCTTCAAAAAAAAAAATATATATATATATATATATATATGACCCCTTTAAAGTTTAAATTATGATAACATAATATATTATCGTAAATATAAATGAGTTCGAAGCAACTTCACTACTAGAAATCACTCAAATTCCAACGGAACAATTCCGTTGGAATTTTGTGAAATATCGTTGGAATTTTGCAAAATTCTGTTGGAATTCTTCATTCCAACGGAAGTGGACCGTCGGAAAAAGGGGCGTTGGAATTTAAATTCCGACGGAAATTCCAACGGAAAAACGATTCCAACGGAACATTCCAACGGAACTTTTCCGTTGGAATATATAATCACAAAAAAAATTCCAACATTGTTCCAACGGAATTTCCAACGGCGTTGAATTCCGTTGGAAATTCCGTTGGAAATTCCGTTGGAAATTCTATTGGAAATTATAAAAATTCCAACGGAATTTCCAACAGCGTTGAATTCCGTTGGAAATTCCGTTGGAAATTCTGTTGGAAATTCCAACGGTTATTATTTCCGTTGGAATTTCTGTTGGAATTTGATTGTTTTCTAGTAGTGCTTATTCTTAGAAACCGACTGAAACATTGCATGAGTTTCTTAAATTTTTGATACTTAAAGAGTTTGATATGTAATTTTCATTAAACATGAAGACTATTTGTTAATTTTACTAAATTTCAAGGGTGATATTTATCAAATAACAAAAGAAATTTACCCTTTTTAGCAAATAAGATAACCAGATATTTTCGAATATAGAAAACTTAAAAACAAAATGTGAAAGATAAATATGAAAAATTCAATAAGCGAAATTTGCAGGTCTAATTATTATTTTTCCTAAATAAGATAACTCCATTCGTTTCAAAATAATTATTGTTTAGAGTCTAAATTTTATTTCAAATTAAGTGTTGTTTTAGAATTTTATACAAATTTATTCTCAAATTATCTCTATATCTTCTAACGAAAATTTAGGGAATTAATATGATAATTATTATAGAATAAATGTGATTTTATTGTCAATCTTTTATCATAAATTTCTTTACTAATTAAGGTTATTTTCAAATTTTTTTATTCCTTAATCGATGATAAGAACTTTACAAGAACACTGATTTTGAGAAAATGGAATACTATATAAATCTCCAATTGAAATTGAATTAAAATTTTAAAATTCCACCACATTATTAACCACCGAAATGAATATTTCTCCCAACTTATAAAGAAAGAAGAAGATAAAATAAACTCAAGTTGTGATTATAGATACTTTTGCATTTAGGTAATTGAACTTTGAAAATTTACTGTATAACTGTCAATCTTTGAGAATCTACCACATGACCATCTAAATGCATCACCGGTGGACTACGCTCTAAATATTAATTCACTGTCGGTGAACATTCTGATCATATTCTGATCATATTCCGTTGACGATGACATCTTGACGGTCATGTGGTAAATTCACAAAGATTGACGATTATACGATAAGCATTCAAAATTCGACTGCCTGAGTATAAAAATGGTTATAGTTTGGATTGAATTTTGTAATTAATCGTAAAATGCATGAATTATGTTGGAGGAAGTGGCTAATTTTGGAAGCAAAATAAATAGTAGTAATAGTAAAATGAATGTCCTAAAAAAATGAATGTCCTAAAAAGGATGCACACGTGTCGGTCGGCACCGCGTAGGAAGTGTTGTCTCTGGTCCTTGAGACCAAAAGTCTTTCAGTTTACTAGTCAACCCTTTTCCTTTTTCTTCTCTAATTAATTACTATATTTATATTTAGTAGTATTAATTATCTTACACAATTCCAATATTAATTTTGAAACAAAACATTAATTAAGTCCAAAATTGGCATGTTTCTATCATTATGATTCACATTATCAGTTCATGTCTTGTCTAATTCTGTACCCAGTCCAAATCTTTCACTCCTATATGTCATCTCATTCAACAATGAGATCATATAATTATTCAAGTTTCATTTTTCATTAATTTAAGTGTAGATTTATATAATATTATTTTCATCCACAAATATTTATATTCCATCCATCTCAAAAAAGGTAGTTTTGTTATTAATAAAGTACAATTTGTCTAAAATTTCCTTAATTTATGTGTACATGTTGTAAATCAATCACTTTCTAAATGAGGATGATTTTTTTTTAATATTATCAATGTGTATAGATAATGATACAATAGAAAGTTGATGGATTGAAATCGCATTTTCAAGTAGATCAAATGAGTTTTCTTTAAATTAGAGAGATGAAGACCCCCTCACCCCTCATTACAAACTCGGCCCCAATTAAGAGGAAGGGTAGTTGTGTAGTACATCTAGTGATTATCCACCCATTTTTAGTTATCAAATATTAGATTATTGAAGATCAGTATACAATGATCTTAGATCTAATAGCTAAAAATGAGTGAAGAGTCTGATGTATTAATATATCTGGTGTACTTTAGAGAAGGACACCAAAATGAAATATAATTTGAGACATATGTTCGAGTGGTAAATACCCTTGTGAGAGAGCTAACATGATAAAAGGTACTCAGAACAAATCTCCAAATTAATATTTTAATAAAAATCAGCCCCGACTGCACTGTTGGAGGATTTCTCCCCACATCACCATAAACCTTACCAACTAAATTGTGCCCTTAATAGCCTCAACTGTTTTTTTTTTTTTATCAATGTGAAATGTGATCAAGTGTGTCTAGTGATCTTTGTAGAACATAGGTGGTATAAGACCAAAAAAAAAAAACATAGGTGGTATAAGACGTTTTACGAATTTAATATTATAAGATGGAGCTCCATAAAATCCCATTCAAATTTACTTTCATTTTGAATGTCTTATTAAATTAAATTTGTGGATAAAAACTCTCATGATAATCAATACTTTTTTTGCTTGTATTATATAAATAGTTAATAGTTCTTGCAACATATTGCGCGACTGTTTCATAGTTTTGCAAATTGATGTATCCGAGTCTAAAAAAATATTTTATAGTAATAGTGATCGATGTAGTCTCTTAAACCTATGGACTTTAGTTGATTAAATTCATGAACACAATAATGAGTAATTTGGATCAAAATAATGATTCAGTACATTAAGTTCCAAATTCCAAGTTTAAGTTTTGTATTAATGGTGGCATGATTACATAAGTACAGACAGTTACCTTAAATTCATCCGGTGTGATTAAATTAATTATTTTATTTTGAATATCGAAATTGGTTACATAATAGTAAATGATTATGCTTTGGTCCTAAATTTGCCACATTCTCTTCATGATTAATTTTGCTCTTACACACCAATAAAGGCAAACCAAATTCAATGTATGCTAAATTGGACACATGAAGTGCACCAATAAAAGTTGGTTTTTATTTATATAATTATATAAAGTAGAATAGAAAATAAGCTAATTAATCTAAGAAGTTCAAATTCACATGCCCATTATGACAATTGGGACAAGAGAATGTGTGATATATATATATATATATATATTTATATTTACTATGAATTAAAGTATCCATACAATATGTAAAATAAAAGTTTATATGAGACGATAAGTTACAAACTTTCTTACGAATACAACTCAAACTCATTTTCACAATCACAATCACAACATGTCTTAAATTATGAATTGTAGGTTAACTTGTATGATCCTGAAATCAAACCCATCAACATTTTCATTATAATTTTATTCAATCTGATGTGGGATGACTATAGGAGTTTAAAACCATTGACGAATAATATCTTTTTGGATAAGTTAAAAATTATAAACGGACAGCAGAACTCAGCAGACGTGGATGGCCATAACTGATTTGGCAGAACTCGGCAGACGTGGAGAGCCATAACTGACTTGGCAGAACTCGGCAGACGTGGAGAGCCATAACTGACTTGGCAGAACTCGACAGACGTGATAACATTGAAAAAGTCAGACGTGATGACGTGGAAGACGTCAGACGTAGAAGAGGTCAGACGAAAGAGTCCAAGGAAGGATGTTGGGCTTAATGAAGCATGGACCCAATGGGCTATAAATCTTTATTCAATTAGGGTTTATAGGAAGTAAATGACTATTATACCCTTATAATGTAATATAAATTGTAAGGATGAGGACTTCTCATCCAAGTCATCCATTTTTTTTACTCTCTTCTACCAAATATTTCTCTCTCTATCCTTTAGATATTTCTTACTACATTCCTCTATTTTGTTGATTGGGAAAACTCACCCCTCAACACAATCAATTAAAATATCTCTTGTTCTTAGATTTCATCTCAAACCCAACAGAAAAATCCTTTCAACTGGAACGTTGATTTATATTAATGGAACTCTATCATCATTAGTACAAGACCTGTTGAAATATATTTTGTATAATATTCGTTTATCCTTAATATATATACCTACTCATATATTTCAACAGATATACCATTTACAAGAATATGATAACAATGCTCGAGTTTCCATTTATTTTCTTTCGTTTAAACTCTTTTTCATGTAAAAAAGAAAGTGAAGATATAATCAAAAGATTCTCCATCTTTCCCTAATAAAAAAACAAGTTGAATAGAAGACATATATAATTTGGATTCTTAATTTGAATTTATACATAGTATTAATTTTAAAATACCAACTCAGTGGTCACAAGAGTAAGTTTATATTTATTACAAAAATGGTGGTGTGTATATATATATATATATATATGTTGTGGGGTGAAGATTGAGCACATGCCCTTAGTTAAAAATCTTGTATTATTGTATACCTATACTATAGTAGCAGCTAGTCACTCTCTATTAGGGACTAGCATGAACTTTAGGCACGACATATAGGCTTTTATTTTTATGTTTTTTTTTGGTTTATATGGTCACATTGAATTACAAATATTGTATGTTTAGTTTTTTGGTTTATATGGACACATTTAATTATATATGCAGAGTAATGTACGTAGTGATGGATCCTTTCGAATAATTCCGATGTAGTAGATAAGATTGAAGAAACTAATGTGTTTTCAGTTTCATAAATCGATTTCTATAAGCCATTATCACTAAATTTACTATTTTAATTTTATGAATCAAGTGCACAGAATATGCTAGGCATGTGTGGATCGGGTCGGGTTCAGTCCATTTTCCATTCCCAATTTTTTTTTCTTGCCTTAATGTTATACGAGTATAATATTTATATTATACTAGTTAGTATAACCATTATGTATATATAGATATTAAATTTTTTAAATAATATTATTTACAAAAAATTAATATAAAAATTCATGTAGTATTATTGTACATTTACGTTGTTATAATTTAACCTTTATATTATATTAGTATAACTTTTATATACTAATATCATAACTTTTATGTATCTAAAGAATAACATAAATGTTAATATTATTATAATGTAAAAGTTATATTATTATGTATAAAAGTTATACTATTACAACATAAAGGTTTATAAGATACTAAATAGGTTGCAAAATGCTAAACTAGCATAATATAAAGATTTAACACAGGGACCTGAGCATACATGTCGACACATGTAGCTGCAAATTGTGGCGTGTAGCACACTTTCGAATCGGGTTGAACCAATTGCACGGTTCTAAACCCGGTGTTTTTCATAAAAAATAATAATCAAGCTTTAAAAAATTTAATGTATAACGTCATAATGCCTCAACGAGAAAATGCAATATTATTAGATTACCTTGCACGGCTAGAGATTCCTTTTTTTTTTAATTCTTTTTATTCATAAAAAACTTAGATTTTATTTTTATTAATAAAATGGACATTAATAGTGATTATATTACATTAGTTTAATTCCAAGTGGGTTTAATTTTGTGATGAAGAAAAGAAAGAAGGATCATTCACATGTTTCCATGTGAACAACCTTAATTAGTTTAGACCCTTTAACGTAGTAGTTCAGTCAATGTTGTGATTAATTCATTCATGTTTTTCAAATGTTTAATTTTATTTTGATGGAAAAACAATCAACCTCTATTTAGCACCTATTCTTTTCCCACTTGTTTTTGCTTCTTATTTCATTTGCCTTTTAATTGCATAGATCAATTGGGAGAAAATAAATCTATATTTTATTCCAATTAGTTGACTTTTGTTAGAATTCTTAGTTTGTTCATTGATTTGAGGACTTTAAGTCAAGTCGATGAGGAATTACATATTAGAAGATTAAACCTATATTATTCTTACTTTGAAAATTGATTTTCGTTGAATTAGAAATTAATGCATGAAGTTGATGAGAAGATGAAGATTTTCTATTTGAAATCCTAGTTGAACTATACTCAAAATTGGAAAATGTCTATTTGGTCTATTATGTTAGTAATAATACCTAAGAGTATTGCAAAACTAACATGGACAACGAAGCCTAAAGGCCACACGACCCCGTCGGCTTGTCCTAATTGGTCGTGGTTTATGGTCCTTGAATCTTGGACTTTGGACGAGATTTGAGCGGTCTTTGTCCTTGGGCTTTGGATCGGGTTAATCCAATAAGATGAATATCCTTTAATCATATAGAATCGGTTTGGTCTAAACTTGAGTTTGTGGCCCAATTTGACGACATGGCCTAGTGATGCAGTAAAAGTACAACATTATAATGTAAATCCATTGATTGCAAGAATACGTAAATAAAAATAATCCAATTTCTATTCAATATTCAACTCCCCAAATCATAAATATAACACCTATTTATACTAATATTATAGAATCTTGAAAGATGAAATAAAATCACATAAAAATAGCAATAACAATAAAAAGCCAATCTAAATCTCTATCAAATATATTTATTCCTTATTCTCCATCACCTAGTTTGTTGCTTGTGTGTGAAACCCATTTAGGAAGACCATTCCAAAGCCATGTGGCTGCTTGTGCCTATAAACATAGCAACGTCTTAGAAAACATTTACTTAGAGTTAAAAAATATACTTTGTAAAACCGCTTATCACATAGCATTATTTGCAAATGAAACTTGCATTTTGAAGATGTAGAAGTGCAGTGTAATCCTTCTACCATTTCAGTTTGTTGGAGCTTCTAGTTTAGTGTTACTACTAGCTAGAAAATGCAAGTTGTTTTACATCCAAAAACATCACATGTTACCTTATTGAACACTAGTCGGGATGACATGTTCGCTATTAAGAGAAAATATCTTTCTGACCTGAACTTCCATTGTTCATTTAATGTTGTTGCTACCGAGGTTTTTGCTCATAGAAAGCTCGATGACAATCCTTAAGTTCTGAAATTCAAAGACAATCTAATATTTTGCAAGAAATAGTTGTCTTGTACTTCAAAGTTCAAACCAACATTTTAGAAATTGCTATTCACATCCAAAAAAATGGGATATGTAAAGTCTCACCCTTAAAAAAATGAACTGTGACATCTACTGAAGAATGTCGAGTGATTCTACACCTTAGAATGTGAGCCTAAAAATTATATGTGTGTTAATAACGCTAAATTTAACAAAGTTGTTTACTGAGAAACAACTTATGGTCTATCGCAGATGACATCAAGAATGTGGAAAAACATTTTGCACTTTGATTGATGGGCTAGGGTGATTTCTTATGCCGAAACTATGTTCTTGGTCGAAAAATAATTGGTTGTATAATGAATGTATCCTATACTGTGAAATGAAAATGTCTAAAGAGTTATCAGACTCTTTCGAGAAAAACACAAATTGAGGATGTTGAAATTAAAACTTTTGTTGTGGTTACATTTTTAAGTTTAAACTTGTTGATATGAAGATTGTGATAGAATAAGTTCAAAACCTCTAGCTGATCCTACATGATATCATGGCTGAGGGTATGACCTTGGCCGAGTCATTCTAAGTATCATTATTGGAGGGGTCAAAAACATATTTCAAGAACAATCAAAACTAGATGAATTTTGAAAACTTGAATATAAATGTGCAAAAAACTAATTTTAAAGAATCTACAAATGTGCCAAACCACATTATAGATTTAGTTAGTGATGGTGGACATTTAGAACTTGAAATAGTAAGATTTAAAATGTGGACGAACATTAAAATCCTAGTCTGTAACCGAGGTTGTGTAAAGTGTGATTTTATCGTAAATGTCATAATCAGATTAAATATAATCTGATAACTGCATTATCGAAAAATTCAGTATGGGTTGTGTTGTGAAATTGTTGAATGATGATTTATTGATTCTATGGGCACAACCACAATATGTATAGTGTTGGATTGAAGTAGGACTTCAAATCCATCCTTCAATTCAATCAGAAAATAAGGTAAACTAAAATTGAGATGTTAAAATTATAAATCATGAGAAGAAACCCAAACAAAACACCAATATATTTGTACATAAAACAAGTGTGTAATTATAATTCTCATAATGGTGAGAAAGTTGTAGAAGAGAGGAGTAGTATTATGAGATTTCACAAAGACAACCAAAGGGTTTTGGTTCATGGAAATGAAAATGAACCCATAGCTAGCATTGACTATTACTTATTGTCCTTATTTCTCAGACATTTTAAATATATTCAATTGTTGGCATCTAACAACTAAGATTTTGGCATAACACACATGCTCCCATGTGACCTAATCTTGGTCATGCTCACTGCTCTACATCTCCTCTGAGATATTTAATTTTTTTTTTCTTGTTTTTGAATATCTCAAATATTGGATTTGGAGCCACTAATCTTGAGAGAGGATGATGTTTTCCTGATCCATCCTTTAGCCTTTAGGTGAATTGGGACGCAGTTATATTTATAATTTATTGAATATATCAATTTTTATCTGATAACTTAGTTTTTTGTTCAATTTGATTCATTAATTTTGAATTTTTCAATTTTGGTTCCATTTTTTTCTTTCTAATTTCGATAATTTTTTTGACGGAATAACTAAAATCGCTAAGCTGACCGTCAAAAATTATGAATTTCTGATTTTATTTCACAGTGTGAACATTTTTCATATGTTTTTATTAATGTCTATAGGTCCTTGATTATCATGCAAACATATAATTGTTTCCTAGTACTATACCTTAAAAGGGTAATTTCTTGAGTGTTTGAGAATTTGGGGCATAAAAGTCCTCTAGCCAAGGGAAAAATAAGACTAAGTTGAGAAATGACTGAAAAACTTACAACACATGATAGGAAAGTGGTTCTTATTTTCATGTGCTCATTTTTACATAACTCTTGGATTAAATCTGTCAGGACATAAGTAAAGGGTGGATGGTGTTAAATAGTTTGGCCTCTAACAAAAAAAGAGTATGTAAGGGCACCCACATTGGTATGTATTATTAATTAAAATGATCGATGTTGGATTAATTGATGCAATATATTCTTATGTGTGTGTGTGTGTTTTATATAGTGTGGTGGTGTGTGTTAATTTGCATTTTTAGCTGACAAAGGAACGGAATCTATTGTCACGTCCATGGAGTAGAATTCAATGTTAATTTGCCCTTTTCTTTTCCTTTCCTTTTCCTCCTCACTCCATTTCGTCTTTTTAATTTCTGCTTCTTTTATTATTTTATCTTTTTATTTAATTGTATTAATTCACATTAATAAGTATTTCATTTTTTTTTTATTTGTGTGTAATGTTAAAAGTATTTTAAAAAAATTGACCAATTGTTTCATCGTCAAAATAATTCACTAAACTGATACGTCAAAATAAATATTTAATTTATATCAGTTGCATTTTAATGTCAATTGAAAATTATTAATCTTACAATGATTAATAAATAAAGTTGGCTTGTTATTATTCTTTTTAATCAATCTAAACTCAATTTGCAATTATGCACTATTAGTGAAATACATCACCAACTTCGAGCGGTTTTAGTTGAAAACATTTGGACACGATTTGGGAACTTATAAATTTTAATTGTTCATTTATATTAATTGTATGTCAAATGTATTGTAATGACAATTGTTTTTTTTAATTAATTGCTACTAATATGTGTCTTTTTTTATGTAATTAATCCAAAAAACTACAAAGATTTAGAGTAAATATTAATGTATTATTATTTATTATTGATTATATTTTAATATAAATTGAAAATTATTAATGTCATAATTAATAAATCCAATATACAATTTTGCACTGTTAAAAAATGCAATCAATAAATAATTATTTTGAATTGATATAAATAAAAATAATAGAATAAGAATTAGTGGATAACATGTAATGATTGCATTTGTGTTAAATTGATGTAAATGTATGTTTTTAAAAAATAGATGTTTTTAAATTAGTGTGTTGACATGTGAGTCTCACACTAAAATGATGTGCTAATAATCCACTAATGTGGATGCTCTAAGTAGCCAACAACTTGTAGCCCAAGACAAGTGTTTGACAACGAAGAAAGCCAACATGTAAGTCTATAGTTGCAAGAATAAATCTTATGTGAAACGGTTTGATATTAATTTTTACCTCACAATGATCTGCTTAAAGTTATAATGCGACTTTAATGCGGAACTTGATTAAATGATTTGGTTATAATGAGACAATCTTCCAATCTTGAAGTGACCATCCAATTAAAAAGATTGATTTGACCTCTAGAAAAACAAATATTGTTGATTTGGACATTTTTATTTGGAATGAGGCGATATTCATGGCTAATAAACTAAACATGACGAGAACCTAAATCATCTATTTATTTATGTTGAGAATCGAAAGTAGAAACGATTAAAAAAAAACTCAATTCTACATCCGAAAATTAATAGTTTTTTTTTTTTTTTTCTTTTTCAAAAAGTAGAACATTCCTTCATATGTTTTGAAAGAGACAAGAGCCAAATCCCTAGTACTTTCGTGGGCCTTGAACGTCCCAATTTGAAGATCCAATCATTGTTATTTTTAAAAGCCCAGGCCCATTTAGAACCCATGGACAGTTTATGATCTGAAGCGCTTGTTAGTGAGATGGGCCATTAAAAATGTTAAGTAGAGCAACAAAACAGTTGGGCCTTTTACTAGGGCCCAAATTCAGAATGAAGAAAAAAAAAAACAGGTCTCTGTTATTACAAATATTAACCATATTTTTTTAACAGAATTACATAATATAGTAATAATAAATTAAAACAATTAACTTTTTTGTGACAATGTTTAGATGTAAGATAGTAGATTAAATCAAAAGTATTTATGAAACATTTTCACATGCTACAACTTAAATTTAATTTCACAAGAGTTGATCTCTAAATTGTGGACTATCGATTTGACCCGAGTTCAACTCAAGTTAAATAATCAGCAAATTTTTTTTATTTTTTTTCATAAAGTTTAATGAATTTAAAAATTCATTCAGTGTCAAACCCAATTATTATGTGTGTAAGTTTTACGTGAGACTATCCCTCACAAATTTTGTTATGTGAGATGAGTCAATTCATAATTCATATGACTTAATAATTTATATAAAAATTTGTGAGGATTGGTTCAATTTATGGTATTAAGGATTTATCTTACAAAAACTATCTGTGATATCATCTCATATAAGTTTTGGTGTAATAAAAAGTATCAGACAAGGATGAAATATTTGACTCCATATCAATCACATTAAAACAACTAACTTCATTAACGCTAAGACTCATATATACCCGTCATGTGTGTGACAGCTTTCGGACACTGTCATGTTTCAGGATATAATCGACCGTGCGTGACGCCACAGACGTTTCCCAGAATCAGTAATCGTGCTCAACAACCGTGTATAAGTATGTCCTTTTAAAATATAAGTTTATGTTTTTGCTATAAGTATGTGATATTTTTCCTCGCGCACGGCCGTGCATTGGGATACGGTCGTGTCTTGCACAAAAAAACAATAGTGGTATGTGGTTCACGGTCATATCCCAAACACAATCATTATAAGTATGTGCTTTTTATTTGTAAGTATGTATTTTAAAGTTATAAATATGTTTCTTCTTTTTTTTTGGTCCACCGTATCTTAAGACACGGACGTGCCTGACCACATCGAACATGATACCGTCTTACAAGAGATCAACTATTTGATTAGTTACTCATTTCCATCCCAAATCTTATTAGTAATACTCAAAAACTACTCGAAACCTCTCAAACCTGTTTATGTTATATGTTTTTAGTCATTTCCAAGTATATTATATATATATATATATATATACATACAAAGATATTTGAATTATTTATGTATATAAAATATGCATAAGTACATACATATACATAATAACATACATACAGATATATATATATATATATATTTATATATAATATGTCTATGTATGTGAATATAATATAAATAATTATTATATATGTTTATTAACTAGTTCAAACAACGGGTACCCAATAAAGTGTTTACTTATATAACCTAAATGAACCCCAATGAAATTTTTTCTTTCTAAAACTAGTTTAAGAGGAATTACACTCACTTCATTATCGGTAAGATTTTCCTTATTTAGGGCATCTCCAGTACTGTGCTGGATTTTTAAGAATTTAAAATTTATTTACTCCAACAGTATTTCAAAAGTTCACACTAAATTACTTCAATATTGGATTCAATGCAAGATTTATCTTGCATTAAAATACTTTCTTCTATTTTTATGGAATTTAATGAAATATTATCTTTTATTGTGAAGAATAATGCACACTGTGAGAAATTAATGTCAACTGCAATGCAAAAATTGCATTACCTTTTTATACACTGCTAGAGAGACCCTAATATCATTAACTGTAAGGTAAAAACTTATATATCCCTAGAGCACACATGGACACGGATTTAGGTGTTATACATATGCTCTTCAAGTGTTATATACATACTCTTATGGTGTTACGTTTCTTGGTGTTACATATATACTCTACAGGTATTACAAGTATGTAAGAGTATACATGTGATACCTGAAGAATATACATGTGATACATATAAAGTATAAATATATATGTATATATATGTAACACCATTTGATGTTCAAGTTGGGGGCACCGTGTCCCAGGGCACATAAGTGTTGTTCTAACTGTAATATGTGCTACTTGTCACTCAAAAAAGGATCACAAATTAGAAGCACTTTGCTACATGTCATTTAAGTGGCATAAATGGCAAACATTGCTCCACGATTTTTATTATAAATACCAATTGTTATATATGAGAGTGAATAATTGTCAAACCCAAACTTAAAGAGTAGGACTTGGGTGCCCCCGAGGTACGGATCCAGGATCCGTACCCCCAACCCGACCCAGATTTTATATATATTTTTTTTTTCTTTTTTTTCCTCTATTTTTTCCATCTTCTTCTTCTTCTTTTCATCCAATCCTCTTCTTCTTCTTCTTCTTCTTCTTCTTCTTCTCCTTCTCCTCATCCGATCCTCTTCTTCATCTCCTCCTCATCCAATCATCTTCTTCTTCCTCAACGAACGTAGGAATGCAGCTTCTTCCTCCTCAGAAAATATAAGATCTGAGCCGGGATGCTTCTTTCCATTGCTAACATGCTTCTGCGCCTCCCTAGCATCACCATTGCTGGTCGACTCACCTCTGATCTCAGATGAATCCTCCCCACCCAGGCTTACATCTGAGGAGGCTTCACCATCCTGAAAAGTATTGGGACCGAACACTGGTTCTAGAACCAGGGCCATCATTACCAGGTCCAAGAAGGGGGTTTTCAAGAAAGGACCTGCCAGGATTTCGTCCCACAACGAATCTATAGTAGAGCCTCTTAAGGGCTAGAACTAAAAGGACCAATAGCAAAACAAGATTGATTGATGAAAACAGAATCCTTTGAGGACATGGTGACAGAAAAATGAACTCCAACCAAGCTTTGAAAGATCCATCAATGGAGGTTGAGCATTTGAGGGATGTAAGCCATGGCCCAGACGACAACATGATTAAGATATTGTATATTAGTTCTATTGGTATTGTAAATAAATCACAATCTGCTAGATTATTTACAGATTAAGGTATCAGTGTAATACCATAAAGACATTTGTGTAATACCATTAAGGTATTCGTGTAATACCTTTAAGATATTCATTGTTTTTCATAAACTTTGGAAAATTAATTTTTGTAATACCATTAAGGTATTAGTGTAATACCATAAAGACATTTATGTAATACCATTATGGTATCAATGTAATACCATAAAAGACATTTCTGTAATACCATTAAGGTATTAGTGTAATACCATAAAGACATTTCTGTAATACCATTAAGGTATCAGTGTAATACCATAAAAGATATTTCTGTAATACCTATAGGGTATATGCGTAATACCAATAGGGTATACATGTAATACCCATCACTGAATCATCAACTAGGTAATCAGGTGAGTGTGGGCGCACACCAGATTTGCTATGGGCGCGCGTGGAGGCTGCCCACGCGCCGGGTCGGATCTGGGGGCACGGATCTAAGATCCGTACCCCGGGGTACACAAGTTTTTGCCAAACTTAAATGATTGACTACATATGACATGTATTGAATATTTATAATAAATGTCATTTATATATAGGAAAAGAGGTTGATGAAGTACTTCATTACATACAAAATTCCTGAAAATTCTTTTAATATATCAACGATTTCCAAGGAAATGCATTATAACTACAAGACATAATTACCTCATCATGACATCACAATACTATAAGCTGTCCGAGAAAACAAACATTGATGAAAAAAAAAAAAAAAATCTTAGTGAACCTCTCTAGTTTTAATTAAATGGCTGATAAATGACTATCATTGGTTGTATTTATAGCATTTTATGATAGCACTTAACAAAAAAGTAGAGCTAATTTGAAAATAAAATCAAAATCTTATAAACCCAAATTGCAATATTTCTTATAACTACATTTTGTGGCCATTATATTCATTTCTTGTAGCAATTAGTTTAAAATAAATTAGGGCAACACCCTCTAATTAAAATCCCAAATTGGGAAATACACTAAGCTATATATGAGAAGATGGATGAATCCTTATATTTAAGCAAGTGTAGGATATGTGGTACATTTTACTTTTAATGTTTCATCTAAATATGGTTGCCTATACTCCTTGACATATCACTTCAAATGTTTGTTTACAATAATATCCCAACATCGCCAAACAAGGGATTTAAAAATATGGTTTTACTTTCATAAATTATGATTCATCATGTGTTACATGGTTATGTTATGACATTTCTTTTAAGAAAGACTTTGACCCTTCATTTTTGTGGGATCCCCTAGATCTACATGATTGATTGTTGAGATTGTGAGATCATGTAACATCCAAGTGTTTCATTTAGTTGTCATCTTTTTCTTTAATTTTTATTGCTCTTTCATAAGAATTCATCTAGATTTAAAATTAATTAAAGAGCTCATAAAATGTCAAAAAATAAAAAAAAATGGAGCTCTTTCTTTCTTTCTTTTTGGGTCTTTTTCAAAGATTTTAGTCTATCTTATATTACCGTATGTTCTAAGAGATATCTAGATATTTTTATTAACTTAATAAAAACCTCTAAAATTCATTCTTATTGTTAATTAATTAATTACTTTAAGTATTCATATGCATGAGATATTAAAAGGTGGTAAAATAAAAATGCCCAAAAGGTCATATTAATTAAGCTGATAAGAATCTCTGATTTAATTTGGGATCTGGTTTGTTGATCGAATCATATCATTGTTTATCAATTTGATACATAAGAACTAAAGATGCAAGAGTTATATATATATATATATATATATATATATATATATATTACTTTGTTCTTTACTGCAATTACCTCTCATTTTTCTATTCCTCACACACATAAAGAAAAATTGTACCAAAATCATTCTAGTAAAAAGTCCAGCAAATGTTTTGTAGGTCTATCATCCTTGGAAGCACAAAGTCTAACCAAAATCCTGTGCAATAAGCCTACCCAATCATGCAAGTACTTAATTTTTCAAATATAACATGTTCGTATATGCGTACACATTCAAATCTAACGTTCTATACATATTGAAGAACTATAACGTTAAATTTTATATATGCATGCACCAGGGGGTGCGTTTACTTCAAATTATTGATTAGACTTGATCGTATCCACGTGACTATGAAATGTGTTGAATACATCATCCATCCATCTTCATTATCACAAGGTTGAGTGATATAATACCAAATCCTTTCTACGTCATCAACTTATATTTTTCAACCAAACAAGTTAATTTAGTTGATATGATATATCTTGTTGGTGTATTAATTAACTTCCAATATATCCAAAATCTTATTGTTAATGTAGGTAGACAAATAGCTTTGAAGAATGAAAAAAATGTGCAGATTATAATAGTAAAAGCATTTGAATGTTTTATAGCAATTCCATTAGAGAGAGAAAAGTGGGAAAATCGAGGAGAGATGAAGGAAGAGATGGATGGATGGATACGATACGAGGTACGACCACGCACTACTCCGTGTTCTTCGGACCATGTGGCCCACTCCCCTCACCCATTCAATCTGCTTTACATTCAATCTAATTTAATCATGCATTTCTAATTTTATCTGCTCATTTTATTTATTAATTCACTCTCACAAATTTATGATTCATATTCTAATTATTTTACCTCTCTCTCTCTCTCTCTATATATATATATATATATTAGTTTATGTAGATGTGGAAACGTTGATATGTATACTAATTGCAACAAGTTAAGTTGGTTATACATACTTTATTTTTCCTCCAAAAACTATAACAAAACAAGTAAATATATATATGGATTAATTTTATATAAAATTAGTATCTAGATTTCTGACTTTTTAGCTAGAAACACGCATAGGGGCATCCACATCAAGTGTTTCAGTGTGCTGTTGTTATTTTATTTTATTATTATTACTCTTACCTTTTAAAATTTTATTAATTACGTGAATCTCACTCTGTTTTTTACATAAAAACTCATGTGAGATGATCTCGTGGATAGTTATTATAAAACGGTGCCTCATAACCTATAAACAACATCTGAATTATAGGATTTGGATTACGGGTGATTGAGTTATGGGTTAACCCGTCTCACGTAAAGTAATAAAAATCCGTGAAACGGTATCACAGGAGACTTAGTCTTTCTTTTCTTCTTTTCTAAAAAAGAAAGAAAAAGAATAAAGCATCATGATGACTAGGACCAGTTGCATAAGATCAGATTGATTACTACACATGAAAATTCACACATTACAGAACTACACACTTTTACTATGATAGCATTCGATTCTTCTCATTTTTCTTCAACTAAGCCGACTATATAAATTATTAATAGTATCATTTGTAAATTGAAAGCAGTTTAGACAGAAAACTATGAACAATTTATAACTTAAATATCTTCAATATCACCTTAAAGTTTTAGAAATTGAGGACACCTAATAGCAAACACAACAAAAAATATAGCAAGTCGAGTTATGAAATCTTTTTTTTGTTTTTAAGCGAGATGTTAGTGTCACAGAATTGAATCTATTAGTTTTGAAATATGACTTACTAGCCCAACTTACCACAAAATTATAATACCTAAACAATTTTACCATTCTATATAACAATTTATATTTTTCTACCACAAAATATAAGTTTTGATACAAAACTACACAATTTCTGCAAAAGCTTTTCTTGTTAGCCAACTTTTTAAACACTCAATCATAGATTATAGGATATTGTGTCTTTGACCAAATTTTTTATTATTTGAATTGATTATATTTAAATTCACATACACCAAATTAAAATCACATTTTTAGGTTTTTTTAATTTAAATTCACATCCACCGAGTAACTTTTTTTAGGTTTTTTTTTTTTTTTTTGTAATTTTTTTAGGGTTAGTCGAGTAACTTTTTTTAGGATCAGCCGAGTAACTTTTGTAGGGTCAGTCGAGTAACTATTTTTAGGTTTTTTTTTGTAAATATTTTTAGGGTTAGCCGAGTAACTTTTTTTTAGGGTTAGCCGAGTAACTTTTTTTAGGGTCAGCCGAGTAAATTTTTTAGGGTCAGCCGATTAACTATTTTTAGGTTTTTTTTTTTGTAAATTTTTTTAGGGTTAGCCGAGTAACTTTTTTTTAGGATTAGCCGAATAACTTTTTTTAGGGTCAGCCGAGTAACTTTTTTAGGGTCAGCCGAGTAACTATTTTTAGGTTTTTTTTTTTTTGTAAATTTTTTTAGGGTTAGCCGAGTAACTTTTTTAGGGTTAGCCGAATAACTTTTTTTAGGGTTAGCCAAGTAACTTTTTTAGGGTCAGCCGAGTAACTTTTTTTAGGTTTTTTTTTTTTTTGTATATTTTTTTAGGGTCGTGGTATTATTTGTACATGATATTATTGTTATAACATTATATATATTGTGGTAATTTGAGCTATTTTCTCTTCCAAATTTGTTAAGTTGGACTCGGTCAAATTTGAGTGAGAAAGATATAATTCCTTACATTTTATTAAATAATTGTGAATATGTAACAAAATAAAAATAAAATTCTACCCCATTCATTACTCAATCATTGCAATTATTGACTTGGTCAAATTGTGGTAGAAAATTAACACATCTTATATTTTGTGGTAGAAAAGTTAAAAATTTATAGTACATGGTAGAATAGTTTAAATGTTATATATTTAATGGTAATTTGGGGTATTTCCTCTTTGTAATATTCTAAAATATTACTACTAATATATAATACAAATTTAAGATAATAAGACAATGTGAGATGAACTAAATAAAATCCTTTCACATTCCTACATTTCAAATCTATACGAGATAAATTTAATATAAAAACTCGTCACAATCTCATACATGCCTAAAAACCAATCTAAAGATCATAAATACACTATAATTAACTATTTCGAACATAGATTAATTTTACATCCATTTAATTCTTCAAACAGTACTCAACTCTTTACATGCTCATAAAATTGGTCTAACCCATTTGATCAACACCTGCTAAAAAATTGCTAAATACTAATTGACCAAATCTAAATTCATTTTCTCCAATAATCGAATGTTATGAGCGAATACAAAATTTAATTTTAATCTTCTTTTACATTTGGTGTTACATCGCATTTAATACACACCACATACTTACTGAATATATACATGGGTACGTGGTGATTGATTTGAGATAGGAGATGTAACAACAAATGTAACCGAATATCTCACTCCTACGAAATTAAGTTTTAGAAATAGGCAAAATATTTTATGCAACTGGTGCATGGATCTAGGATCCATGCACCCGGGTCGACCCGCTCCACGCGCCTCTGACGCGTGTTTTTACGCGCCCCAACGCGCTCTCACGCGCCCCTACGCGCCTGGTGGGTGCGCTCAAACCTACCAAGATTCGCTCAGGCAGTCATACCCTCATGTTATGTTAGGGTTACCCTCATGTTATGTTAGGGTTGCCCTCATGTTATGTTAGTGTTACTCGTGTTACCCTGGTGGGCGCTCAAACCCACCAAGATTCGCTCAGGCAGTCATACCCTCATGTTATGTTAGGGTTACCCTCATGTTATGTTAGTGTTACCCGTGTTACCCTCACGAGGGTAACACTAACATAACATGAGGGTAACCCTAACATAACATGAGGGTAACTCTAACATAACATGAAGGTATGATTAACATTTTAGTTTAGTGGTTTTAAACTAAGGGTATGAAATCTGGATATGGGGTCACATTAACATAACGTGAAACCCTAACATAACGCGAAAGTACCCTAACATAACGTGAGGGTAACGAGCAAAACACGCGAAATAAGTAAAGAGGCACGGGCTGGGTGGGCTAGCCCAGCCCGCGCGCGACCCACGCGCGGCCCAGTTGCACGAATCACAGATCCGTGCAACTGGTGCACAGGAGACTAACTCTTAGAAATAATATGGGTGAATTAATGAGCATTACCAAAAATATATAGATAATTTTGGTCAATAAATCGATTGAGATGTCCTACTGAATCCTATCTATAATCGGCATATATATCCAATCATGGGGACCAATTTTTGGTCCACTGGTTGGGACCAACTGCTCAAAATATAATTTCATAAATTGGTCCTTAGCTACTTTTTGGGCTCGTGATTATTTTTTTTAAAATCACTTTGTTTCATAATTTTAGCATTTTGACAAAGTTTCTCAAAAAATTAAAACTTTCAAATAACATCATTTAAGACTAAAGATTGTTCATAAAATCGTCCTAAATTGCTAAATTAGCTAGAATAACTCACGTGGCAATATTAGGGTTTAAGGGATTTATGCGAGAAAAAAATAATCAGTTTTCATTCCATAATTCTTTGCTTTTCGCAAAAGGAATTTAATTATCATTAAAAATTAATTAATTTCCACGTGAGCTTTAGGCACTACATCATTTAATTTTGAGTTAATTTTAATTTTGGTCCCGAAGATCTTTCCATTTTCGGACAATTAATTAAACATTTTTCAATTTTGATCATACATGTTTCCAAACTTCCAACTTTTATCAAATTTTGATTTGATGGTTGTCGGAAAACGTATAGTTGGTTGTTAAGAAATGGAAAGTATTGGAAAACACACAGAACAAATTAAATTGAAATTAACCCAAATAATTTTTAACTTACCAATACAAAAGTTTAAAATTAACCTTTAATTTCTCTATCGCACTGCACCAAGTAGGTAGTAAAAAGATGACAATGCAGATGAAGAACATGGTTAGGGAATCTACATTATGCATCATGAAAAGTATGAAAGTTGCTGGTGTGCTTATATATAATAATATGCATAAAACATGAATTGTTTTTGAACATTTTTTAGTACATACTAATTTGGAGAAAATTAGTGTTGTTGAATAGCCATATTGCTTTTTTATTAATCTTGTTTTTGATAATTTCAATTGGAATGTGTGAGTGGTTCTCCATGTGTTTTGATTGGTAAAATGGAACATAAAGGTCATTTTAAGTTGCCACTATTGTGATGTAATTAAATACCCATCATATCCCTTGGATATTGTGCATACCAACATACTCGATCATGTAGATGCCTAGATTATATGATAAGATGTTTAATGTAATTTTATAAGACAGACAAATCTACAGATATGAAGGAGTGACACTTGTGTGACCAGGTCATGGTGTCCCCAAATTAATTATCATATAATGTTAAATATATACTTTACAGGTATTATGTATATCTTCTTCAGGTATCACATGTATACTCTTATATACATATGATACATGTAGAGTATATTTATAATACCAAGAAACATAACATATATAGAGTATATATATAACACGTGAAGAACATGTATATAACACATAGATTTGTGTCCCTATGTGTCCCATGTGTATATAAGTTTTTGCCAATTTGAAAAACACATTCTAAACAACGAATTATGTGCATGTTTTCCTACTCATCAACATTTAATATATATTCAATTAACACGATGCAATTTTTTTGAGGCATGCATAAAATTTGGGAGAAAAATACTTTTTGTTCTCCCATGGTGCTATTGCCTTTTTTAGTCCTGTATAAATGCATTTTTTAAATTTTGGTCCTGTATCGAAAATATGTTCGATTTTGATCCTTTTTTGCCCGATTTTCGATTATCCGGCCATATTTCGACTTCAGATTGAGGACGAGTGTAGTGCACTTGTTGAAATGTGGCTGACAAATAAAAAATCCAACGTAAAAAAGATCGAAATGAGATGAATTTATCAATTACACAATCAAAATTAAAAAAATGCATTTATACAAGACTAAAACGACAATAGCTTTGAGGGAGGACGGAAAATTGATTTTCCCCATAAAATCCCTTTAACACTGATGATATTTTATTATGCACATATGTATATATATGTGTATATATGTGATTGTCATCAATATAATTTAGAGTAGGACTTATGTGCCCGGGGGCACGGATCCAGGATCCGTTCCCCCAACCCGACCCGCACCCATTAATTATATTTCTTTTATTTTTTTTTCTTCTTCCTCTTCTTCGTCACGCAGCACCTTTTTTTTTTTTTTTTTCTTCTTCTTCTTCTTCTTCTTCTTCTTCTTTCTCTTTCTTCAACCCGATCTACTTCCTTCTTCTTCTTCTTCTTCTTCAACCCAATCCGAACACATATACATACATACATACATACATATATATTTTTCAATTTTTGGGGAATCATCTATGTGGTCAAAAAGGAAGGAACCCAACCTTTGTCTATCAAGTCCTCATTTTCCGATTAATGAGGGAGGATATTTTGTTGTTAACCCTAGCTCACCATTGATGCTTCCACTCTATGCTTCCACTAGTTTTGTGTTCTAATTTTTTCAGATTTCAAATTTTCCGTTTCATCTCTATTATTCTTTTATCTTCTTTAAGGTTTATATATTCAGAATTGTATATATATATATATATATATATAATTTGATATGCAACTTTGTTGGTTATTGAATGATGATATAAAGTTGTAGAAATTTGATTGAGTAGTATGAATTTGCAGAAATTTTGGGGAAGAAGATGATAAAATCGCATTTCACAATCTATTATTTATATCGCAAAAACTCATGTGAGACGGTCTCACGGATAGTTTCCGTGAGACGGATCCTTATTACCCATGAATTGAATCTATATCCACAAACTTTCATATGAATTGCTAAGTGTGGGTTATGGGTTGACCCGTCTCACGAAAAAAGATCTGTGAGACGGTCTCACACAAGACTTACTCTATTTATATATACATATCACTGAATCTTAAGAACAGACATTTAACACCTAAAAAGTATATATATAACACCTATAGAGTACATATTAAACATATCAGACATATAATATGAAAATATTCTAAAGGTATTACAAATATACTATATAGGTGATATAAGATCACATGCATCTATAAAATATAATAAATACAATTCCTTCAGATGTTATGAAAATATTTTAAAGGTATTACAAAGATACTCTATAGGTGATATAAAATTACATGCATCTATGATATATAATAAACACAGTTCCTTCAGGTGTTATGAAAATATTATAACACTTAAAGAACATACATATAACACCTATGGAATATATATATGACACATATCATTCAATCACATAATATGAAATCTTCTTTATATGTGATACCTCAAGAACATACATATAACACATAAATAGTATATATATATAACTCATATAGAGTATACATATAACACCTATCACTGAATCACATAATATGAAATCTTCTATATATGTGATACCTCAAGAACATAGATGTAACACCTAAGGAGTATATATATAACACCTATAAAGTATAACTATAAGTCTATAACATCTATCACTGAATTATATAATATAACTATAACACCTACATAGTACATATATAACACATATTATTGAATCACATAGTGTGAAATTTGGTGTGCATGGGCGCACACCAGATCAGGTGGGGCGCGCGTGGGGGCGCGTGGCGTGCGTGGGTGCGGCCCACACGCCAGATCGGGTCAGGGGAATCATCATTTAATTCATTCTATCTTAATTATTAATTAAATTAAACCAAGTGTCATCTGGATACAAATTTGCTAATACGTTGTCTCAAACAAATCAAGATTAATAAGAGGGTCTCATAGAATCATAGATTATTCACTACTATTTTGATAGTTTTCTTCACATACAACCACAGATGTGTGATTGGTGGGATTCAGTTTGATCTAGTGAATCAACTAACAAAAATAATATTTAGCCTTAAAATAGATATCTTAAAAAGTAGAAAATCAAATTCTACTTGTTAAATCATTGTACTAAGTTTAATGAAATAAAAGTTGTCTACAGAATCCCAAAGTTAAATAAAAATTCCAAACAAACCTCAAATATCTAGATTCTATAAAAAAAGAAAGAAATATTAAAATAACGTATACATTGTTGCTTATTATCAGGTTCTTTTGATGATTATAAATTAAGATATTAGAAGAGGATATTATGCTTAATTAAACTTAAACTATTTAAAATCTTGGAAAATAAAATATCATAATAATTTATTTAATAGTACATATGAGTAAGATCCATTGGGTCGGCCTTCCCACGTCCACCAGAACGATGGGTTGGGTTGAATATTAAGGAAATAACTCAAATTATCACAATATATATAATATAAGGAATAATATTATATATTTTAACTTTTTGTCTTTTCTACCACAAAATATAAGGAATTATATTTTTGTACCACAAATTTGAACGAGTCCAACTTAACAATCATTGAATGATTGAGTAGTTGAATTATATTTACTTTTGCATGAAATTTCATTTACTTTTGGAATTTTATTTTTACTGAATTTTTTTACTTTTCAAAGTGATTTGAACTATCATTCACGAGATGCACTAATATTGCAAAATTCATCTATTTAATGAGTGATGAAGATTCATTTGTTGCTCACATTCGTAATTTTTTTCTCCCTAGAGTTGCAAAAGTTGAAGGATTATAAGAGAAAAAACAGTAGAAGAAATATCAAGTAAGTTGAAGGTTTGAAATTATTTCCGTAATAATTTTTCCATCTCGTATATATAACTCGGCTAACCCTAAACTAGTTAAAATAAAATTAGCCGTGTAATAGATTTAGGGTATGCCGTGTAATTTTGGGTTAGCCGTGTAACTAGATTTAGGGGTAGCCGAGTCACAAAATTATAGTTAGCCGAGTTACCAAATTAAGGTTAGCCGTGTATAAAAATTAGGGTTAGCCGAGTAACTAGTTTAGGGTTAGCCGAGTAAAAAAGTTAAAGTTAGCTGAGTAACATGCTTTAAGGGTTAGCCGATTAAAATTATTTGGGTTAGCCAAGTAACAAAGTTAAAGATAGCCGAGTAACATGTTTTAGGGTTAGCCGATTAACATCCTTAGGGTTAGCCGAGTAACAAAGTTAAAGTTAGTCGAGTCACATGTTTTAGGGTTAGCCGAGTAACAAAAATAAAAGTTAGCTGAGTAACATGTTTTAGGATTTAGCCGATTAATAGCCTTAGGGCTAGCCGAGTAAAAAAGTTAAAGTTAGCCGAGTAACATCTTTTAGGGTTAGCTGAGTTAGTTTTTTAGGGTTAGTCGAGTCCCTCCTTAGAGTTAGCTGAGTATCTCCTCAGAAATTTGCTTAATAAATCCAATTCCATTTGTTTTTCAGATTAATAAAAAAGAAATGTCTTTCTCAATTGCGGTTTGGTTCGGAGGCCGTTGGGAAGGTATTCAATATGTCAATGTTTCTCAATAGTTGATTTATCTTCAAAGACTTACTTATTGAGATTTATTGACCTCCACTCATGGAATCGTTTGTGCTGATATGAATTGTTGGGGATATTTGATTCATACACTGATCGAAAATAATGGAAGATTGAAGAAGATAAATATCAAGAATGATTCCGATTTGGAATGGATTTTCTATACGAATAATTCTTTTTTGATGGTTTTTGTTTTCTTGAAGATTATAGATGTTGGATTATCAGCAAGGTCGTCTTATCCCCAACAACAAGGTTCACATGTAGATGAAGAAGGCAGTCAAAGTTTTTATCCTATTGGACATGAATTCGAATCTTCAAATGTTCTCATTGTTCTTCAGAACGACGAAGAATTTTGTTCGAAATGGGATATTCCCTCTAGTTATGCCGGTCCGTCTTCAAATGAACCGTGGGCACCATGGGAATCATCATGCGGTCGTGTTGACTACAATAATCTTGAGTTTCTTGACTTGAATATACCTCCCCCAGGGTGTGACGAAAGTGAAGTCAATCCAACAGAAGAACCGGCACATGGAGAACCCGATACGAGAGATGTTGACGATCATATATGTATTTTTTATGTATTATCATATTCTTGTACATATCTAATTAATATATAATTAATATCTACTGTGTTTTTCATTATTTTGTTTTAGACGGAGAAGACGACTTCGAGTTAGACGAAGCCGATGATGTAGTGTTGGATGAAGAGCAGCGAGCGACATATGCTGAATTTTGTGAATACATTTTGAGACCCGAATGGTATATTCCCGATCTAGCAGCATTTAAAGAACCAGTATCCCAAGAGGTTCCAATTCCACATGGTATGCAAAAAAGATCTACTTTTAATAGTAAGTCTGATTTGAAAAATGCATTTGGATTTTATCATTTGGAAAATCAAGTGGAATACGGTGTCGATCATTCGGACAAACATAAATGGTTTGTTAAATGCAATCACAGATGGTGTCCATTCGTGCTCCATGCCACCGAGAAGTATGGTATTTGGAAAATTTCTATGATTGTTTTGCCTCACAGTTGTTCGTATGACCTAAACACCAGTGCACCCCGCAGACTTCCATCTACCTTGATTGGTGACTACTTCGTCAATCAAGTCCGGATGGAGAATTCCGATCTCATTCCGAGGGATATAATTCGAGAAATGAACCAATGACATGGCTTGAAGATCAGCTACAAGGTCCCATCTACTGCGAAACGACATGCAATGAGGACAGCTTATGGCAATCCGAAAAAGTCATTTTGTACGCTTCCACTGTACTTATAAGTCTTGAAGGAAGCTAATCCTAGAACATACACTGCCTTGGAAACACAAAACAATGGAAAATTCAAATTCGTGTTTTTTGCGTTGGCAGCATCAATTCTTGGATTTCAAACCTATGCCCGACCTGTTATAGTAGTTGATGGTTGTGACTTGAAAGGCTCGTACAAGGGTATTGGATTTGTTGCAGTGACAAAAGACATAAATGATTAAATTTTTCCCCTTGGAGTAGGAATTGAAAATGTTTAGAATGATGAGTCGTGGACCTGGTTCCTGAAGCAAGTGAAAGAAGCATTCGGCAGCCCAAACGACCTACTTATCGTGTCGAATCAACACGTGAGCATTGGTAATGCAATAGCAAAGACGTACCTAGAGGCCACCCATGGACTATGTTGTTATCATCTCCAACAAAATTTGGCCAAGTACGGTGGGCATTTGGTCGGATTGTTCCACAGAGCCGCATACTGTTATGACCTTGCAGAATTCGAGAGGTAAGTTTCATACATTGTTCTTTTTAACAATGTACACAACATTTTCTCACCTTAGTACACAACCATTACTATGTCATGTTATTATACAAGTACATGGAAGCCTTGAACGAGAGTCAACTTCTCGGAGCAATTTCCACATTAAAGAAGGCGAAGGACACCAGATGGTCTCTCGTTAAATGTCCAATACGATGTTTCAACTCCATGACATCAAATGCAGCTGAGGTGTGGAATACACGACTCGTATGGTTAAGAAAGTTTCCTGTTTGTTTGTTCTTGGAAGCCGCTTGACGGATTATGGAGAAATGGTTTGTCGAGAGGAGGCAGATGGCAAATGAGAAGGAACACCCTCTGATGAAGTTCGTACACGACAGGTTAATCGAGCTGTCACGGCTTGGGAGACAAATGGAGGTTCATGGGCTTGGGAGAAACAAATTTAAGGTCACAGATGGAAGAAAAATGTGGATTGTTGATATGGGTCAATGTCTGTGCAGCTGTATGGAGTTCCAGAGTGAGTTGATGCCTTGCTCCCACGCGTGTGTTGCCATCAGGTTCATCTTCTTCTCCCAAGCCAATAACTTTTGTTAATTTTTGAAATCACACACTTATTATTTTTTCAACAGTTTCGCAAAGGAATCGGTGTTAAATTATGTTTCCAAGTACTACACGACGGAATGGTTGAGGGGGATGTGGGCCGCTGAAGTTATGCCTGCTCTCGAGCCACAAGAGTGGGGCGAACGTGATGCTACAACACTTTAGGTTTGTATTGCGCCAGACCAACCAAAATAGGCTGATCGACCAAAAAACCGCGGCGTATACCCTCCACTGGCGAACAATCGATGCATCGTCCTCGCAAAAGTCTTACATGCGGTCGTTGCAGTCAACCGGGCCACAACAGGGCGACCTGTACAATGTTTATTCCACAAAGTTCACATGGATTCCTAGATGGGCTTGACGTCGATGATGTCAACACTACAACACCTCAACCAAAGATAAGAAAAAAGAAGAAATGTTTTGTTTGCGGTTCTGAGACACACACTCGGAGAAAATGTCCTATGTATTTGGCAAATCAGAATATTCATGAAGAATAGTGACATATATATTTGTATTGGAAATGAAGTAATTCATGATGAAATATTGCTATTAAATAAACACGAGTTTGATGAAAAAATAAATGAGATAGTCCACAACCGATCAATCATCAAGAAAATCCTCTACAACAGTGTCGGAAGATGTGGAGTATCGAAACACTGTCAGACACATCTGCTTCCTGATGTTCTTAATTCCACGTAACTGTCTAACAGTGGGTCTCGTAAACTGGCATGCCATCAAAGTCACAACGGCCAAAAGTGCCCAAGCTCCATAAGACACAGAATCCTTCTGCTTGTAACATTTGTCGGGACTCATCGAAGAAAGCACAAACTCATCTCGCCGACACAACCGAGGTGTCGGGTCGTCGGTCTCCTCATTCCGCTTATAAAAGCGACAATAATCCAACAGCGGTGGTAAAAGACGACGTAAGCACATTGTCTGTTGAAAACATAAATTCTCTCTTGTCTGGTCGTACTTATGCCTGTAGCTGTCCATTAAGACTACTGTGCCTTTGTTCAGGTCAATGTTACATCAACACCAATGACCATCAAGGTTCAAGATAGCAAGCACCTGAAAATGAATTACACAAATCAACAGGTTGTAATTGTCAAAAAACTATGGTATTATTATTTATGTTAAGGAATTAAACTGGGACTTACGCCGATCTTCAGTTCCCACCATAGTCGCATATGTCTCCACTTCGGCTTTGTACCATGTACGTATGGTGCAACACGCTGGAAATCATCCTCACTGAATTCTTCCCTCAACGGCCATCTGTTCTTCACCTCGTCAGACTCACCTTTATGTTTTTCTATCCAAATTTCTTTGCAAGTCATTTGAGAATACATGTATTTCAATGTAGTTAATCACTCAAAGCACGTTAAAGAAAGATTAGTAATAAATTTCGATGACAAGAATCAAAGATAACTCACCCAGAAACGCGAGTCTACAATCTGTGTAATCCCATGGTTCTCATCTAGAAACTCCACCCTTGCAAATTCTGGATCGCTTTGCAAAATGCCAAGGTACGCATCCAGTTCCTATTATCATAAATGAGAAATCATAACTGATAAACAAAAGTTATTTACATTGTATTAGCAAATGTATATAATAAAATATAAAAAGAAACCTGAAAGTCCATTTCCTCGTCACAGTTCATGAAATGCCTGAACCAAGCGGGTCCCACAGCTTCCCTAACCCCGGAGTTCCACCTGCACACCAAAAACATTGATATTCACACGAAAGCATGATGAATTAAATATTTAGAAAGAGACATTAGCAACTGAGAACGTATTTCTCAACTTTTGTGTCATCACCCATATCATATTCCTTTAATGCACGTAAGGCCACATAAGTCTTCTATTATCACAGGCGAGAAAAGCACTGCGAACGTAATGAGATGACACCCTGTCTCTGATAGTACAGACCCCCATACTGGTGGAAGGGATAGCTACTGGCCCGTGCAGGCTAAGGATCCCACTGTTGTCCTGTATGAGACTGATCATATCCATATTGAGTCGGCTCATCTGGATAGAAACGGCTGTGATAGGACTCTCTTACACCCTCTGTATTGTAAGAATCATAACTGAACCAGCTATCCATATATGCTTGAAGCCACTCAGACTCAACATTTACTTCCTCATGGACGACACATATTTGATCACTCAGCGCATCAAATCTCCGATCCACATACATACACATACGAGTATACAAGTCACCACCCCCGTTTTGTGGAGGATCAGGAGTCGGAAGCCTCTATCGAATCGGGGACGCTGAAATAGGATCATCCTCCACCACTGTCTGCCTCCGATTCGCCCTACTGGTGTGAGTAGTTGGCCTTCTGCTCGTAATAGGAGCACGAGAAGTGGAAGGACGGTCAACCTCCGGCTCCGACTTCGACTCATCAGGCACAGTCTATCATCATCGAGCAGTCTATCCACGAGCCACAGCACCACACCTTGGACCATGTCGACATGCGGGGGGCTGTACTCCTGTGGATATGTCGAAGTCGATGCCTCTCTAGTATGGCTGGACCCACTCCTCAGTTGTCGACTCGAGAGTCTCAAAACACTAAATATCCTATAAAATAAAACAATTTTATGTGTATTAGTAATCATTTTTCATGCACTGAATATGAAATAAACATAAATAGACGTTTATAATATGGTTTTGCAGATACCTCCAGTACAAGAACATAAGTGACATCAATCTCGGACCTCATAAGGGGCCCCTTTAAACATCAAGGCATGTGCAAATCCATTTCCAGCCTGTGCCTCGTAAATGTACATGTGATTGAGATTGCCTCTAAAGCCCATAACCTTTAACAAAACAGACAGTATTACATAATTGGTGGTAACTTAAAAATTGTATAACCAACATAAATTTCAAATGGAGATGATCAAAGAAGCATACCAGTAGAACTGTCGAGAAATCATAAAAGTGATAAAAAGGCACTCTAGAGCTCTGGGGCATGTTTGTCGGGAGATTATCCATGTGTCGTAACAGGGTCCTGTACGAAGTCTTGCCCTATGGAAAAGTCTCCCATAAGTCATCATGCTCGACCAGCTCCCAAATCCACGCATCAATAACAGACTGTCTCGGGTTGACGCCAAGTAATATGCACTGCAATATCAGGATCTTTACAATCATGTGCGTGTCTTGGGCATTGTCTGAAAATTCACCAGCCTTGAATCTAGATAGGATCTCAGCCACAGTCACGCGTGGTGAATCCGCATGAACTCTATAGTATAGTATGCCCTCAGCTGGCTGGTGATCTCCACACGAGTCAAATACCGAATCACCAAACCGCAACCCAGTGATCAACGTAAACTCTCTCTTTGAAAAACGGCAAAGATGACGGTCTCGGCCAATATGGAACCATCTCTCGTCTGCAGGAATGATCCCACCATGCATCTCATGTGTCATTAAGACATGTAGAAAAGCCTTACATGACTCTCTATCAGTGTCCGATACCAGAAAGTGTCTCAAAGCCGTCCCTATGAAGTCATGCAGACACCGATATCTTAAGTGGCACAATTGTGTCTTGATATCATCAAGGACACTAAGACGAACATATCTGGTTATGTAGATAGTGTGTCCCTGTATATTCTCACGGGCCCACACCAACTACATGCACAACAATTGAATATGAGTGATATTATTGAAAAATAATAAAGATTAATTATAAAACATCATAATATATAAAATTATTTAAACATTTAAGTACACAAATTTCATTATAATTATAATATATAAAATTTCATCTCACAATATCACAACAACATTTAATATTTCAATATTTGAATAATAATAGTTAAAAAATAATTCAATTTCTCAAAAAAATATTACTCGGCTAACTTTAACTTATTTAATTGGCTAGCCCTAAGGCTGTTAATCGGCTAAACCCTAAAACATGTTACTCGGCTAACTTTTATTTTTGTTAATCGGCTAACCTAAAACATGTGACTCGACTAACTTTAACTTTGTTACTCGGCTAACCCTAAGGATGTTAATCGGCTAACCCTAAAACATATTACTCGGCTATCTTTAACTTTGTTAATACTCGGCTAACCCTTAAAACATGTTACTCGGCTAACTTTTATTTTTGTTACTCGGCTAACCCTAAAACTTATGACTCGGCTAACTTTTATTTTTGTTACTCGGCTAACCCTAAAACTTGTGACTCGGCTAACTTTAACTTTGTTACTCGGCTAACCCTAAAACATGTTACTCGGCTATCTTTAACTTTGTTACCCGACTAAACCAAAGAATATTAATCGGCTAACCCTTAAAGCATGTTACTCGGCTATAGGGATGGCACTGGGGTGGGGATTCCCCGTCCCCACAGGGACTCGACTTGATTGGGGCAGGGATTCCCCGAAATATATCCCCCGTGGGGATGAGGATGGGGAGAATTCTATTCCCGACTGACGGGACGGGACGGGGACGGGGATGGTATTACCCGCCCCGTAGGGATCCCCTCCCCGTTCCCCGTGGGTACCCGCAAAATATATATATATATATATATTTATATATTAATATATAATATAAAATGTTATTTGCTTTTTCATTCTTTAGTTTTGGTCTGGAAACATCAGTTGCCCTAGAGCTGAACAGTCTCCCTCACAATCACAGCTGCCGCCGCTGCCGACCTACTGCCACTTGCCACCGCCGACCTGCTGCAGCCCGCCGCCGCCGACCTGCTGCTCTTTCCATCCCTAAAGAGTAAAGAGGTATGTAGCTACACTTTTTTTTGGTTTAAAATCTCCTGTAAAAGAATCTCTCTCTAAAAGGCAACATTATTCTTTTCACTACTCCTATAAAAGAATCTCAAAACTTGTCCCTAATTTATATATCTAAAGAAATTGCTTTAACTTATAAGCAAATAGAGTCAGAATGTTGGATTTGCATGAGGAAGATCAATATGTAATTGAGCATTTCATATTATTTGTTACTAAACTAAACATTTGTATTATGTCTCAATCTTTATAATGTATGTATGATGATTGATAATTGATAATGATTAATTTGAGATGTGTGATAAGTGGGGTGTTGTTGATTGTTAATTAATGGTGAAGGAATCAGATTTTGCTTTAGGCCTTCATTTGGATGAGTAGCTTAAGTTATCTTTTCTCCAAATCTTGATTTCAATAAAGCCAAGATATATATAAATAATAAAGCAAACACGCCACCTATTTGGATTGTATTTAAAATCTCCAACTTTCTTCTTAATATAAACTGCTTGTATACAATGTGTTTGATATTTGGCCTCAATGAATCATAATGTTTGCTTCTCATTTTGCATTTTCACTTATCTTGTTATAAGATTCTTGATTTATGCTAATAGGTAAAATATGGCATCCTCCGACCCTCCAACTCAAGACTCCATATTTCATCCTTCACCAATGAATAGCTCTGTACCAAGTGATCACACTATTCCTGGAGATGATTTGAATCCAACACCAATAAATACAAATGAAGTACAATACACAGATGAAAGTGAAGAAGTTCTAACATTGGGCAGTAAAAGGGGCTTAAAATCAGAAGTATGGAATCATTACAAGAGGCAAAAGATAGAAGACAAATGGAAAGCAGAATGTGTGTATTGTAAGAAAAAACTTGGAGGGGATACGAAGAATGGGACGAGACACTTACATGATCACTTTAAAATATGTCCATTGAGAAAGACAAGAGATATAAAACAAATATTTTTAATGTCAAAAAACAGTGTAGATGGGAAAGTTGCTATAGGGGCCTACTCATTTGATCAGAAATTGCTAGAAAAGAAATGGCTACTATGATCATATTGCATGAGTACCCATTGAGTATGGTGGAACATATTGGATTTCGAAGATTTGTAAATTCTCTTCAACCACTTTTTAAAGTGGTTAGTCGTAATACTTTAAAGGGGGATATTTTGAAGATTTATGAATATGAGAGGTCAAAGACAATGAAGCTTCTTGATAAAAATACAAGCAAAGTCGACATCACAACAAACATGTGGACATCAAGCAATCAAATGAAGGGATTTATGACGATCATTGCTCATTTTATTGATGGATATTGGAAGCTTCAAAGTCGCATAATCAGGTATTTGTTCTTTTTCAAATTTGAAAAGATTAAATTCGCTAGTATGACATATATAAATTGCAATTTCATTTCTTCCTTATTATTTAATTTAGGTTTATCTATGTGCCATGTCCCCATACATCTGAAGTACTTGGGAATGTTCTTGTTGATTCTTTGATGGATTGGAATCTTGATCAAAAGTTGTCTACATTAACCTTAGATAATTGTACAACTAATGATGCAATGATTGATATTGTCTTGAACAAATTGGATACAAGTTTACTTTGGCTAGATGTTTCATTGTTGCATATGCGATGTTGTGCTCATATTTTGAATTTGATTGTCAAAGATGGTTTGGATGTTATTGGTGATGGTGTTGAGCAGATTCGTACTAGTGTTTCTTTTTGGGTAGCCACTCCTAAAAGATATGAAAGGTTTGAAGAGACGACTCGTCAATTGAAAATTCAAATCACTAAGAAGTTAGTCTTAGATTGTAAGACTAGGTGGAATTCTACATATACAATGCTTAGTGTTGTTATTTGCTATTAAGATGTCTTTTCTCGTTTAAAACTACGAGATCCACTTTATAAAAGTGCCCCTGCTGAGGAAGATTGGGAACGAGCCAAAAAAATTTGTGATAAATTGAAATTGTTTAATGGTGTGACTGAGATCTTTTCAGGGACCAAGTACCCCACATCCAATCTATATTTTCCAAAAATTTGTGAAATTAAAATGGCTTTGAGACGATGGCTTTGTTGTGGGAATTTTAACATTGAAGCTATGGTAGTTAAAATGTTAGAAAAGTTTGAGAAGTATTGGTCCCAAATTCATGGCATTATGGGTGTGGCTACTGTTTTGGATCCTAGATACAAGCTCAAGCTATTGAATTACTATTTTTCTCTTCTTTACGGTGAAGAAGGTGCAAAGAGGGAAATTCAGAGAATTCAAGAGCTTTGTTCCAACTTGGTTGCTGAATACTCATCCAAATTGAAAATGAGTGTATATGGTGGTTTCTCTTGTCAATCTTCTTCTACGAGCTTTTCAAATGCTCATTCCCATTCACCGAATTATGAGAAGGTGGATCCAATGAGTGATCACGATAAATTTGTTGCCTCGGATTGTAAGAATGACAATGCTAAGTGCAAGTTTGATCTTTATTTGGAGGAGCGTGTGCTACCAAGAAAAGTTGATTTTGATATCTTAAGTTGGTGGAAGAATGCACATAAGTATCCTACTCTTCAATTGATTGCTAGAGATGTTTTGTCGATTCCTATTTCGACTGTGACTTCAGAGTCCACTTTTAGTACAAGTGGAAGGTTTGTTAGCCCACATCGCAGTAGACTTCATCATGATACGTTAGAAGCTTTGATGTGTGCTCAAGATTGGTTATGGACTAAAATTCATGGTAATATCATTTAATAATTTACATATAATTACATTATACTTTCAACTCTAAATTAAATTATGTTTTATTTGCAGATACTTGTGCACCTACCCATTTCGGATGTTGTACATTTTATGAGGACATTGATGAAGATGAAAATGTAAGTACTTCATGTATTTGTAAAATATTGAATTTTGATGTATTTATTTCTAGATACAAGAAATAATAATATCATATTTTTACATATTTAGAACTTTGCAAAGTATTCACTTTATTGAACGTTTTGTATGATTTTTAAGGATGATATTACTTGCATGAACAAATCGCATGAGGATTGAAGATGTGGGGTGGATTGAAGATTTGAAGTGTCGAAGAATGATGTGGGGTGGATTGAAGTGTCGAAGAATGTAATAGGATAATTAATTTTTACCCAGTTGAACAAAATTATGTTTTCATCTTTTATTTGAATTATGAATTATATTTCATGTTTTTATTGAAATTTGATTTTATGGACAATTGATGTGCATTATTTTGTAAAAAAAAATAGGTGGGCTGGGGATTCCCCGCTGTGGTGGGTGGTGGGGATCCCTACGGGGTGGGGACAGGGACATTTTTTTTTCCGTTTCGTGGGGCGGGGTCGGGGATGGGGAATCCCCGCGAATGTGGGGACGGGGATGGGGATTGCTCCCCCGACCCCTGCCCCACCCCGTTGCCATTCCTACTCGGCTAACTTGAACTTTGTTACTCGGCTAACCCTAAGGCTGTTAATCGGCTAACCCTTAAAGCATGTTACTCGGCTAACTTGAACTTTTTTACTCGGCTAACCCTTAAAGCATGTTACTCCGTTAACTTTTATTTTTGTTACTCGGCTAACCCTAAAACATGTGACTTGACTAACTTTAACTTTGTTACTCGGCTAACCCTAAAACATGTTACTTGACTATCTTTAACTTTGTTACTCAGCTAACCCAAAAAAATTTAATCGGCTAACCCTTAAAACATGTTAGTTGGCTAACTTGAGGTTTTTTACTCGGCTAACCCTAAGGTTGTTAATCGGCTAACCCTTAAAGCATGTTACTCGGCTAACTTGAACTTTTTTACTCGGCTAACTCGGCTAACCTTTAAAGATGTTACTCGGCTAACCCTAGTTTTGGACCACGGCTTGCTCGGCTAACCTTAAACTAGTTACTAGGCTAACCTAATTTTTATACACAGCTAACCCTATTTTGGTAACTCGGCTAACTCTAATTTTTAAACACGGTTAACCCAAAATTACTAAGGCTCGATCAACCCAAACAATATCATAGTATATTTTAGGAGTAATCTTGTTCGAATAACAATCAATTTATTCAACAAAAACCATAATCAGTTAAATTTTGAAGCTAACCTCGTCGCCCATTGTTTCATGAACTAGCCGATAAACTTTAGAAAAAATTGTTGAGAAGTTTCAGCCCTAGTCGACTAACCGAGAATAGCCGACCACCTTAGCAAAAATTCAGACAATCTACCGAGAATCCACTGAGAAACTTGAGGAAAAAAAATTGTTGTGGTGGAAAGGTTGAACGAGAATATGGTTGAGGTGGGGCAAAAGTGAGTGAGAGTAGTATTAATTAGGGTTGGTGTGATTTTAATTTGGTGGGTGTAAATTTAAATTTAAATTTAATCAATTCAAATAATAAAAAAATTGGTCAAGGACACAATATCCTACAATCTATGATTGGGTGTTGAAAAAGTTGGCTGACAAGAAAGCTTTTGCAGAAATTGTGGTAGTTTTGTAACAAAAGTTATATTTTGTGGTAGAAAAGTATAAATTATTATATAGAATGGTAAAATTGTTTAGGTATTATAATTTTATGGTAAGTTGGGCTACGAACTCTTGAATATTTATAGATTTACGACAGACAAAAATAGGTTAGGCCTACGATGAGTTACTCTACCTATATTTTTTTTTATATTCTTAATATTTTCCATTTAAAATATAGATAAGAAACGAATAATGATAATGAAAATTCTTACCTAGTTCAAGTAATGATTTAAAGAATATGAAATATGAGTCATTCTTCGTAACAAAATCTTGGGTGAGACAATCCTACGGATTTCCATTCCATGAGACGGGTCGGTTCAAACATAAAAAGTATATAACATTTTTGTGTCTATTAGGTAATACTTTTCTTTAACTTATGTAGTACCTTATATTATATATATATATATATATATATATATATATGATGTGTTTTGAGTTGAGGTAGACTATAAAGAATATGTAATACTTTTATTTGTACCAAGTAATACTTTACCATATGTAAGGTAATACTTTTCCAAACGCTCCATTCTCTATCGTGCAACATTTAATACTTTTGTATATATCAGTAAATTTTCTATATATCGGGTAATATTTATGTATCATGTACATATATTGCATAATATATAATATAAAAGTACTATATTATTTATGAAAAAGTATTACACAATATAAAAAAAAGTATTATATACTTTATTATCTCTGACCAGACTTGACACGTGTCACGACATGAGACCCATAAGACGGTTTAGCAGAAGACCCACTCTTCATTTATAGGGACAAAGGTATTAGTGAAATATCTACTTTATAAAAAAAAAAAAAAGGTTTTTGCATACATGTAATTAAATGCTATATCTTTGGGGGAAAAACTCATTTGTCGTCATTTCCCAAAACTACTGTCCATTTTTAATCTTCTAAAAATGTAATTTTCCGATTGGTTCCTATAATTGAAAAATTCATCCATTTTTAGTCATTTTTTTGCTGGATTTTTTATTTTCCGGGTACAGATTGGGGGTGAGTGTAGTGCACTCGCCACAATGTCGCCGGAAAATCAGAACTCTGGTGAAAAGAAGACCAAAATTGAAAAGTATTTTTTCACAAGACTGAAAACAGATAGTGGCTTTGGGGGAGGATAGAAATTAGTTTTCCCCTATATTCTTAGTGAATGCATATACATGTTACATATTTTTTTCCTTTTAAAAAATTTAAAAAATGTAAATTTTGGGACTGGCCGAAAAGCAGCGGACCTCTTGCTCAATGAGATTGTCTCATGTATCATCTTATGTGAGACGAGTTATAATGTACAGTCCTCACTTTGCAATTTACATATAAATTTGTGAAAATATGTTTGATTTATGGGGGAAAAAGCACATGAAAAATACTTATGATATTGTTTCAAACAAGTTTTTGTAAAATTTTGGTGGGTCGGTCTGTTAAACTTGTTGCCCATTAATAGGTTAGTTGAGATTTAGGAGCCCATCTAAAAAAACCCAAATAATGGATTAGAATGAGTTGTGGACCGACCTGTCTATAGATAGATGTTAGGAAATATTTGAGTATGTTTTGATGAGATAAAACCTTAAGAAAGTAACCCTCAATCAATAAGCATAACCTATCTTATAAGGTTATTACAACTATGTTACTGTAGGAAGATATGACAGAGAATGCTTCAAAGAATGGATACTGCAGAGAATGGTGAAAAGAATCTGGTAAGCTAAAAGGATACTGTTTACTGCAGGAAGCTACCTGGAAGAGACCATGTCAAAGCATACTGCAAAACAGTAAGCTACCGAAGCTTCATACTACTTGACAGGAAGCTACCTAGAAGAGACCATGCCAAAGCATACTGTAAAGTAGCAAGCTACAGAAGCTTCAAGCCACCTGACAGGGCAAGTCTAGGAAGGAAGCTCCAAAGCAAGCACGAGAAGGAAGCTACAAAGCAACCATGGGAAGGAAGGTAAAAGTTACCGGTAGAGAGAAAAGGAACGGAGCCAATCAAATGAAGACACGTAGAAAGCACAAAATTGACGTGTATCAAAAAGAGAACAGCGTATTAAATGCTGAGAACCTACCCATCTTCAACGGGCAGATTTCCTACATCTATAAATAGAAGAATGAAGAGAGTAAAGAGTAGAGAAAGAAGCATGTGGAAGAAAAAGAAGAAGAGGGGGAAAAGTAAAGAAGAAAAGAGAGTGTATAGAACATCAAAAGAAGAGAAGGAAACTCAAACACTCTAAACCACAAAAACGCTAGATTACTCAGTCATTCAGTCTTGCAGCAAGCTACAGCAGAGTAACCTACAAAAGAAGCCGAACCTTGCTACATCCAGTTGAAGAAAAAAACAAACCTTTTAAGGACTATCTCGGAGTACTTAGTGCTAGGACTAGGGTCCTGATAAGATGTTCACTTTCTCAAGAAGAAAGTAAAGATCCTGTGTGGGTCAAGTAGGATCCTATGTGGGTCAGTTAGGAGAGTAGGCAAACAGCTGTGAGCAGGCTTGTTACTCATTTATTAAGTCTGTGTTGTAATAGATAGGTTTATGTAAATCAACAAAATTGACAATGTTCCCTCTTGAGAACAGGTAGAGAGGATGTAGAAGGATTACTCCACCTTCGAACCTCTGTATATCTGTACGTATGTTTATGCTTACCTTTCTAACTGCATATCTATTATCAGATGCACATCTTCCATACTTGTGCTTTCAATAGAAGAAAGATTCTGCAATATAACTCTGATAACTCTGAAGTAATCTCCCAAAAGGTTACTGTTTCTGGACTTAAGTCTTTCGGATAAATTTTTTGAAATTTACAGTAGACTTATTCACTTCCCCTTCTAAGCCTACTGCCACTTGGGACTACAATAGATATACATTGACTAAGTTAAGTATATAAAAATATCTTTATCAATGAATTTAGTTTCATTATTTTTAAATTAAATAACACATACACTCTCTCTTCTCTCATTCTCTCTCATTCCTGCCCACTAAAACATGACAAAAACTTTTATGCACTGGGTGCATGGATCGTTGGCCAATCAACCCGTCAAAAAACGCTCTTCCACCCGCGTTTCACACGCTTGAGTGGATGTGCTGAAATCCACCCAAATTCGTTCTAGGTGTTATACATTTACGTTAAATTAGACATACATTTATCATGCTATGTTAGACATACATTTATGTAATGTTAGTCACACATTTGTGTCCTAATTTCAGACCCTTAGAACTTTCAGCTATACCTTCATACCTTTTAGTAATGATGGACAGGAAAAATTCAATTTTAGTCCATTTAAAAAGCCATTGTCCAATTTTAGTCCAATTAAGCCAAAAGTCGTCACTATTTGGTCCATTTTTCGTCGGAAAACCACTCTCACCGACGATTGTAATACAATCTCCCCAAATTGTCACCGGATGACATGTGGTATGATATTGACCAATCAAAATTATCCGAGTCATATATATATATATATATATATATATTAGATAAGAAAAAAAATATATATATATATATATATATATTAGATAAAAAATGTAAAATGTACATTTTAAATCTAAAGGCAAATACTAAAATCAAAAATTAAAATCTAAAATAGAAAATAAAAAATTGTAGTCCAGCACTTTGCGCAGCATCTCCTAATTCTCGGATTCGATCAGATGCTAGTGACGATCCATGTAGATGTCGATCGCGCGGTATATTTCGTCGCTGCTCCGCTCCGTCTCCTGTGATATCGCCACCAACAACTCCGCCACTGCCATAAATGAGTGCATCTTCAGATCTATGTCTCTAGAAATCTCCGCTAAGAACTCGTCGATCAGATCCGCAACCAATTTCAGATCGTCGACGTTTGGACTCGTGTGGTTGCAGAAATTCTTCAGGATCCTCGTCAAATACTCTGTATCGTACTTCTCATCGCTCGCGTATCCCTAAGAAGGAATTAACAAATCCTTCACCGATGCTTCGATCTTCTTATGGCGGAAGTAGGGGCGGCTTAGGTAGTGGCTAAAACGGTGGTGGCGGCAGGGGCAGCCGCCGCGGTTATGGCGGAGGCTGGAGTTGGAGAGGAGAGGGGAGGGGAGGGGGGTGGGAGGGCCGGAGAAGAAGCTTTTTTTAATTATTTTTTATTTTTGATTTAATTTTATTAATTCTCTTAAACATGCCACATGTGATCAAATGTGTCATATAAGTGCGAGTGGGGTGAAAATTAAAATTGGAGGTGATTGTATTACAATCGCCAGCGAAAGTGGTATTCCGGCGAAAAATGGACCAAATAGTGACGATTTTCGGCTTAATTAGACTAAAATTAAAAACCGCTTCCATGATGGACGAAAATTGGATAGTGACTTTTTAAATGGACTAAAATTGAAATTTTCCCAATGTTGGACATACCTTTTAGTTATATTATTGATACATTTTAGCTATATTAGTCATACCTTTATATATTATAAAAGGTTTGTCTAATACAATATAAAAGTATGACTAATACTATGTAAAGGTATATGTACAGAATGTGCTGAAGTTAGTTTTTAGTTGAAGGTATGAAATTCGAGCATAAATGTATATCTAACATAACATAAAAGTAATTTTAACATAATATAAAAGTATGTCTAACATAACATAAATGTTATAACCAAATTCCAAAAATCAAGTGCGAAAAAAAAATGGACTGAGCAGCCCAGACCTGACCCGGGTGTATGGATCAGATCCATGCATTTGGTGCTGATAAGAACTTCTCCTAAAATATTCTTGCAGCTCCAAATGCCCTTTGTAATAACTCTGACACACTCAATTTTAATAAAATATTAAATTTTGTCATAAAAACTTGTGTTAAAAATCTATTAATGTGGGTGCTTTAATGTAAAATCTTAGCTATAAATTAGAAAATATAAATTATTTGAAAACCTTATTTGAGATGAGAGAATTAAGTTCCTAGCTAGTTATGAGGTGGTGTTGACACATCAGTGGCCAGCAATTGCCTTTCCTTTATTTATTTAATTTTGACAAATATTCTTATGATATATATATATATATATATATATATATGGTAGTCCATTAATTAAGTGAGTATTATATATAGAGGGAGGTGTATTGAAGTGTAAAGCAATAGAAATGGAATAGTATGAACAATGTTAGGAAAAAAAATGGAGGAAAGGTAGAAGAGAGGAGGCAAAAATGGAAAAAAAAGAAAAGAAGGAAGCAAAGAATTGAATATGAAAACCCTAGCTAGGGGTCCTCAACCCTCCCTGTCTCTCAAATGTCAATTCTGGGCAAGCCTTGTGCAGGACGCAACAAATCTTTCTACCCTAATCTCTCCCACATTACTGCTTATTAGTAGCATAACCTCTTTCTCTCTCTCTCTCTCCATCTCTCTCTCTCTCAGACATTCTTTAGCACAGATCGAGTAATGCTCTCCCCCCTCTGCTCAGTATGTATTAATGTTTCTGCTAATTATGGCTCCCTCCGATTGCGATGCTCAACTGTTAATTCCTCTCTCTCTCTCTCTATCTCGCTCTCTCTCTCTCATTGTGGATGAACCATGTATCTGCTCTATAAATAATAACCCTTTTTACTCTCTTCAATCATCACTCCCACAACCCCTTTTTCCTCTCTCTCTCTCTCTCTCTCTCCCTCTCTCTCTCTCTCTCTCAAAATTAGGTTTCTACCTTTCTTCTCTCATGAGTTTATGTGAGTGAAATGGGGAGTTGGAGATCTCAGAGATCGAGGATAAACTTTTATCCTCCAACTCAATCTCACTTATTGACCCAACATATCGACACCCTTTGAAGCTTTTTCTTTTATCCTGTCCTTCCCTTTATTTTTTCACCTTCACTTTCTTTATTTCCAACGCTCACAGCGATGTCTAATTAGGGTTTTCTAATTTCCTTATTTCTCTACCTTTTTCTTTTCTTTTCTTTCATCATGTATGGATATATATACATAAATATTCTCAACACAGATCTACCCTCAGTCAGTTTTTGCTGTTGGAGCATCATCAAGATTCACATTCTTTTTCTAGGGTTCTTAATTTTGTGCCCTTTCAAAGTCCCAATTTTTTTTTATTGAATGAGAATCTTGATGATGCTGCAGTGGCAATGAATGACTTATCTCTTTTGATATGCAAGGATCATCAACATTGGGTACGTCACAATCTTAATTTTTAACCTTTATCTATATACCATTATACATCTTAATAATTTGTTTTAGGGTTTATATGTTGTTTAATTGCAGTTTCATAATCATAAAAAAATTTGCTTTTTTTTACCATTTTTCAATGTATTTCCTTTTATACGTGATATCCTAACACAAATTTATCATTGAGCTTCTTAAATTGTTTATTTCATCCTTTTATTTCTATTTTCTAGTATTTTATGACTTCTCTCTATCTTGTAGTTTTTAGGTTTAAAATATACTATAAAATTTTATAATCGATCGATCAATTCTTGTATGGGGTAGGGAACGTATAATGGAATTATTTCACAAAAGATCACAAATAATTTCGCCAGATGACATGGTCCCTATTATTATAAGAAGAATAATATCCTTAATTAAGTAGTAGAAAAATGATCGATTCACCTCTACATGGAACGTTAATCAATAAGATTTTTCTTTCCTTAATTGTCTCATAATTATTAGATTTTTTAGGATTCTGTTTGTATTTATGTATTTAAATATATAATTATCTTATAAGTGTAAAAAATTAAAAAAATATTATTTTCTACCGAATAGGTGTGATTTGTTTGTTGTTTGATGGGATTCTTGATTCAACTTTATACTATTTATTTGTCAAAATCAGCATCAATAAAATGATGAATAATTTGTCTACCAAACTACTGTTTTTTCAAATCCCTCCTTATTTTACGGTATCATGGTTATGGAATTTTCATAAAAATGACTAATAAGACAAACTAAATAATATTTGGATTTTTATACAATAGTTGATGTGTAGTTGATGTGTAATTTAAGAGAAATATTCTTTTTTTGGAATATTTGCAGAAGTTACATTTTCAACTACGTGGTGGCTGTTGCAACTGTAAATTTATTGAGTACTATGCCATGAATTTATATTAATAATTTATTTGAGAAAGTTTTCTCAATAATCTAATGAGGTTTTTTCTTAAGATAATATTTTGGAATATTATTACATTTGAAATTTTGTACTATCTAAATTTGAGAGTTTAGAGATGTGAATAATGTAAATGAAATCCGGGATTCGTACCCATAGATTTAGTCTAACTGTAAGTACATCTCTTACCTTAAGTAAGATTTCAGGTTCGAGTTCCACCTCTAATCGTAAATCAATAAGTAAAATATGAGAAGTGAATATAATGAAATATTATATTGGTTAATAAGGATCAAAAACGTCCAAATTTAACAGTTAAGGTGCAACTTTATTTTCATATTTCCAACAACGATCGTGTCATTGCACAGTTAAAAATTCTTAGAAAAATATTATATGATATTTATGTGATGATGTGCTATAATCTTAGCAATAACTAAAAAATAAATATTATAGAGTCTATGCAGGCAAATTTTCATTTCTAAAGCAACACATGTCATGAAGCGAAATATATTACAAAAAAGTTTAGTATAATATGTATTTATTGAAAGCAACATTGTCTCAAAATTTGATTTGCGAGAAGGTCTAATAGATAATGATTTAGCTACAATTATGTAATACAATAAAACACAGTAAAAATATACATGAAAGTTTAAGAACTTAATAATCATGAGCTTTGTCTTTTAAAAGAAAAGATTTCGTCTAATTTTTTTAATGGCAAAATATTTTGTGCAACTGGTGCATGGATCCTAAATCCATGCACCAGGGTCGACCTGCCCCACGCATCCCTGATGCGCGTTTTCACGCGCCCCAACGAGCTCCACGCTTCTAGTGGGTGCGCTCAAACCCACCAAAATTCGCTCCAGGCAGTCATATTTTCATATTATGTTAGTGTTACCTTTATGTTATATAAGTGTTACCTTCGTGTTATTTTAATTCAATGGTTTTAAACTAAGGGTATGAATTCTGGAAATGAGGCAATGCTAACATAACACGAAGGTAATACTAACATAACATGAAGAAACGACCAAAACACGCGAAAAAGTAAAGAGGCGTGGGCTGGGCCGGCCCGCCCAACCCGCGCGGGGCCCGGTCCGTGCAACTGGTGTACAGGAGAGCAACTCTTTCTTAATTTACCCAGTATTTAATAGATCTTTCTATACTTTTACTAAAACTTAAATATAGATTATTTATTATTAGAATACAAAAGCTAAAAATCTAATATGAATATTTAAGAAGGACTTGGGTGCCCCGGGCACGGATTCTGGATCCGTGCCCCCAATCCGACCCGAATCCATTATATATATAATTTTTTTTCTTTTTCTTTTTTTATTTTATTTCATTGAATCAATAAACAAAGGTAATACCTATAGAGTACATATGTAATACCTATAGAGTATACCTATGATACCTATAGAACAAAAGTTTTATTGAATGAACATATGGTACCTTAAAAGTATACATGTAATACCTTAAGAGTATATATACATGTAATACCTATAGAACAAAGAATCAATACCTTAATTGAGTATGTTTGTAATATATATAGAGTATACATGTAACACCTATAGAGTAAACATGTGATACCTATAGAACAAAAGTGATCACATGAACTTAAAAAAAAAAAAAAAAAACATGTGATACCTATAGAACAAAAGTTTGAACAAATAATTCATACATTTATTGAATGAACACATGATACCTTAAGAGTATACATGTAATACCTATAGAACAAAAAATCAATACTTTAATTGAGTAAGTTTGTAATACCTATAGGGTATACATGTAATACCTATAGAGTAAACACATGATACCTATCATTGAATCTTAAGAAAAATAAGTGTAATACCTATAAGGTATACGCGTAATACCTATAGAGTATACATGTAATACTCATCACTGAATCATTAACTACGGAATCAGATGTGCGTGGGCGCACACCAAATATGCTATGGGCGCGCGTGAAGGCTGCCCACGCACAGGGTCGGGTCAGCGGCACAGATCTAAGTTTTTGCCTGAATATTTTGATCTTTATCTTTCTCAAAAAAAAAAAAAATCTTATAATAGTATAAGCAACAAAATAGTTTCATCGAACAAAATAAGTTTACTCATCCCATACCGCAATGAATTTTTATCATAATTTCAAGTATAGATTATTAAGAATCCACAAACAAAATGCAATATTATTTATCAATTTTATCAAACTGATAACTAAATTACATATATAATTTAAGGTACAATAAGTCAACAACTACAATGAAACAAAAAAAGAAGTAAAAAAACAATACAAGAATTGCATTTTATCTTAATATTAGATTGAGAAACAATTGAAATTGAAATTTGTGTTGGGAAAAAAAAAATTATATAGGAAAGGAAGAAAAGATGACGTATACACACACCCAAAGTTAACCAACTAATCAATATTTTTTATTTCTTTTTTTTTTTTAGTAAAAATATGAAATGACTATAATACCCTTAAATATTTTCAGAATTGCCCATTAATGGGTCCGTCCCTGATCTTGATGATATTGACAATTGAGATCATTTATCTAAATATATATATATATATATATATATATATATCTCATTTTGTGAAACGAAATGGATTAAACCCGGTGAATGATAGATGATCAATGTGTATCTAAGCTCAATTAATATGATAAGTAACTTCACCTTGTTTTCTCCTTCTTTTTTGTTTCTTCACAATTATATTGCACTCTTCTTCATGATTTGATGTTCTCTTTCTCTTCTTCTCCATGGTTGTACTCTTTTGTTCTTCTTTATTTTAGTCTTCTTTTTATATTGTCATATTCTTATTTACGATCTTCTCACACTCCTTATTTGACTCATGATATGATTTTAAAAATCGAAACAATTATTGCATATTAATTGATATGATATTATTTGTAAAAATTTTGGGAAATTAAGAAGATGATAAAAATCTTTTATTTGAAATTTTAAGATTTTAACATCACTTTACAATATACTAATACCTTAAAAATATACAATTCATTGCATGAACAACGAATACCTTAAAAGTATACAACCGAATAGTACTAACTGATATCTTAAGAGTGTACAACAAAAATGTTTACATACTTTTAAGGTTTTAGTTACATACTAATAGGGTATTATTTTAGGTATTAATTAATTTTTTAGTGAAATATACGACTTCAAGTATTGTTTGTTAAATGTGAAAGTCTTACTTGTCAAGTTAAAGGTATTACTCATACAATTAAAAGGCATCATTTTTAAAATCTTAGAATTTATTTTAAGAGTTATTGAAATGTAAGGTATTATTATATGAATTAAAGTATTACTCATATAATTTAAAGGTATTAATCATACACCCTAAATATATTAATGTACTTGTAAAGTGTAAGTTTAAGATCTTAAAATTTCAAATACGACTTTTAATCACCTTCTTCATCGAATTTTGTCCAGTTAATCTAATATGACTGCAATAATTAATTTTCAAAAACATTGTAATGAAATCTCGAATTGTAATAAATCATCTAAAGCAACAAAAATAGAAAATAAAAGAGGAAGAAAAAATTATAGACATGAATGGAGAAGAAGATTAAGAAGAACAACATGATAGAATCGTGAAGGAGATGAAGAAGAAGAAATCATAAACAATTCACAAGCTTCATTTTACTTTAAAAATCAGATTGAAGAAAAAAACATAGGAAACAATCCGATTGTGGAGAGAAGGATTGTTGCAAATAGGGATGGGCATCGGGTTCGGGTTTTCGATTCGGGTACCCGAAATTTCGGGTACATTAAAATTGTACCCGAAACCGACCTGAAAAAATCGGGTAATTTCGGGTTGGTTTTCGGGTACTCGATTAATGGCAAGGGGGCAGACTGTTTTTGACAATATTCTAAAAAATTATAAGTTACAATACATATTAACACCACCGAAAACAACAACTTAATCAATACATTAACTAAATCACAAATGTCAAATGATATAATAATCTAAATGAAAATCCCAGCATAGGAAGTGCTAATACACAAATTAAATATCGATCCTCACAAATAAAGTCTTGATTAAAACTAATACATTAATCGAAGCACCAAAGTCCATTTAAATGATTTAAATTTTAATGGATCATTGACTCTTGAACAATGGTGTGCTTATTATTAGTTTAATAGGTTAGGTTAATAGTCATAAAAAAGTATATATAAAAAAAATCGGGTACCCGATCGGGGTTTCGGGTAATTTTTCTATTACCCGAACCCAAACCCAAACCCGAACCCGAACCCGAACCCGAACCGAAATTATATGTTCGGCTTTTGGGTTACCCGAAACCCGAAATTATTAACAAAAACCCGACCCAATTGGGTAATACCCAATCGGGTCGGTTTGGATACCCGAAACCCAAACCCATTTGCCCACCCCTAGTTGCAAATTAGGATAAAGAAATATATATATATAATGAAAGTGGATGGACACATCCGGTTTTAAACTATGATAATACAAATAAAAACACAAATAATAATACAAGTTATACAATAAACTAATTTGGAGAGAGAAAGGGAGACACATTGTTGTTAGCTATTAGTAACGGCTAGTTTAGGTGTTGGTATCTCTCTCTAGCTTCTCTCCCACAGTTTACCGTTGCAAACCATTCCTTATTATTCAAACCCAAACCCCGATCCCTCTTCTCTACTCCGATCCTCCGCCATTATCGTCGCTGAGAAGCTCGCCCTCTTCTTCGGCCCTTGAAACTCAAAATTTCAGATATCCACAACTTTTCCGAGCTCGAAAATGGATACTCCTCCGAGAAGAAAGAGCGGCCTAAACCTACCAGCATCGATGTCTGAGACATCTTTGCGCCTCGAAACCTTCTCATCCCCCTCCAAGATCAAGCTGTCGTCGCCGCTTAAATCGATGTCTCCGAGGACTATATCGAACCTATCTGCATCCTCATCGCCCTCGAAATCTGTGTCCATTTGCAGCGACAGGTTTATCCCTTGCAGATCTTCGTCGAGACTGCACACCTTTGGGCTTATCGAGAAGGCGTCGCCGGTGAAGGAGGGAGGAGGGGGAGGAGGAAGTGAGGCGTATTCGAGGTTGTTGAAAACTGAGCTTTTTGGAACTGATTTTGGGTCTTGTGATTCTGGTGCAGGTAGTTTTAGAGGAGGATCGCCGATGAGTCCCAGCAAGAATATGCTTAGGTTTAAGACGGAGCAGCATTCTTCCGGGCCCAATTCGCCCTTTTCGCCTTCGATTTTGGGCCCGGATACCGGGCTTTCCGGTGAGGTGTCGACGCCACCCAAGCCGCCGAGGAAGGTCCCCAAGACTCCTCACAAGGTAATTCTTTGTGGAATCTGTTTTAGTGAGGAAGAGCTGCGAAAAAAGATTGTTGCTTAAGAACAATGATAAATCATGCTCTAATATGAACTAATCAGCTGTGTAGATGATGGGTAAGATCTTCAACGACACTCGAATTTTTCTAGAAAGAGCCCTCAAACCTATTAATTGGTTATGCGCTTAACAAATGAAATGGAGCTGAATGAGTGCAAGTTATTATAGACCTTTCTCGTTTTTTCAGATTGTGAGTTCTTCTTTAGCTTAAGATGAGCAACCAAACAAACTTGGCTACACACGGCTTGAATTGTTGTTTACTTTGTCTGTTTCACGCTCTCCTTTTATCCAATTAAATATTGAAAATTTGTTGAGCCATGAGCATAAAGTTGGAATTACAATATTTTCAGCTCACTGAGAGGTGCATGATTGCAGGTTCTTGATGCACCATCGCTTCAAGATGACTTCTATTTGAACTTGGTGGACTGGTCTTCTCAGAATGTTCTTGCTGTGGGATTGGGGACTTGTGTTTATTTATGGAGTGCTTCGAATAGTAAAGTGAGTTCTTATTCGTTGCTTTGGTTGCTTCTTCTTCCTCTTCAGTTGTGTATATTGATAGAACATTAGATATCCTTGCAAGTGTGTGATATTAAGTATCTTACTCTCTGTGGTAAATAACTAATCCACAGGTAACAAAATTGTGTGATTTGGGACCCAATGACAGTGTCTGCTCGGTCCAATGGACTCGAGAAGGGTCATACATTTCAGTTGGCACAAATCTTGGTCAAGTTCAGGTAAATAGAACTAACTAACTGGCTGTATTATCTTGGTGTGAAAATAGCACTATAAAGTAAACCTTCATTCGAAAGATGAAAGCATGTTAACTGCGTCCTTTAGGTTTGGGATGGAACTCAATGCAAGCGTGTTAGAACAATGGCTGGACATCAAACGAGGGCTGGAGTATTGGCGTGGAGTTCGCGCATATTATCCTCTGGAAGCAGAGACAGAAACATTCTTCAGCATGATCTTCGTGTTCCAAGTGATTATGTTAGCAAGCTAATAGGGCACAAATCCGAGGTAAAACCTTATGATCACATTCTTCATCTCACTCATTTGTTTCACTTCAATCCTTAGACCATTTTAACCTAGCATTTGGACACCATAGGTATGTGGACTGAAATGGTCACATGATGATAGAGAGCTCGCATCTGGTGGAAATGACAATCAGGTACTTTAGCTATTCGTCAATATGTTAACTTCATGCCATTAAGAACTATCAACTGAATAAGGTTAATTTTGAGGGATTCAGCTATTGGTGTGGAATCAACATTCCCAGCAACCTGTTTTGAAACTGACAGAGCATACGGCTGCTGTGAAGGCCATAACATGGTCGCCTCACCAGAACGGTCTTCTGGCATCGGGAGGAGGAACAGCTGATCGTTGCATTCGTTTTTGGAATACAACCAGTGGCAATCAACTAAATAGCGTAGACACTGGAAGCCAGGTTGGATTAAAAGTCTTCTACGGTTACTATCTCTTGCTAGTGTCAAAAGGTTAATCTTGTTGTTCTTGTAGGTATGCAATCTAGCATGGAGTAAAAATGTGAACGAAATAGTGAGCACCCATGGATATTCTCAGAATCAAATAATGGTGTGGAAGTATCCAACTATGTCCAAGGTAGAAATGACTGATTTTCTTTTCGTTATGTTTTATGATTGATTACTAAGAGAAGTTCGGTTTTTTAGGTTGCAACGTTGACAGGACATAGTCTGCGGGTGCTGTACTTGGCAATGTCTCCTGATGGTCAGGTATCATCATCATAGAAGCAGCTCAAGCACATTGAATTAATTGCCTTCATAGTTTTGGGTGTCTTTTCAAGAAATCTTACGAAACCCTTTGTTTGTAAACGTGTTCTTTTCAGACAATAGTGACGGGAGCAGGGGATGAAACGCTCAGATTTTGGAATGTTTTCCCATCCGTTAGAACGCCCGTAAGTGGTGGATATATTACTATTGATTTTGTTTCAAGAATTCAGCATGTCACTAAGATGTCTCATCACTCATAAATATACATCTTATTTGTGATTTTCAGGCACCAGTGAAGGACACAGGCCTTTGGTCTTTAGGCAGAACTCAAATCCGATGAAGATGTGATATACTAAATTAGAGTCCTGTAAATTTAGTCCACAATACTCGAGGATAATAAACACAGGCAGAAAGGAGAAGAAAGAAGACCTCATACATATATCTGAACTTTTGCTCTTTCATTATATATTCTTTTATTCTTTTTTTGAGCTTTGGAATTGTAAAGTCAGTTTTTCTTATTTTTCCCAACTTGTGCAGGATTATACTTTGAGTTGAGATGTGCAAAAGAAAATTAAAAAAAAAAAAAACAAATTGAAATTTCCAATTTCCTTTCTTCGTGTCTGTATTTGAGATCTGTACAAACAGGCTCAAACAAATTTGAAACTTCGTAATCGTTTTTACGTCCAAGCTTCTAGATTTTCTTATTCAATTGGAAACCCTGGCAGATGAGATAGATCTCCCTGGAACATGATTTAGTTGCTTTAGGTCTCAACCATGATGCCTTTCTGAAGAGTGGTTTGCATATTTTGGTGAATTCTGGAGAACAGGCGATCATAATCAGAATAGAATAACATAAGAATATACCACCAAAGAGGAGAATAGACGCTGACCTCGAGTATCTTCACTCTCAAGAAGCTTAACAATTAGGTGGCCCCCTGGTCTTAGCAAACCATCAACATTCTCTGGCGCAGACGCAGAGCTATTTGATTGCACTTCGTCTGATTCATTATTTTCTGTGTCATCCCTCCCAACTGCCAAATCAATTGCTCGCATCCCAAGTTCTGCAGATAGAGCTGCATCTCTACTTGTGATTCCAGAAACTAAGGGACACATATCGGATAGTATGACGGAGAACCCTCTTTGCTGCAAATCAAGCAATGAAATATGATTCAGCGTCGTTATTGACTAATGTTCTTTGATATCATAGTAATTCGTAAGAAGATTTACTACAAGAAAATACAACAGAAGGTAATCAAGACACAAAAGTATAAGTTTATAGAGACACAAAAGGATGTAATGATAGTTTAGAAAAGCCTCTAGTATAATCGCTGTTCTGCCTCCAAACTACAAGCTGGACCTCTAACTTAGATTTACGCACTGGTTAATCACATAAGTGCATAGACCGACAAAAGGAGGGGGAAAAACCTTTCATTGAGTGATTTCTGTAACTTCACCGAGAACCAACAAAGACTAATAAAGTAACAACACTACAAACTTCATGGGATGGAGAGATGTGTACTGTCTTCTGTTACCCAACCATTTGACCTCCTATTACTGCCACAATGTTCATGTTCCCATTTTTAATGAAATATTCTCAAATATATAAGTATCTGGCTTTGAACTTTTTCGTTACAAGAAAAAAGGTAAAACTTCAGGCTATATGAGATGGATTTATGCAAACAATTCATGTAGGTGTCAAGCTAGTAACATAGATCTACAGATCTAAAGAATCTTTTCAAAATCATTTTCGCAATTCCTCAATCCAGGGTCTAAACACGCACCTGAATCATGTATGGCATATTATACCCATTCATTGATAAAACATGTCAGCCAAAATTTTGAGGTAACTGACACCACAATTATGTTTTCACCATAGTTTGAAGTGAACTAGATTTGGACTGATACTGGAGGCTTTTGCAATCTATATTATCTACAATTTTCAGTGCCAAAACTGAGGTCTAGGTTAATGGAACCTGAGGTTGAAATCACTAAGTCAAATTTCCGTTCCTCATAATCATTATAGAAATATTTCAGAGTTTCTGCAAGCCAACCCAAATTTTTAACACAATCCTACTTGCAACAAACACCTCAAAGAAGCTATGACAATGCTAGTATCTGGTGGCATCAATTAAGGGCAAATGAGTGTGTAATCATGTTGGACAATAATCTCAGTGGTCCAAGAAGGGAAGAAGTGATAATTGTGCTGTATTGATTTAAAATGGAGAAGGGTATCAAATTAAAACCTTGAAGTCCTGCTATCATAGCTAAGAATGTGCAAAAGGGAGTTGTCATGAAAAAGTAACAACTTGCTTTCGACTACTTTTGACAAACCAAACAAATCAGCAAATTCTTTTCACACAAATACCAGCCCTTGCACAATTTCTGTTAGCACAAACATTTTGGTTTTTCTCATAAAGGAAAAGAACTAGATAAAAGTGTCTTCTGCAAAAAATACTAACAAGACAAATAGAACATTCCTGAATTGATCTGAAAATTCAAAGCTCAATAGTAAGTCGTATACCCGAGGGGAAAGTGCTCTGACTTGCTCTCTTGGTAGATTCATGATATCAGCACAAAAGGTTTTAACCCTTGCATCACAATACATAGACGGAACCTTCACCTTCTGCTCTGCAACCCAACCAACCATACACGGCCATATTACATTCACAATTATATAAATAGAAACAAAACACATACTATCAACAATGTCGAGCAAAAAACATAGAAACAAATCCACAATACAAAAAAGCACTAATATATGAACAATTACTTTAACATCAATTCCCACAACTAATCCTCCTTTCTCCAATGGACCCAAGTTCTGACACGCCACCTGCATTACCAAATAACTGAAACCACATTACATTGTCTCCGCGTCACATAAATAATCGCCATTACTGAACGAGCAAAATCGAAGAGCATCTAAACACACACTAAGAAGCACAAATAAAGGTAATCATTGGGGTAAATCTGCACCTGAAGCCAAGCACCAGGAGCACAACCAAGATCAAGAACAGAAGAACCAGCGGTTATGATTTTGTACTGCTTCTGCATCTGAATCAACTGCAATTTTCCATTTCCAATCATAAATAAAGAATATGAGAAAATTTCCCAATGCCTTCAAATTAGTTCGGCAAATTTACATCTGGGCACAATTCTTACGCTTTGAATAACTTTACACGGAAAAAATTACTATAATTAACCCAGAAAAAAAAAAGAGGAGAGAGAAAAAGGAGGACCTTGAAAGCAGAGCGGGCAACATAACCAAGACGGTGAGCTTCTCTGTAGAAGAAATCAGCAGTGCCACTCATTTTCCGCCTGCGCAATTCAACTTTTGGGGCTATATTGAAAAATGCAATCAATTTAGGGTTTAGGGTTTTGGCCAAGGAGAAGCAAACACTACGCAAATTACCAATATTTTATTTCACAGAAAAAAAAAAAGTATTTTTACAGATTATGTTATTTAAGGTGTGTATATATGTTTGTTATATAATCAATCAATCAAAAAATACAATATAAAATGCATGTATTATTATTATTTTAATATAAATATATTAATATTTATAATAGTACACGTTTAGATTTAAATTTAGGACACTATAAATAATTATATTCGAAAATATTAGAAATTTGAAATCATAAAGTAATATACTAATGTATGGAATATGGATTAAACAAACAAATCGTAAGTCCGTATTCAAAATATAAGATAAATAAAAAAGATCAATTTGATCAAAAATATGTGTGTCCATTAATTACTTACAATCAACAAATCTCAATAATTTAAATTTAGAGGCACATAAGAAAAAAAAAAAAAGTATGTTATATACATATATATTCAAAAATTATAATGTATATTAACTTTTAATGTGATATAACTTATTTATAGTGAATCCAATAAAAAATTGTATCAGTTTATCGGATATATAAAAATCTCTTTTGTTATCTATTTAAATAAAATAATTCAAATTTGACTTAATACAACATTTTCATTAAAAATATTATAAATAATAATGATAAGATTAATAAATTAATATATCAAGTATGATTTGTAAAAAAAAAAAATCACCCTTATCCAACTCATTAGATGACCTCCATTGATAATACAGATACAAAAAAAAAAAATATGGCAACAATGTGTGTATAAAATAAACAATAAGAGGATATATAATAAAATATGTGTGTATTTCAAATGATGAAGTTGTTTAATTTGCTAAAAAAATTATCTAATATTTTAATAATATATTACTTGATTTTGTTTTATATGTGTAAACTATTAAGTACATCTATAATGCATTTTCATTTGTATGTTTATTTATTTCTACATTTTATATCAATTTATAACAAATTAACACTTCTAATTTATCATAAAAACGTTTAAAAAAATCATTGAAATCCTCAACATACATTTCCATTTTTTAATTTCATATATTTAACATGATTATTACATTTAAGATCATTAAAATTTTATTATATATTTAAAATTAATTTAAAATAAATTATTTATTAAAGTTAAAAAATAATGAAAGATAATAGATATATATCATCTCTTATTTTATCTTATTTACCTATTTATTATGTTTTAATAAATACAAAATGAATTTATTAATAATTTATTAAAAATGAAAATATGTCATAAATGATAAATTTATTTCAGTTATTTTTGACATGATATCATTTAATATATATATATATATAGAGAGAGATTGTATAATCCTAAAGTAGATGAGATGCCTTATTCATGTTTTATGATTATTAATAATACTAGTTTTGAGATTATAAAATTTTATAAAATATAATTGCTGTATAAAATATAATTATAATATTTTTATTTGAGATTTGAAATAAAAGTATATAAATGTAATATAATAAAATTAAGTGACTTATATATTATATATTTTAAATATTTAATTGCTGAAGATTATCTTTAGATATGGTAATAAAATAAGATATTGTAATTTTAAACTTAATTTATAAGTTTGAAAACCTAATAATATATAATTAACAGTAACGATGATTTTACAAAATCAATTGAACTTATAATATAAAAAAATTGAAACACTTCTTTCTATTCAACATTTCTCATGATGTTTCTTTCATCAACCTTTTTGTCACATATTAAGAAACAAAAAATCAATTAAAAAGAACTCACCAAATATTCATGAAGCATATATGATAAAGAAAAAGAGGTAGAGTCAAGCTAAAATTTAGCTTCTCTTTTTTAAAACATTGTCATTGAATCTCCTATTCACTTGATTTTTCCTAACACTTTCACAATGTCATCACGTTTAGTTGACATCTTATAGAGTGCAAGTAATTCGATGTTTCCTATAAAATTAAATAATACACTATTGGGTCAATGTTTATATAAAAAAATAAAATCATAATTAATTATAAAAAACATGAAACGAAGTATATGTACTCTAAATCTTCAAGAACAATTTCCATAAGCCGTTTCAGAATCCCTTAGCTCATTGATTTGAGGTGGTTGAATGGAAACTAATCTTCCAATGACATTTTTATATAAACAAAAAATGATTAAAATAGTACTCGATGAAAAAAAAAGTATATTATTTTTATTTAAAAGAGCAAAAAACATAAAAATTGTGTTACCAAACAAATGGCTTTCAACATTTGATTAGTACAATATTTTAGTAAATGGCTTGAAATCATAGAGGGTTGAAGGAAATGTGTCATCTTCAATCTCATGCACTTTTGTCTTAAGATAGAAATGAAATTTATATTTGTGCATAGTTGTTTTATATTTAAAATTGTTATCCGCCACTATGAAATCAGAAACGATGTAGAGGCCTCCCTTATTTAACATTTGGGTGAACTTCTCAATATAAGGACGACGTATTGATCCATGAATTGTTGACCCCTGCAACACTATGATAATATTATATCATATGAAAAAAAAGTTCGAATATTAGTAAAATAATTGTCTTAATACTACCTATTTGTCACGAAAAATGGTCTCGTAACTAAAGGTACCACCATGATTTCCATAATTTGGAATCTCATAAGCTTTCACTAATCGAAGTTTTAAAGCCCAAAGAGTTTTTGAAAGATTTACGTCTTTCACCATGTTGAATACTGGAGCCATGATGATGAGAGAAGACGAGTGATAGAAAAGACAGAAGAGAAAAGAACATGAGAGAATGAATAAACTGTTTCTAAAATTTTATATCATATGTATATTTTTTGGATGAGAAAAAATATTTTGAGTAAGTCTTTGATTGATTTATTAATTAATTTGAATTAATTTGAATTGTATACAAATATGGTATTTATATCACAAATTAATGATATAGTATTTATATAACTGTTGGTCCCAAGTGGTAGTAGGCTTAGAGGGGAGGGTGAATAAGCCTACTCATTTTTCAAACTTTTTCTCCAAATGACTTAAGTTCAGAAGTAGTAACATTTTGGGAGGTTACTTAGGAGTTATCAAAGTTATAATGCGGAAACTTTCTTTCATTGAAAAACCAAGTATGGAAGATGTGCATCTAACATAAGATATACAAATAGAACAGTAAGCACAAACAACGGATATATATACAGAGGTTCGAAGGTGGAGTAATCCTTCTACATCCTCTCCGCCTCTTCTCAAGAGGGAACATTTGTTAATCTTGTTGATTTACTTAGCCCTATCTATTACAACACAGACTTAACAAGTAAGTAGCAAGCCTACTTATAGCTACTCAAAGTTGTTTGCCTACTCTCCTAACTGACCCACACAGGATCCTACCCGACCCACTCAGGATCCTTATTTTCTTCTTTAGAAAGTGGACAACTTATCAGGACCCTAGTCCTAGCACTAAGCACTCCGACACAGTCCTTAAAAGGTTTGTCTTCTTCTTCAACTGGATGCAGCAAACTTTGGCTTCCTTTGCAGGTTGCTCTGTTGTAGCTTGCTGCAAGACTGAGTGACTGAGTATTCTAGCGTTTCTAGGGTTTAGAGTGTTTGAGCTTTCTACTCTTCTTTTGAACTTTTATACACTATTTTCTCTCTTCTTCTTTTTCTTCTTCTTTATTCCCCCACTTTTCTCTCTTTTCTTTTATACGCTCTCCCCCCCTCTTTTCTGCGCTCTTTCTTCTCTTCAATCTTCAGTCTTCTTCTATTTATAGATTAGAAAATCTGCCCGTTGAAGGTGGGTAGGTTTCCAGCATTAAATGTATCGTACTCCTTCTGATACACGCCAGCCTTTTGCTTTCCACTTGTCTTCATTTGATCGGCTCCATTCCTCTTCTTTCTACCGGTAACTTTCAGCTTCCTTCCCATGCTTTCTTTGTAGCTCCCTTCCAAGCCTTGCTCTGTCAAGTGTCTTGAGGCTTCTGTAACTTGCTGCTTTACAATATGTTTCGGCATGGTTTCTTCAAGGTGGCTTCCTGTCAGGTAGCTTGAGTCTTTGGTAACTTGCTCTTTTGCAGTATATTTTGGCATAGTTTCTTCCAGGTAGCTTCCTGCAGTAAGCAGTATCCTTTTTAGTTTACCAGATTCCTTTCACCATTCTGCAGTATCCTTCCTTTGAAGCTTTCTCTGTCGTATCTTCCTGCAGTAACCTTATTGCAGTAACCTTACAAGATAGGTTATGCTTATAGATTGAAGGTTACTTTTCTATAGTTTTGTCTCATCAAAACATACTTAGATATGTCTTAACAATTTCCCCCCTTTTTATGATGACAAAACTTTTGCAGATAAGATCAAAAGATCATAATCATTTAAGCACAGAAAGCAGATGTAAGATATATAAACGTAGAACATACTGCTTTCATTAAACCACATACAAGTCAAAAAGAAAGGTCACAAGGAGTGAGCTTAGAGAACAGAAGATATTTTATATCGATAAAACATTTACAATACAACTCAGTAAGCAAAGTACAATGTAAATATTCTATCTTGCTTTTCTGGCTCATTCTTCTTTCTCTTGTTCTTGTCTTTCTTTCATTTCCCCCTTAGCTTGCTGCTAGCTTTAATCTTTTGTCTAGTTTTTCCCTCTTCTGTGCAAGTTCTTGCTCCCACTTGATTTTCCTCTTTGATTGGGGAGATCATGAGCGGAAAAAGGTGAAGAGGTTTGAAGAGAGAGAAAGGAGGTTCAATCGGAGGGGAAAGTGAAGTGGTAGAGGAGCTTAGACGCAGTAGCTTGCTGCAGCCTTTCTTCCTCTAACCTCACCAACTCCTCTGACTGTCTCTCATTCTCATTCTCTTTTAAGAAGAGAATCCACCCCATGGAAGGGTTAGAATCTTCTCTCCTCCACCTTTGGAAGACTTTTGATCTTCCAAGATCCTTCGCAGTTTCTTCCCTCTTTTTGACATCATCATCGAGCTGAAGCTCTGGGGTTACTAGAGAGGGATCCTTCTCTCTGTCATCCGGCCTCAAAGAGAAAAACTTGTGTGCAAGTCCTTTGGATTTGAGATGAGGGCAGTAAACTGGAAGATTGAGTCTTCTGAGAAAGATCTGTTTAGCAAGAATCAAGCGTGAGAGGTGACTTTTTGTGATTTGAGAGGTGTTTGGTTGATTATTTGCAGAGAATGTGCTGCTAAGAAAGAATAGAGAGAATGGTTTCCAACAGTCTGGTGCCATGTTCTTTTAAGGATATGAGAGAATATATAAATGGAGATATGTGTAAGGAATGCATGTATATATAGAGTTTGAGATACTCCCTGTTTTGAGGTTAGATCTTTAAAGATCTCATTAACTGTTTCATCGGTTTCCAATAAAGTTGTTATCAGTTTCCACAGCTTTGTTTTTTGCCTCTGCATAAGGTGATTGCTTGAATATATGGTCAACATTTGATTCTCAACCCTTAGATTTTTCTGATCGCACGGCTGATATCCTAGGGTTCTTAAAAAGATGGTCTACTTCTGAAAAGGTGATCCACTTTTCATGTGCACACGTTATCGAGAGTTTTTTGGTAACCGCTGGATTTGATGATATGTAACCCACCAGTGACCTCTTTTCCAGTGACTTGATGATAAGTGCCCTGATTGTTCAGTAACCTAGTATCCAGTAACCTGGTATCTAGCGTCCTGGTATGCAGTGACCTGGTGTTTAGCGACCTAGTATCCAGCAATCTGGCATCTAGCGTCCTAATGTCCAGCGACCTGTTATCCAGCGATCTAGTATCCAGTAGCCTGGTGTCTAGCGTCCTGTTTTCATAACTTTATTTGTCATTCCTTAACTTCGTCAAAGCTTTCCCCCTGGATTCAGTAGCATGTTGTCTAGGGTGAAGTGACCTTCCTTTAAAATTTTCAGCTTCCTGTGGCAATCACACCTTGCTTCTGTTGTTTAGGTTGCTCTTGGTATCTGCTTCCTGTTGATTTTACAAATATGTTTCTTGAAGCTTGCTTTAGTTCTTGTAGGACCTTTTTGAGCCTGGAGGTCTTCTTCTTGGTTGCTCAAAGGTCTGAAGGTTGCTTCTTGTAGCCTTTTGTCGAAGGTACCTGCAGAACGAATATTCTTACATAGGTATCCATACGAGTATGGGTCATTCTGGGTTAGTTTTCTCTTAGGAATCCAAATTTTCCTTACAACCGATAGTTGATATAGTAATAGTTCCGTCAAGATTTTTGCCAGTAAGCATAGGATAAAAAAATTGGGTGTGTGCAAATGTTTACCTACTGTATCTCTTTGGAGTATGAACTCCTTTAGATATAGATCATACAAAACATGATACCAGTAGGGTAGACAATTTTCTTTCCTTTCAGAGTTGCTGTTGTCTGTTTGGTTTCTTCAGAGAATGTTAGGTTGTTACAGACATCTTACAGCATACTCATACTCATATCCATTGAGTTTCATCAAGGGTTTTACCTCTCTTACCTACTGAGTTACCTTAGTTTGTATTATAAATTCCCCCTTACTTTATGATTAATTCTTTAAGATGTGGGGTCACTTTCTCAGGATCACTTGATCTTTTAACCAGATATAGATATTCGGAGCTATCTTGTCATATGATATATTAGAGCAAAAATTTAGAAAGAGATACTATTGGTCCCAAATATGGTGGTAGTAGGCTTAAAGGGGGGTGAATAAGCCTACTCATATTTCAAAACTTTTTATTCTATTATGTCGGCTTGGTTGCAGTATCAGTAACCTTTTGGGAGGTTACTGATCAGAGTGGTTGCGGAAGCTTTTCTCTCATTGCAGAGCCAAGTATAGAAGATGTGCAGCTTAATCATAGAGTATACAGGTTAAGCAATAAGCACACATAGACGCATGGATATATAGAGGTTCGAAGGTGGAGTAATCCTTCTACGTCCTCTCTGTCTCTTCTCAAGAGGGAACCTTTGTTAAGCTGGTTGCTTTACATAGACCTATCTATTACAACCCTCACTTAACAAGTAAGTAGTAAGCCTTCACACAGCTGTTTGCCTACTTTCCCCACTGACCTACACATAATCCTATTCTACCCACCCAGGTCCTCACTTTCTCTCATAGAAAGTGGAAAACTCAGCAGGACTCTACTCATCGCACTGAGTACTCCAAGACAGCCCTTTAGAAGGAGTTTGTCTTCTTCTTCTTCTTCTTCTTCAACTGGGTACAGCAAGCTTGACCTTCTTTTGCAGGTTGATCTACTGAAGCTTGCTGCTGGACAGACTGACTGAGCATGTGTCCCTTGAGGTGTGGAGTGTTTGAGTTTTTCTTCTTTTCTTCTGCTCTTTTGAACACTCTATTTTTTTCTATTTTGTCTTCCCCTTCTTTCTGCGCTTTCTTCTTATGAGCCTTCTCTCTGTTGAGCTCTTTTCTCTTCTTTTTGCACTTCTTTCTACGAGCTTGTATATTCTGTTGTGCTCGCTATCTTCTCTCTCTTTCACGCTCTCTTCTTTTGGTCAGTCTTCTTCTTATTTATAGATTAGGAAATTTGCCCGTTGAAGGTAGGTAGGTTCCCTAATCTATAAATGCACTGCACTCCTGATACATTCCAATTTTTCACTTTCCACGTATCTTCTTCTGACTGGCTCATCTTCTCTTCTCTCTACCGGTAACTTCTTTGTGTCTACCGGTAACTTTTGACTTTCTTCCCATGCCAGCTTTGCAGCTTCCTCCTCTTGCTTCACTCTGGAGCTTTCTTTTCTGGCTTGCTCCTTCAGGCGGCTTGAGGCTTCTGTAGCATGTTGCTCCTGCAGTATGCTTTCGGCATAGTCTCTCAGGTAGCTTCCTGTAGACATCAGTATCCTTATTAGTTCACCTGATTCTTTTTCACCATTCTCTTCAGTGTCCTTCCTTTGACACTTTCTCTTATCTTTCTTTCTTCTGCAGTAACTCTGTCGCAGTAACCTCTCCTAAGATTGGTTATGTTTTAGAGTTACTTTCGTAAGGTTTTATCTCATCAAAACATACTTAAACGTTTCCAACAATTTTCCCCTTTTTGATGATGACAAAACCTTTGCAGAAGATCAAAAGAGCATAATCATTTCAAGCACAGAAAGTAGATGTATGATATAACAAGAAAGAGCATACTGCTTTCATTAAATCACATATAGGCCTAAAAGAAAGGGCATAAGGAATGAGCTTTTTAAAGAACAGAAGAAATTTTATTTAGATTAAGATATCTATAATACAACGCAGTAAGCAGAGTACAATAAGCATCCTATCTGGATTCATTCTTCTATTCTTCTTGCTCGTTCCTTTATTTCTTTTCCCCTTCTTAGCTTCTGCTGTCTTCGTTCTTCTCTAGTTTTTCCCACTTTTGGATGCAAGAGCCTACTCCCAATTGGTTTTCCTCTTAGTCTAAAGGGAGAGAGAAAAATGTGAAGAGAAGAGACTTCTTCGGAAGAGAGTATGGAGGTGGCAGGAAGAGTTTTTAAGAAGAGGGAGAGAGAGCGTTGACGCAGTAGCTTACTGCAGCCTTTCTCTCTCCATAATCTTACTAACTCCTCCACTGTTACTCCCGCTCAATTCCTTGGAAGAAAAAATCATCCAATGTCCCCTCTAACATCTTCTTGTGGAGGGGCTGGAATCTTCTCTTCTCCCCCTATGGAAGACTTTGGATCTTCCATGATCCTTCGCAGTTTCTTCCCCCTTTTTGACATCATCAAAAATGAGCTGAAGCTCTGGGGTGACTGGAGAGGGATTTTTTCACTCTTTCTCTAACCTCTAAGAGGAAAACCTAGGTGCATGCCATCAAGCTCCCTCAAGACTGAGGTAAGGAGAGAATACTAGAAGATCAAGCCTTCTTTGAAAGACTTGCTTAGCAAGTATCAAGTATGAGAGGTGACTATATGCGATTTTGGAGGTGCTTGGTTGATTATTTGCAGAAAATGTGTTCTTTGGAAGGAATGAAGAGAAGGGTTTCTAACAATCTGGTGCCATAACGCATAGAGGATAAGAGAAAGAAAGAGAGATAGAGAGAGAGAGAGAGAGAGAGAGAAAGGATATCTGTATGTTTAATGAAGAATAAGGAGTGCATGTATTTATAGAGTTTGAGATACTCCATGTTGCAGTTAGATCTTCAAAGATCTCCTTAACTGCTTCGCCGTTTTCCAATAAAGTTGTTGACAGTTTCCACAGTTTTTCCTTTTCCTGAAGTGCATGGTCAACCACTTGTTTTCCACCCTTGGATCCTTCTAATCGTACGGCTGAGATCCTTCTAGGGTTTTGAAAAGGTAGTCTATTTCTGGAAAGGTGATCCACTTTTTATGCACGCATGTTACCAAGAAGATTTTTCAATAACTGCTCTGATTTGAAACCTCCAAGTGATCCCTTTGTCCAGTGACTTGATGATAAGTTCTGATGTCAAGAAATCTAGTGTCCAATATATAGGTGTCTAGCATCCTGGTATACAGCAACCTGGTGTTCAACGATCTAGTATCCAGCATCTTGGTGTTTAGCTTCCTGGTGCCTAGCGACCTAGTATTCAGCAATCTAGTATCTAGCATCTGGTATCTAGCATCCTGATATCTAGCATCCTGTCATCCAACGACCTAATTTCTAGTCAGCTTGGTATCCAACATCCTGATGTCCAACATCCTGTTATCCAGCAATCTAGTATCCAACATCCTGGTGTCTAGCGTTCTATTGTCAGAACTTTATCCTTATTCCTTAATATCAATGAGTCCCTCTACCTTTTCCACTGACTTGATGACAAGTACTCTAATATCTAGTAGCTTAGTATCCAATAGCTTGGTGTCGAGCGTCCAAATGTACAGCGACCTGATGTTCAGCGACCTAGTATCCATCTATCTGGTGTCTAGCATCCTGATTTTCAGCATCCTGTTATCCAGCAACCTAGTTTCTGGCAATCTAGTGTTTAGCATCCTGTAGTCAGAGCTTGTCATTTTGTCAATGGTTCCCCCTAAATTCAGTAGCCCTTTGTCAGAGGTACCTGCAAAACGAGTTTTCTTGTATAAGTACTCACACAAGTATGAGTCCTTCTGGGTTAATGTTTCTTTCAGGATCTTAGACTTTCTTTACAGCCCATGGTTGCTGTAGAGAGAGTTTGACTCCTTCAAGTCTTTTAAAGAGCAAAAATAATGGTGTGTGCAGGTGTTTTCTTACTATATCTATTTAGGATATAGAAAAGGTAAAACATGATATCAGTAAGGTAGACAATTTTCTTTTCCTTTTTAGAGTTGTTGTTCTGTTTGATTCCTTAGGGAATATCAGTTTGTTGCAGACATTTTCAGCATACCCATATCCTTTGGGTTACTCCAAGGATTTTAACTCTTATCCCTGCTAAGATACCTTGAGTTGTGCTAAAAGTTCTCCCTTACTTTATGATTCTCTCTATTAAGATGTGGGGTCACTATCAGTACTATTTTAGGTAACTATGAGATTTTCTTGAGAAGGTGAAACGTTCTAATATGGAAATAAATATGCAGGCTTCCTTCTTATTTTCAAGTCAAGTGAAAACAATTTTTAAGCCTAATATCTTCACTCTCTGGAAGATTCTTTTCTTTAGCTTCTTTGGTCGTTGGTATATAATCACTTGAGTTTCTTAACAGGATAAACATGAGCGAGACCAAAAAATAAAAGCGCAAGTTAGAATGAGGTACCTGGTCATAGTCATTCCTTTGGTTTAAAGAGCAGATCCTCTTTCATTCTTTGCTTCCGTCTAGGGGATGGTCTGGCTGATGGAGTGAGCTTCCCTTCTTACTCCTTTGTTTTGACTTTTTAACACCACCTCCTTCAGGGTTGCTTGTGTGTTCATCGCTGTTGTCTGGTGATTCCAGAATCGTCCATGCTTCCGGTCTTTATGCTCAGCGACTGGCCTTTCTTGTTGATCCACTCCGTGTTGGTCTACTTTGTGATAGGTAGACACTTGCTCCTTTCCACACCGTTACTTGCTTCGCAGTCCTTTATTCGAGTAACTTGCTGTTCACCATCATCCTTCTTCTGAACAGCTTTTCCTTCACAACACAGCTTGATTTTCTATGTTCTTCATAGCTGCTTATTGTCTTTCACATCAATCATATCCTTTTAACAAAGGTAATGACTTGATCTATAATGTGAGGGATGGAGAGAGAGAGAGAGAGAGAGAGAGAGAGAGAGATTTTCTAGAGAGAGATTCTTCACAGATGGGATCTGGATATATCGCTTAGATCTTTTGTTCATCCACCTGCTCTGATACCACTTGTTGGTATCAGATTGATCAGTGAGCTTTGGATGAATAATCCACCTGCTCTGATACCACTTGTTGGTCCCAAATATAGTGGTAGTAGGCTTAGAGAGGGGGGTGAATAAGCCTACTCCTATTTCAAAAAATTTCTACTATTCTGTCGGCTTGGTTGCAATATCAGTAACCTTTTGGAAGGTTACTGATCAGAGTGGTTGCGGAAGCTTTTCTCTCATTACAGAGCCAAGTATAGAAGATGTGCAGCTTAATCATAGAGTATGCAGGTTAAGCAATAAGCACACATAGACGCATGGATATATAGAGGTTCGAAGGTGGAGTAATCCTTCTCCGTCCTCTCTGCCTCTTCTCAAGAGGGAACCTTTGTTAAGCTGGTTGCTTTACATAGACCTATCTATTACAACCCTCACTTAACAATTAAGTAGTAAGCCTTCACACAGATGCTTGCCTACTTTCCCCATTGACCCACACATGATCATATTCTACCCACCCAGGGTCCTCACTTTCTCTCCTAGAAAGTGAAAAACTCAACAGGACTCTACTCCTCGCACTGAGTACTCCAAGACAGACATTTAAAAGAGTTTGTCTTCTTCTTCTTCTTCTTCTTCAACTGGGTGCAACAAGCTTGGCCTTCTTTTGCAGGTTGATCTGCTGAAGCTTGCTGCTGGACTGATTGACTGAGCATGCGTCTATTGGGGTGTGGAGTGCTTGACCTTTCCTTCTGCTCTTCTGAACACTCTCTTTTCTTCTATTTTGTCTTCCCCCTCTTTCTGCGCTTTCTTCTTATGAGCCTTCTTTCTGTTGAGCTCTTCTCTTTGCGAGCTTCTATATTTTATTGTGCTCGCTATCTTCTCTCTCTTGCACGCTCTCTTCTTTTCGTCAGTCTTCTTCTAATCATTAGGAAATCTACCCGTTGAAGATAGGTAGGTTCCCTAATCTATAAATGCACTGCACTCCTGACACATTCCAACTTTTCACTTTCCACGTGTCTTCTTCTGACTGGCTCCTCTTCTCTTCTCTCTACCGGTAACTTCTTTGTGTCTACCGGTAACTTTTGACTTTCTTCCCATGTCAGCTTTGTAGCTTCCTCCTTTTGCTTCACTCTAGAGCTTCTTTTTCTGGCTTACTCCTTCAGGCAGCTTAAGGCTTCTATAGCATGCTGCTCCTGCAGTATGCTTTCGGTATGGTCTCTCAGGTAGCTTCCTGTAGACATCAGTATCCTTATTAGTTCACCCGATTCTTTTTCACCATTCTCTTTAGTGTCATTCCTTTGACACTTTCTCTGATCTTTCTTTCTTCTACAGTAACTCTGTCGCAGTAACCTCTCCTAAGATTAGTTATGCTTTAGAGTTACTTTCTTAAGGTTTTGTCTCATCAAAGCATACTTAAACATTTCCAACAGATACATTGTTATCGTTGTTCTCTTTTCAAGAGTTGGCTTCGTCCTTGCTTTCTTTTGAAGTGTGGACTATTTGATGGAGTGTGCTTCTCATCTTATTCCTTTGCTGGACTTCTTCAGCACTTTCTTTCAAGGTTATTTCTCATCACTATCGTCTAGAAGCTCTAGTATGATCCATACTCCCAACTTTGCTTTGTAACAACTTCTTCTTCATGTTCAGCAACTTACTTTACTTGTTGGTCTGCTCTGCATTAAGTAGTAGTTTGCTCCTCATGCACAGCTTCCTACTTAGCAGTCTGTTTCTCGAGCATAGCTTGCTGTTCACCAGCTTCCTGTTCCTGAACAGCTTTTCTCCACAACTTAGCCTACTCTTCAATTTTCTTATTAGTCACTATTGTTTTCACATCAGTCATACTCTTCAAAAGAGACAATAGATTTTTCTGATCTATGATGTGTGTGTGTGTGAGTGAGAGAGAGAGAGAGAGAGAGAGAGAAAGAGAGAGAGAGAGATGTTTTCAATGATGGGATCTGAATTGATTAGTTAGATCAGATGTTTCATCCAACCTGTTCTGATACCACTTGTTGGTCCCAAGTGGTAGTAGGCTTAGAGGGAGGAGGGGGGTGAATAAGCCTACTCATTTTTCAAACTTTTTCTCCAAATGACTTAAGTCCAGAAGTAGTAACATTTTAGGAGGTTACTTAGGAGTTATCAGAGTTATAATGCGGAAGCTTTCTTTCATTGAAAAACCAAGTATGGAAGATGTGCATCTAACATAAGATATGCAAATAGAACAGTAAGCACAAACGAACGCATAGATATACAGAGGTTTTAAGGTGGAGTAATCCTTCTACATCTTCTCTGCCTCTTCTCAAGAGGGAATATTTGTTAGTTTTGTTGATTTACATATTACAACACAGACTTAACAAGTAAGTAGCAAGCTTACACATAGCTGCTCATAGTTGCTTGCCTACTCTCCTAACGACCCACACAGGATCCTTACTTTCTTCTTTAGAAAGTGGACAACTTATCAGGACCCTAGTCCTAGCACTAAACACTCCGAGATAGTCCTTAAAAGGTTTGTCTTCTTCTTCAACTGGATGCAGCAAGCTTTGGCTTCCTTTGCAGGCTGCTCTGTTGTGTCTTCCTGCAAGACTGAGTGACTGAGTATTCTAGCATTTTTGGGGTTTAGAGTGTTTGAGTTTTCTACTCTTCTTTTGATCTTTTATACACTATTTTCTCTCTTCTTCTTTATTCCCCCACTTTGCTCTCTTTTCTTCTATATGCTCTTCCCCCTCTTTTATGTGCTCTCTCTTGCACTCTGCTCTTCTCTTCTCTTCAATCTTCAGTCTTCTTCTATTTATAGATTAGGAAATATGCCCGTTGAAGGTGGGTAGGTTTCCAGCATTAAATGCACCGTACTCCTTCTGATACACACGTTAGTTTTTTGCTTTCCACGTGTCTTCATTTGATCGGCTCCATTTCTCTTCTCTTTACCGGCAACTTTCAGCTTCCTTCCCATGCTTGCTTTGTAACTTCCTTCCCAGCCTTGCTCTGTCTGGTGGCTTGAGGCTTCTGTAGCTTGCTGCTTTGCAGTATGCTTCGGCATGGTCTCTTCCAGGTGGCTTCCTGTCAGGTAGCTTGAGTCTTCGGTAGCTTGCTGTTTTGCAGTATGTTTTGGCATAGTCTCTTCCAGGTAGCTTCCTGCAATAAGCAGTATCCTTTTTAGTTTACCAGATTCCTTTCACCATTCTCTACAGTATCCTTCCTTTGAAGCTTTCTCTGTCGTATCTTCCTGTAGTAACCTTGTTGTAGTAACCTTACAAGATAAGTTATGCTTATAGATTGAGGGTTACTTTTCAATGGGTTTGTCTCATCAAAACATACTTAGATATGTCTTAACAAATAACAAATATGGTAATTAACAAATTAAAAATGGAAGACGAATTATGTATGTGAGTGTTGAATCTAAGATGAATTTCCAATAGTGGTGATATAATTACCATATTTACAAATTCAATTCAATTGGTAAGATTCAATCAGTAAAGTGATTGATTTATATAAAGCTTAATTAATTTTAATTATTTTACATACTTACAAATTTACAAATATGATAAAAATACAAAATTTTAAAGATATATTGATATTGATATGGTATGATATGATTAGTGCATAATTATTGGAATGTAGTTGTATATTAATACGGAAAATAAATGTATATTTAACGAAATCATTAAATTGATACCATATATCAAAATGTTCATATATATATATATATATATAATTGTCTAATTCATCAATTTATTTACGTGTGCATGTCTCAAAATAATTATTGAAATCTAGTTATCTTTAATCCAGATATAACTATAAAATAAAAGATGAGTTATTACTTCGTAGTACATATTTTTTGGAAAAATGATATATATATATATATATATAGAGGTTTCTAAAAAAAATGATATATATGATATATATAATGATATATATTATGTATTATACCATATGAAAATAAAGTCTTGCAATCGAATTTCCAAAATATTATTCACTTTAAAATATATACATCATTTAATAATATTTAAATTTTAAAATTAGTGCATAATTATAGGGATGGTACCAAATCATAAGTTTTCAAATTCTAAATATATTTATGGTTTGAAATCTACATATATAGTTTTCATCATTGTATACAATCATTAGTTTTATAAATTATTTCATACATCAAAATGTTTATATATATATATATATATAATTGTCTAATTCATCGATTTATTTACGTGTGCATATGTCAAAATAATTATTGAAATCTAGTTATCTTTAATCTAGATATAACTATAAAATAAAAGATGAGCTATTGCTTCGTAGTATATATTTTTTGGAAAAATGATATATATATATATATAGAGAGAGAGAGAGAGAGAGAGAGGTTTCTAAAGAAATGATATATATATAATGATATATATATTATGTATTATATCATACGAAAATAAAGCCTCACAATTGAATTTCCTCAATATTATTCACTTTAAAATATAAACATCATTTAATAATATTTAAATTTAAAAAATTAGTGCATAATTATAGGGATGGTACCAAATTATTAGTTTTCAAATTATAAATATATTTATGGTACGAAATCTAAATATATAGTTTTCACCATTGTATACAATCATTAGTTTTATAAATTAGTTTTCATCATTAGTGCATAATTAGTGCATAATTTCACAAATTGGAATCTAAATCTAAATATGTTAAAAAATTGGGTTTACCATAAACTAACTATCATCATATATATATATATATATATATATATATATATTGAATTATGATATTTATTTATTTATTTATTAAATAAAAAAACATTTCCAGTTTTGGAAATGTGTTTTGGGCGGGAAAATGTTGGTCTTATTTTTTTTAGAAATCATTGTGTTTTTATATGGGTAAATTGTGTCAAACCCCCTCGTGAATAGGAAATGTTGCGTCGGTCCCCTCCTCTGTTTTCAAAATTGCATGGCTAACATGTGTGATATCGAAAAATCGACGTGAAACCCCCAAAATCGTTAGACTTAACAAAAGTGTTGTGCACGCGTCTGATATGCGAATTTTCTTTCTTTATAATTGTTATTTGAGTGTAAGAGGACAAAATTAGCCCTCCATTTTCATTATATAAGTTTGTATATTTTTAATTGTTTTAATTGCTTCAAAACTCCCCTACCCACACCCACCCCAATTGAATCAAACCCCCTGCCCATACCCACCCAAGATAACATTTTTTTATTTATTTGCTATTTATTTAATTTAAATTCAACCTTTTATTTATCTCATCGTTTACTTAAATTGTAATTAAACCTGAAGATTGAATGAGAGAATTATAGATAATATGACAAAATTGTAGAAAAATCTTCCATAAATTTTATAATCCCAACATAATCTTATCCCATAACATTAATTTCGACATAATATTGGATGATTCCAAAAAATAATTATAAAAGAAACTGTAGTGAATAGTAAGAATAAATTATGGGAAAAGACAAAAAACTATGTCATGACCCACTTTGACAACAATTTACCATACATTATTTAAAAATTAGAAAATGCAAAAGAGAAGGAAAAAAAGAAAAAGCACTCTCCCAACCACCTTCTTCTTCATGTATACTCCTCTCTCTTCTCTCTCTACCAGCGTATCTTACTTCTACATCCAAAATCAAGGAATTAGGTTGAAGGATTTGAAGTATTTCTCGAGGCATAATCGACCAGACGACGAGTTTGCACGACCAACATGATCAGAGATACCCATTTACAATCGTCGGCGGTGGAGGTGGTGAAGGGTTTCGAGTGGGGGCAAAGAACGCGAAGGCGTGAATCGGTGGAGGAGATCATGTCAGTGAAGATTCTCTTCCGGCGGCGGCGTCTCTTCAACGATTGTGGTACGATACAATTCCAGAAATCGCAATTCACCACACCGAGCTAAGAAACGACTCGATCAATTCACGCAACAACAACAATCAATTAAAGAGATGAAGGATTTCCATTCATAACAAGAAGGATTGCAGGTCTGGGTATTCCAACAATAGAAAGGAATTCCGAGATTGCCCACAATTCACAAGTATCAGAAGAGTCTAAAGATCACATACAATCCGCTGAGTCCATGCAAAAGGTGCGTGCTCTCTCTTATATCTATTGCCAGAATAAAATAAAAGAAAAAGGAAATAAAATAAAGGAAGGTGCTGTTCTGTTTTATAAAACGTAATGTGCAAAAATGCGATTTAATAAGTGAGCTCCTCTCCAGCTTGACTCCACGTGGAATGATTTGATTGGCTCTCCTTTTGTAGTTGGTTCCAACGGCTATAAACAGATTGAGCTTGCAACAATTCCCCACCGCTGGAAACATCCTTGTCCTCAAGGATCGAAAGATGGGAATCGCCTCTTCATGTCCTCGTAGTCCTCCCAGGTGCTGTCCTCCGGCGCGGTGTTGAACCATTGTACCAGTACCTGAGCCACCGGTCGATTGCCCCGCTGGATCAACCTGCGATCAATGATAGAAGAGGGTTCGAGAAGAATGTGCCCGTGTGTGGTAAGTGATATAGGTAAGTATGGATGTGCGGAATGTATGCCTTTCTTTTTCTTCAACTGAGACACATGAAATGTGGGATGAATCCTGGAATTTGTGGGTAATTGTAATGTATAGGCTACTGTTCCAACTCTCTGAATGATTTGAAATGGTCCGAAGTATTTTGGTGATAGTTTGTGGTATGTATGGGTTCTCAATGATTGTTGTCTGTATGGTTGGAGCTTCACATACACCCAATCCCCCACACTGAGCACCCTGTCACTTCTATGTTTATCTGCTTGAATTTTCATACGATTTTGTGCTTGACTCAAATGTTGTTTAATTAGTCTGATAGTAGCCTCTCTGTGTTGAAGACTTCTATCCACCAAATCTAGAGATGAATCCATGGGAGAATATGTAGTGTGGGTTGGTGGTGGTTGGCCATACACAACTTCATAGGGGGTGAGCTTAAGAGCAGTGTGATAGGTAGTGTTGTACCACCATTCAGCCAAGGGTAACCAGTGAATCCATTCCTTAGGTCTGTCCCCTACCATACACCTCAGATAGCCCTCCAAACACTTGTTTACTGCCTCTGTCTGTCCATCTGTCTGGGGATGATATGCTGTGGAAGTGTGTAGTTTGACTCCTTGAAGTTTGAAGAATTCTTGCCAAAATGAACTCATAAATATAGGATCTCTGTCACTGATTATGATTTTGGGCATCCCATGTAGCTTATATACAGTGTCCATGAAGGTTTGTGCCACTAAGCTGGATGTATAAGGATGTTTAAGAGCAGCAAAGTGAGCCATCTTGCTAAGTCTGTCTACCATCACCATGATCACCTCATACCCTCCAGAATTTGGTAGTCCAGTTATAAAATCCATAGACAATTCTTCCCAGATTTTGTTAGGTATTGGCAAGGGTTGTAATAACCCTGGACTAGCTACTGTCTCTCCCTTGTTCCTTTGACAGATTTCACATTCTTGAACAAACCTGTTGACAGCTGGTTTCATTCCTCTCCAGTACACACTTTGCTTCATTCTATGTAAAGTGTTATGGATTCCAGAGTGCCCACCTTCAGCAGAGGTATGAAAGTGAGTTAGAAGTGTTTTCCTTAGGTCATCGTTTGCTCCAATCACCCATCTACCTTTCCTTGTCAGAATTCCATTTGACCAATCATATTTTGGGAAACTAGTGATATCAAGTTGCAATGCTTGGATGATCTTCTGTAATTTCTGATCATGGAGGTAAGTAGCTTGAATATCAGTAAGTAAGGTACTCACGGGGCCTGTGATAGAGTGTATAGAGCTGTTGTTTCCCCCAGGTTCGAACTGAACCCTTGATAACCCATCTGCCACTAGGTTCTCCTTTCCCTTCCTGTACTCTACAGTGTAGTCATAGCCCATCAATTTGACAAGCCATTTCTGCTGAGCTGGGGTAGATACTCTCTGATCCAGAAGGTGTTTGAGACTTTGATGGTCAGTTCTGATAGTGAAGTGTCTACCTATTAAGTAAGGCCTCCATTTCTGAATTGCAGTGACCAAAGCCAATAGCTCCTTCTCATACACAGACATCCCTCCCTGAATAGATGAAAAAGCCTTACTCATATATGCAATAGGTCTTCCTTTCTGCATCAAGACAGCCCCTAACCCTTTTCCTGATGCATCAGCCTCCACTACAAAACCTTGTGTAAAGTCTGGTAATGCTAAGACAGGGGCATTAACCATAGCTTGCTTGAGCTCCTCAAAAGCTGCAGTAGATGTATCATCCCAGTTAAAACTATTCTTTCTCAGCAGTTGAGTTAGTGGTTGAGCAATCTTTCCATAATTTTGAACAAATCTCCTGTAGTAACCAGTGAGGCCTAAGAAGCCTCTCAATTCCTTGATATTCTTTGGAGTAGGCCATTCTCTGATAGCCTTTGTCTTTGTTGGATCAGTACTCACACCCTGTGCTGTGATGACATGCCCTAAGTAATCCACAGAACCACTCCCAAAAGTGCATTTGCTCTTTTTTACAAACAGCTGATTCTGGAATAACACTTGAAAGGTCTTTGCAAGGTTTTGGAGATGAGAATTCCAGTCTTGACTATACACCAAAATGTCGTCAAAGAACACTAGGATGAATTTTCTCAGATAGGGTTGAAAAACCTTGTTCATTAGACTTTGGAAAGTGGAGGGGGCATTAGTTAACCCGAAGGGCATCACCAAGAATTCGAAAAGCCCATGGTGAGTTCTGAAAGCTGTTTTCATAACATCTGCATCATCCATCCTTATTTGGTGATATCTTGACCTTAAGTCCAACTTAGAGAAGACAGTGGCACCATGTAGCTCATCTAGTAACTCCTCAATAACTGGAATAGGAAATTTGTCTTTGGTAGTATGTTTATTCAATTCTCTATAGTCAATACACATCCTCCATGAACCATCCTTCTTTTTCACCATAACCACTGGAGACGAATAAGGGCTATTGCTCTCTCTCACTATTCCCGCTTCCAACATCTCTCTGACCAACCTTTCAATTTCATCTTTTTGAATTGCAGGGTATCTGTAAGGTCTAACATTGATGGCTTCAGTTCCTTCTTTCAAGGGTATTCTGTGGTCTTGAGTTCTTTTGGGTGGTAGGGTGGTAGGTTCACAGAATAACATGTCATAACTTGCCAACAATTGATCTAACTCATTAACTGTAGAATTCTCCATAGCATATAAGCTGCCCCCACATTCAATCTGCAGAATAGATGAATCTCCAAATGATTCATCCTTACTGTCTCCACTACTTTCTGTCTTCCCCTGAAGAACCCCAATATACTGAGAGGTTATTTGTGCTGGCTTGTCTAGTATCTTGCTAAGCTTTTTGTTGGTTATCAGTTTGATGGAGTTGGGTTGTTTCCCTCTTAATACAACATCCTTCCCAGAGATTTTGAATACCATTTTTAGCTGATTAAAGTTCCATTTAATGTCTCCCAAGGTAACAAGCCACTGAATTCCCAAGACCATATCACATCCTCCAAGTGGTAATAACATAACATCTGTTGAAAATTGAACCCCTTGCATCCTCCAATTGAAATTCTTACAGATGTACTTGCTGGTAACCTTGTGACCATCCGCAATGGCCACCGGGAAGGGCTCAGTTTCCTCCAGTTTACACCCTAGGTGTTTAGCGATCTGCTCATTCACAAAATTATGTGTACTCCCACAGTCAATAAGTATGTTAACAGCCTTCCCCTTTGATGATCCTGTCACTCTCATGGTTCTAAAATTTGGAACACCTGTCATGGCACTAACTGAGATGTGAGATTGAGGCTCTTCAGACTCCCACACTTCTTCTACTTCAGTCCCCCCCTCATTCTGATAATGCTCATCTTCTTTATCATTTAATTCTTCTTCTAACACTTCCATTATGTAAATCTGTCTCCTCTTGGCACATTGATGGTCTCTTGAGTACTTCTCATCACACCAAAAACACTGCCCTTTAGCCCTCCTCTCATCCATCTCCTGGGTTGATACCCTCCTAGATGGAATGACTGGATTAGTGGATCCCCTCACAGAGTTTGGTGTTGGTGTAAATCTGGAATTAGCAGCTGTGGTTCTGGGACTTGAATTGGATATTGGGGAAGTAGTGTAGGTGGGTTTCTGGAGTGGTGGGTATGTTGGTTTGGGTGGCATATAGGTTAGTTTACTGTAAGTGTTGGTAAAAGTGGTAGGATAAGGCTTTTTACTGTGGAAATTGAGCAATTGTTCCTGAAGCTTGGCTAGGCAAATCACATCTTGAAGTGTCTTGGGTTTAAACATCCTCACATGCATAGCAATCTCTGGTTTTAGACCACCCAACAAGCAACTAATAGCATAATTCTCATGCAACTCCAAACAGTTCATAAGTTCATCAAATCTGTCTAAGTACTCTTGGATAGATCCAGTTTGTTTTAGGTTCATGAGCTCGGCCATGGGGTCCTCAAACAGCAATGTACCAAACCGATCATTCAACACCCGCACATATTCTTCCCAACTAGGAATCTCTCTAGTGATCCTAGACTTCATATACATTTGGTGCCATTGTAAAGCTCTCCCCTCAAGATGAACCGATGCAATTTTAACCTTAGAATTATATGGTGTATTATCCACATCAAAGAACTGCTCACATTTATATACCCATCCCCTCAAATCAGTCCCATCAAATCTAGGAAATTCGACCTTAGAAAATTTAGTGGGAATTGAATACTCATTACCTGTCTCTCTGCTTGAATCTCCCCTAGCTTCACTGTGATTCATCTCTCCAGCCTGAGGTCCCCTCGCATTCATTGATTCGTTTGGGGTCTGCATCTTCTCCATAAGTAAGGCTAGCATCGTTTTCATCTCGTTCATAGAATCATTATGAATCTGGAGTTGTTCTTTCATCAAATCCATCTCCCTCCTCATATCTGCAGATCGTGTACCTTCTGCCATCTTTCAACCCAACAATGGATTCCAAAGCCGCCGAGGATCGACGGCTCTGATACCAAAATTGGTACGATACAATTCCAGAAATCGCAATTCACCACACCGAGCTAAGAAACGACTCGATCAATTCACGCAACAACAACAATCAATTAAAGAGATGAAGGATTTCCATTCATAACAAGAAGGATTGCAGGTCTGGGTATTCCAACAATAGAAAGGAATTCCGAGATTGCCCACAATTCACAAGTATCAGAAGAGTCTAAAGATCACATACAATCCGCTGAGTCCATGCAAAAGGTGTGTGCTCTCTCTTATATCTATTGCCAGAATAAAATAAAGGAAAAAGGAAATAAAATAAAGGAAGGTGCTGTTCTGTTTTATAAAACGTAATGTGCAAAAATGCGATTTAATAAGTGAGCTCCTCTCCAGCTTGACTCCACGTGGAATGATTTGATTGACTCTCCTTTTGTAGTTGGTTCCAACGGCTATAAACAGATTGAGCTTGCAACAGATTGGGATTCCGGTTGAGAACCCTGTTTGGCGCTAACATCTTTGATTTACATGGGTTCAGTGGTGGAATCGTTGATGTCCATGGACAGAACTGGACTTTAGATTAGAAGCACTGGGATCAGGTGTCGCGTTATTTCAGTGGAGGGACGAATGGCGGTGGTGGACTCCGGCGGTGCCACGGTGGTTTCCATCTGTTAGTTTCACTGGAATTTTCTTTCTTATCTTCTTTTAGGGATATATCAAGGGGTATAGCAGGGGTATAACGGGAAATTTATGTAAACATTTAATGCCGTTAACAACAGTTAAATTAAATGGGACGTGTGTCGATTTTTCGATAACATATGTAAGTCATGCAATTTTGAAAATGAGTTAGTCTCCTGTGCAATTGGTGTATGTACAATTCGGGTCGGGTCCGGGTCGACCCGGATCCGCGCACTTTTGTTTATTTTATTTTTTTTGAATTTTATTTTTTCACTTCAGGTTGTTACCTTTATGTTATATGCATGTGACCTTTATGTTATATAAGTGTGACCTTTATGTATAAATGTAATGACCTTTATATACTCTAACTTAGAAAAAAATGAAGAATTTTAACAAAATTTGTATATATTTACGTTTATGAAATATTAGCTGCACATATATCCATCCTTAAAATGCACTGAATTTTGAAAATTTCAATTTTTTTCAAAGTTATGGATTATAAAGGTCATAATATTTGTACATAAAGGTCACAAGAACTGTACATAGAGGTTATAACAATACAACATAAAGGTCTTAATCTGAAGCGAAAAAACCTGAAAATCTTCATTTTTTTCCTAAGTTACTGAACATAAAGGTCATAACATTTATACATAAAGGTCACACTTATATAACGTAAAGGTCACATCTTTACAACATAAAGGTAACAGCCTGAAGCGAAACAAAAAAAGAAAAAAAAAAAGAAAATCCAGGTGCGCGGATCCGGGTCGGGTCGCCCCAGTTGCACCAATCCAGATCCGTGCACCTGGTGCACAACAGCATTTGCCTTTGAAAATATAGGAGGGACCGACACAACATTTCCTAATTGCAAGGGTGTTTGGCACAAGTTACTTGTTTTTATATATATAAAGATTACTCGACTCATATTTGAAGAATAAATTTTCTATATTTTCCATTTTTTTCAATTTGCCACAACTTAATTTCAAAATATTAGATGAGAAATACAATCATTTAATGATTGGAGGTGTCTCGGATTTTATAAGTTTGGATTTGAAATTTAGGTTAAATTTAAGAAAGTTTTGTATTCTGAAAGTATTGTGGTTATGGTTATATTTACAACAAGAGTAAGTCTTGTGTGAGACCGTCTCACGGATCTTTTTTCGTGAGACAGGTCAACCCATAACCCACACTTAGCAATTCATATGAAAGTTTGTGGATATGGATTCAATTCATGGGTAATAAGGATCCGTCTCACGGAAACTATCCGTGAGACCGTCTCACATAAGTTTTTGCGTTACAACAATATCATCACATTACCTAAAAAGAATTGTTCATGGTCTTACTATTAAATCACTCAATAAATCTTTATTATTCAATCTCTATTTATTATTTCATTTTAATAATATATAAATCCATAATATTTAAAATAACATGATTAATAGGAATTGTGGTTGATAGGAGAGAGAAGAGAAAAGAGGGGGAGAGAGAAAAGAGGGTGGTGGTGGTGGTGGCGACGGCAGCGGTGATGGGTTCGTCGCCGGCAATGTTGGTGGCGGTTGTGGCTGACTGGAGGAGAAAAAACGGGGTTTGTAGGGGTTGGGGCTTCCGCTGGGAATTTGATATGGTTTAGGGGCTATTTTGCAAACCCCAAATTTTTCCAAAAATTAGGATTTAACCCCTATTTTTTTGAAAATTATAAATTGAATCCGAAGGTCTGCAGAAATTATGTTTTGGCCTAAGGTATATTAGGGATATAACGGAGTGCGATGTCAAAATTTAACGACGTTAACTTCTGTTAAATTAAGTGAGATGTGTGTTGAGTTTGTGAACTTCAACGTGTTTTCCATGCAATTTCCTTATCACAGGGGGTCCAACACAACATTTCGTAAACACAAGGATGTTTTGCACATTTAATCCTATAATCTAATATAAAATTATTAAATACAATTCTAAATAAGATTCTAATATAAAATTATTAAATTATAAAGTAAAACTAAATATTACAAATTCTAATATAAAATTATTTAAATGAGAAAAATTAAATCACTAATAATACATTAAATAATAATTTTTATAAGAACATAAAATCTGTTTAAATTAAAGTCCTAATAATAGAATTCTACATGATTTTGGTTTACAATTCTAATATAAAGTTATAAAAAATATGAAAATCTTAAATTACTATTATAACCTTAAATGATAGTCTTTAAGGATATATTAGACAATCCATATTTTATAAGAAATATTCACACTTTTATATAGGTAACATAATAATAACAAGGGTTAATTACATACAAAAGCATGAACTTAGGGTTCACTTTCAATTACAACATGAACTTTTGACTCTAACACAAAAAACACTCAATTTAATGCTTTTTTCAATTTAAGACATGTTTGATTTTTTTCGGGCTCCAATTACTGATATTTAGTTCAAATTGTATGAATTAATTATTGACATATATATTTACATGTGGATGATAACTGATTTGCGACATGTTTGAGTGTTTCGGGCTCCAATTACTGACGTGGAGTTCAAATTGTTTAAGTTAATTATTGACGTAAAAATATACATTTGGATAATGACTATACTTAAATATACATGTTGACAATTAACATATAAAATTTGGGCTCCATATCAGCAATTGGGGTCCGAAAAAACCCGAACATGTCCCAAATTGAAAGAAGTGTTAAGTTGAGTGTTTTTGGTGTTACAATTAAAAGTTCATGTTGTAATTGAAACTGGACCCTAAGTTTATGTTTTTTTATGTAATTAACCCCAATAACAATAATAGAATATATATATTATTTTATAGTCATTTAAAGATATACTACCTCCGTCCCAAAATAAATGACGTTTTAGCAACTAAAATTTGTCCCAAAATAATTGTCGTTTTCGTATTCCAAAGCATATTTACATGCACTATACCAAATATGCCCCTATTTACTCATCTCAAATTAATTGTGTTAAAGAGATAAAAACTCCTCATTAATTAAACACAAATAGGGGTATATTGGACTTTTTATCACATTTCTTAATATATGTGCAAAAGGCTAAAACGTCATTTATTTTGAGACGGAGGTAGTATAACTTTAGACATGGAGCAAATGGGTTTATCAAGTCATCACAATTAATCTCACCTAAACTTAGATTAAATCTAAAACCCATGATTGTCCAAATCCCAACAGCTATTACTAACAAATGATTGAGTGTGGCTGCAACAATGAGAAGATGCATGAATATGAATGTAGACACAAAGTCAACCATAATATGGGATTGGCTGTTTTTGCAGCTTCTCTTCTGGGATTTGCTTATGAAAAAGTCAAAGCATGAAGCTATTAAACTATTGCATTATACTGTGCAGATTATGAGGTAGATGATAGGTTAGGAAAACGAGACACGGATTTTAGCTCAATGACCTAATCAGTGACGCATTTTTAGTATATAACTCTTGCAGGTCAATCACTAACATCTCAATCTAACAAGCATATGTACAAGGAGTCGGAAAGAACAAATAAAATGAAATAAAAAAACACAAAACTATGTGAAAGAAATTGTCATTTATAAGTGAAATGTTGAAAAATACAAGAAATAAAAGCTAAGAAGGATCACCCACTCACAACTAGCAATATGTTACATTTTCCTTGCATGATATTGATTTGAATAGCATCAACTCAATAGAATTATTCGATTAATTAAACTTAAATTCCAGCTAGACCCATTAGCATCAAGAAATGTCTTCTTTTTCTCCCCAATACCAGCAAATTTTCTACTACACCAATGCATGAACAAACAAATTTCAGGCTAAAGTGTAGCTTTAGCACTTGCCTTTTTTTCTGTCTGATTGACCATCACAGGAGGTGGCCACTGATGTCGGTTGCAGGCAGTGAGAAGATAAAATCAGCTGAACAGCATCCTCACATAATTTAAAATATTATGCATATAATTTGATAGATAACTAGAAAAGATTGAGATATAGTAACTGGATAGATGATGTACCTTGTTTGTTTATGGAAGAGAAGTTCATATCCGATGAATGAGGCAGAAGCCAGCATGGTCAGCGGCTGATGATCTTGCATTCAATTATGCTGTAATGAATGAGTTTTAATAAGCAGGCCTCCAAGAAGAAACTGCATATACAATGCGTCCCTTCCATCCTTGCAACAACCATTGACCATCTTTATCTATCACAAAATCCTTATGGTAAGACAACTTAACTCTGTTTTTAGCCCGTGACATTATCTCCTCATCCAAAGGAAGCTGCTTAAAGCCAGCCCTTATATTCCGAACTTGCCATTGCTTGTACGTCTCTGGTCTCTCGAACCTTTCAGCACCTTCACATGCAATAACATTCATTGCCTCTCCTCCAAATACTACTTTCTCAAGCAGCATTCTCTCATGAATTTCTCGGGGAATATTGGCATCTAGCATATCAAAGAAAGCCGAATAATGAAACAATGCTTCACGGAATCTTGTAATGAAAAAGGGGGCGTTATAGGCACCATTCACTATTCCCAGCACAAAAACAGCCGGATTCATCTTCCTGATAAGGTTCAAGACAATATTCCTTGGACTGTTTACCATTACAGTTTCATCTAGCAGATTCCTGAATCTAAATAAACAGCTCACAGCGAGCAACTCATCGTTGTTTATCTTAAGATCTTCAAGTTTAATCGTTTCCCACTTTTGAGCAATAGCATTGAACTCAAATGGAACTTTAAATGTCTCGGCATAACCAGCCAAACGTCTTCCTGTCTCTTCAACCCTTTCTGCTGGTCGAAAACCTGGACAAGGAAGATCGATACCAGTGATACGAACTTTGGGGGGCCCACCAGCTCTAGATGCAAGATGTTGAAAAAAGCAAGGCCACTGGAAACCATAGAGAATACCAAAATCAATAATGTGAAGCCTTGTTACTTTCTCAGAGACTTTCATAATAGTCCTATTTGAAAAGAAATTAGAGATCTTCCTAAAGGGACAGGTAGCAACATATATATGATATGCTTTCAAGATGTCCGAAGCAGATGGAGACAAGTTCATGCGATATGAATATATCTGAGTACCAGAGCCAGCCATACGTGCCTCAAGGCCATTAGCAAAATAGTGTGCTAACCTTTGCATTCCATCTCCTGTAGGAGTGGCATGCTGTCTAATCTGCTTCAGAAACTCGTTTGCAGTCCTACGATCATCAGCTGCAACAGCTTGTGCACAAAGGGTTAATAGGGTTCTCATATCCACTTCATTCCTTTTTCCTTGTTTCTTCTTACCACTGCTTTTGCCACCACTAGATCCTTTCGAGTGACTATTCTGTTGAGAGCTCTTAGTTATTTCATTCAACGCTTCACGAAGGGCAGTTTCATTTTTCCCTCCACTGCACAGAAGGACCCTATCAAACATGTCAGAACTCACAGTTGATTCAGTATAAACAGCTAATTGTTTGTTACTCTTTTCCTCATGCAAACCCATGCTCTCATGATATGAATTCTTTTTCCCCCTTGAAACATCAGTAAATTCATTATTATCAATTCTTTTTTCAACCTTAACTGTGATATTAGTAGAGCTTTCCTTTGGCAATGAATCATCATACCCTAAAGTGGCAATCAAATTACTTCCGTTAGGAAGAAACTTGCTTGCTTCTTCAACTCCCCTCTTAAACTGCAAAGCTGATTGACTGTCACCAAATATATCAGGAACTCTAAGGATACTCACAGGAGAATCTATTGGACCATCGGTAATAGCACCATTGTTACCTGATGAACCGTAAGAAGACTGAGAAGTTGATTGTGACATAATATTGGCAGTATCATGATGTCTATCCAACATATTGCAGTTAGGATCAGAGATCCAATCAGGAGATAATGTTACAGTGTCACAGGAAACGCAACAATCATTAACTCCGAACATCTCTCCATCAGGGTTCACAAAGGCATGATTTAAATCTGATGCACGCTGATAACCTGCAGATGCAGGATATTTCTCCCCAATAACCTCGTACAGTGATTTTTCTGCAGCTTGAAGAGCTGCAGACTGTTGAAATGTGCATGTTTTCTCTTCCACATCCTCTTCCATGAGGATATGATTTATATACTTGAGTACTGCATCACTAAAATCAAGATCCTCAGGAGAATCACCATCTGATGATTGGGCATTGGCTTCAAAATTTAAATAGCTAGAAACTGGTATATCATCTGCAAGACTCCCATTTGTAAAATTATCACTAGCTCTCAAATTGTTGATTGCATTGGGATCCAAAAAGATTGGAACAGCTTGGTTGCTAATTTTGATTTGAGATGGTGTGTCATTGCCATCATAACCCCAAATATTTGGTCCATGACCTTCTATTTTGTAGGAGCCACTCATCGTAGAAAATACACCTAAATTCTGGATATTTTAGTATCAAATAGGTTCACGTCTACCGCCTCACTAATCAAATCTAAGTTTGTAACAGGAGCCACACTGTTGAAGATTGCAAGCTTATCAACAACAAAACTTCTTGAGGCTTGAAACTGAAATCCTGAAACAAGCACAACCACACACAATAACACAAAATTCCTATCATTATAAAAGAAATCTGATTTCATGAACATCAGATCTTCCACAGAGACGAATGAAGATGAAAATATGCTAAAACACACAAAAAGAACAAACAAATATCTCAAAAGGCCACATAACACCACATCTAACCAAAAAGTAAAATCTTGAACTTCAAAGACCACTAAACAAGAAAAAAGAAAAGTAATATGACTCCGCCTACACATAAATCGGTATGAGCTAAATAAGTAGAACAACCCTGAAAAAGAGAAAGTTATGAAGAAAGTTGTATTTGATAAGTCTCGAAAATGGGTCCACTCTTTTGAACATTCTCTCATCTATACTAACAAAGAGGAGTGGAGTAACCTAAGCCATTGAATATTCATTATTCAATATCTTAATGACTATACAATAAAAGTAAACTTTCTCAGAGTGGGTACTTTATGTTTGTTGTTACCATGTTGTTATAATTGAAGCATAAAAGATCATGAGTTCTCTCTCTTTATTTAATTGAGATTACTTAGAAATTTAATTACATATTTACTTTGCCTGTTTTTTCATTAAAATTATTACTAATTTCATTTATAAGTTTTTTTTAATCGAAATTAAAAACTTAGTGTGCTCTTCTTTTATAAGATCTACTTCTATTTCAATCTTATAGCTCCTATTGTTGAAATACGACTTGCCTTTAGATATTTATAATACACTTTGAATAATTAACATCTACTTAAAATTCAATAATTTTATATTTTAGCCACATAACATGATTCTACATTATAAGGAAATAATGAAATCAGGTACTCACAAATTATTAATTTTCTGATATATAAAAGATATTTTGAATAATTATCATCAAATGATATAACTTCTTCTAAAAATTAAACAATCAATTATTTTGATACATAATATATTCATCCATGTTCACTGAATCTATCTAAGGGGAACCCAGTCCTATGACGCCGGCGACTGATCAACTGATATTCAGACCACCGCAAGGTTTCAAACGTATGAAATCTACAACTTAGATGCATCGATTTTATTTTATTGTTTTGAGGGAAAAATGGCAGAACTTAATTGAAGTAAATACATGTCCAAACCCCAACTGCTAAACAAAACCCTCAGTTCCTCACATCGAATCAAATAAAGTAATCAGTAAAACAAACACGGTTCTCCGTACAGATCCATGCCGTATCGACTTCAATTCCAACATTCCTCATATAAAAATAAGTCTTACCAGTTAACAATTATTACGAAAATCCAGAAATCCCAACAGAAAAATCAAATCCAAAGGGAAAAAAAGAAAAGAAAAAAAACAAAGAGAAGATAATAGAAGCAATGAATTTAGCATAATATTACATTACCTGATGATGATTGAGTTAATTTTGGAGAGAAATCGACGCGATTTGCGGCTTCTGTTCGTTTCAGCACAAAATATAATATCGATGAGATTTTTGGGGCGGCTCCGGTGGGGTAGCAATGGCGCTGGTGGTCAGAACCACTACATACGTATCGATAGATGTACTTACACACACTGACACACACATAGTAGTATATATATTCCTGGCTTTTCTATTTCCTTTTTTGTGTGTGTGTGTGTTTAATGCTGCGAAATGATTGGGTCAATAGATTTGAACTTTTAATTGAAGGGAAGGCTAAATACACCCCTTAAAATACTGACTGAGTACGCCACCATTTCTAAACACACCCACCACCTCATTGAATTTTTATTATATATTTTATTTACTAGATACACTCCATATTATTCCTATTTTGCCCCTTATCAAAACTGAATTAATGGTTGCCATATTTCTTCCCAAATCACACCACCATCCATCCAGCCATGCTGGTCGGCCTGCAACTCCTTGAAACAGAAATGCACACAACTATTGTTGAACATCTCCATGGGATTGACCATGTGAATTGGTTCTACCCATTGCGTTGAACAAAGCAAGGTTCATTCGACCAATTGAGGTCGGACATCAATATAGAATTCAACATTGTTCTAATAAACACAGTTTTAATGTTTGGCCATGTGTGATCGAATAGGTGAATGTGTGATTTTGATTATGGCGGTGTAAGATGTAATAGTTTTGAAAATCAACTGATAATGAGTTTGATTTGTTCAATTAATTCCAAATTTTGTTGTCAGGAAATTGAGAATAAGGAGAATGAGAGGTTTTGATGAAACACCGATGGTTGAGAGGGGAAGTGGAGTAAGGGTAATTTTGACATTTACAAATATAACAATTTATTATAAAAAGATAGGTGGTTTATTTAATATTTAAGTGGGTGTATTTAGTCTTGGCCTTAATTGAAAAAGAAATTTAATTTAATCTAGGATGAGAAGGTCTTGTGTATCAGGTCACAGATATACAATACATGCCCCTAATCTGACTCGTCCGGTTCATTATATATATATATATAACTTTTTATTACAACTCACTAGAATTATACCCGTGCGATGCACGGTTTGTAATTTAATTTATTAAGTTTTATAATGTGATAGTATTATCGTAACCTAAATTATATATCAATAAGAATTTATACATTTTATCTCTATTGTTTCTTGTTTTAAATATTATTATGTTTTTAAAATGCAAACAATACTATAAAAATTTATATTTTTGTTGAACAATGAATTATAAAACCTATATTTGAAATATTAAGTTGTTAAAAATGACACCAATTTTGTACACTAATCAATTTTGTGAATTAAAATAAATTAAATTTGGTAATGAGAAACATTTATTGTGTCATATGGATGTTAAAACGATAATTGATATTAAAAAAACATTTTAAACCCTAATGATATATTATGCATGTTGCAATTTATAATATAGACATAAGTGTCATGATAAATATATTATTGTATTTTTGAATGTTCCCTGACGTTCACAATTATAAATTTCTTTGAAATTTCCGGTCTAACCACTAATTTAATTATTTATAGTTAAAGAAAATATATAAATACCTAAATATATTGTTATATATTCAAATAACGTAGATAACTGAATATTGAACTCACTTATATTGACAAATAAACCACACAACTATATACAAATGTTTTTCATTATAATTAATTTCTCCAAAAGTCTAAAACTTTGTATTTTACAAATTATTTTTTTAATTTCCTAATCTTAGTTTAATTTAGTCATTTGTTTTTGTATTTCTAATTGTGTTAAATATAATTATGCACCAAAATTTAAATATCAAATTTATTCATTGTTTTTTTTTTTTACGATACAATGTAAATAACAAATTAGAATTCATAAAAAATGATAAATCAGATATATTATGCATTAACAACAAAATTCTAGATAACAAAATGATAAATTTGATATATCATAGATTACAACAAAAAATTAAATTGAAAAAATGATTTAATTTAAATATTATGATTTATATAAAATATAAAAAAAAAAAGACAAAAATAACCTATATAACCTACCAACAGGTTATGCCCAACCTAGATGACCTTACAATTCTTAAAAGTATAAATCTTTTTATTTTTCATTATTTTTAATTCTTCTTACTAACTTCTTTCCAATTATAGTATGTAAATTTAGGAGGGAAAATTAGTTATGTTATTTTTATTGAGAGTTAGTCTCCTGTGCAACTGGTGCACATACAATTCGGGTCGGGTCCGGGTCGACCCGGATCCGCGCACTTTTATTTATTTATTTTTTTTGAATTTTATTTTTTCACTTCAGGTTGTTACCTTTATATTATATGCTTGTGACCTTTGTGTTATATAAGTGTGACCTTTGTGTATAAATGTAATGACCTTTATATACTCTAACTTAGAAAAAAATGAAGAATTTTAGCAAAATTTGTACATATTTACGTTTATGTAATATTAGTTGCACATATATTCATCCTTAAAATGCACTGAAGTTTGAAAATTTCAATTTTTTTTCAAAGTTATGAATTATAAAGGTCATAATATTTGTACATAAAGGTCACAAGAATTGTACATAAAGATTACAACAATACAACATAAATGTCTTAATTTGAAGCGAAAAAACCTGAAAATCTTCATTTTTTCCTAAGTTACTAAACATAAAGGTCATAACATTTATATATAAAGGTCACACTTATATAACGTAAATGTTACATCCTTACAACATAAAGGTAACAGCTTGAAGCGAAAAAGAAAAAGAAAAAAAAGGAAAATCCAAGTGCGCGGATCCGGGTCGAGTCGCCCCAGTTGCACCAATCCAGATCCGTGCACCTAGTGCACAGCAACATTTGCCTTTTATTGAAGGTCTTCTTTTTATATATATAGATCTCCATCTTCATGTAATGTTCTTCTTCTCTTTTTTTTTTTTTTTTTTGTTTTGTTTTACTATGTCTCTTATCTTCTCTTCTCTTCTTCTTCCTTTTTCCAAATCCTAATTTTGTATCTCATTATATGCACTTTTTCTTTGACTTCACCATAAATGTACTCTCATCATCTTCTTCTTAATTTTACTAATATTGGTCTCGTGCGATGCTTGGGCACATAAATGTTGACACCAAAAATAATTTTTTTTTCTTGAAAATAATTTCAATCTAATTTTTACCTATGTGATGCACGATCATAAAATTTAAATATTTTAGGTTTGATGTATGTAAATTTTAATTTATAAGAAAAAAATTCAATATCAATTAGTATTCATGCGATGCATGGATATATATAAAAATTACAAGTGTCGTAATTTTAAAATGTATATAATATCATTAAAGTTGATGTGCACTTAAATTTAATGACTATTGGATTACAATCATACTGAAAATGTCAATATAACCAAACTAAAAATTGGGATATATGAATTCTAAAAATTTATATGAGATGGTATCATGATAACAATATTAAAATTTATTTCATATACTCTTTCATTATAATATTCAATCCATGTTTACATTTTACAATTTTGTGACCAAAAATTGCCATTGCTTTTGAAAACATTAATTTATAATAGAGAGAAAAAAAATTATTGCATATCCATTTGAAATTTATCGATTAATGATTTTGAATAAGTTTATTACTCTCTTAAGATTGATGAATTTTTAGAGGTACAGGTATCAAAAAATGAATATAATGATTTTGTATTTTACTTATTTTATTAATCAATCACCAAACGTAGAGTAATATTATGATATCAGTTCATCTTAAAAGTAAAAAATACTATTCATTTAAGTAAAATATTTGATTATACAAATAATAAAGCATTTATTATAATTAGCATGTATACACAATCTATATTCAACGTCAATATAGCTAAACTAAACTTTAGGATAAGTTGAAGAAAAAACTTATGTGAAAGGGTCTCATAATAAAAATATTAAAATTCATTCCATATACTATTTCATTATAATATTCAATCTTTATTTTCATTTTACAGGCATTGCTTTCGAAAACATAATTAATTTATAAGAAATTTGAATATATTATATATTTATTCCATATCCATTTGGAATTTATTGATTAATTATTTAGAATGATTTTATTATTTTCTTAAATGGATGAATTTTCAGATGTACACATCTCAAAAAATCAATATAATCATTTGCTATTTTACTTCTTTAATTAATCAATCATTAAAAATAGAGTAATTCAACTCCTCAACTTCTTCATGTTGGGCAAAATCACCAATCTGCACTCCCGAACTATCCATGAGTTGATTACGAGAATGTGCTAGAGCAGATACTTGGGTATGAGTGCGGCTATAGCAGCTAAGACTTGATCTTGACTCTGTATTTCAGTCATTTTTCCATAAGTAGTCCTTTCAGACGGCCATTGATAATTGTTTGTTGTCATCTCCTCCAAAATATATATACATGGCCTCCATAGGACTCTTTGCTAGCAACGCTCCTCCCGTCGCTGCGTCTATCATTGCTCTTGTGGATCCAAACAATCCGTTATAAAAGAAACATACTTGTTGATCCCTCGGAAATCCATGTTGAGGACATCTTCTCAACATATCTCTAAATCTCTCCCATGATTCTCCTAAAGACTCCCAATCGAGTTGTTTAAATTTTGTGATCTCGCTCGTTATCTTCAATGTCTTACTTGGTGGAAAATACTTGAAGAGAAATGTCTTGCTCAACTCATCCCAACTAGTAATCGAGCTCGATGGAATGGAATTGAACCCCAACTTCGCTTTATCTCGTAGTGAGAATGAGAATAAGTGAATCTTGATCGCATCATCAGAAACCCAATTCAATTTGATTGTGTCACAGACCTCCAAAAATTACGCCAGATGCTCATTGGGATCATCTAGATGATTTCCACCAAATTGGTTTTGTTGCACCATAGTTATCAGGGCTGGTTTGAGTTCAAAACTATTTGCCTCAATTGGTAGTCTCACAACTCCCCTTCTGTTTTGTTGAGGTTGAAATAATCTCGAATCGCCCTTTGTTGAGCAGGAACATTCGGTTGATTATTCTCACATCCTCCATTCCCCGGTGGTACTTGATTTCTGTTTTGATAGTCAGCCATTTGATTGAATACAACTTTTTCTTTGCTTTGTTGCTTCTGCAGGTTGATTCAATCTTCGGATCAGGTTCAATCAGAGTCGCCCTTTTGGAGCGTGTGTTCATGCACTACTTAAAAACAAAAACAAGAGTATTTCAGACATTATCTGAGACGAAAATAAAAGAAAAAATAAAACTGATTTTTTTTTTCAAAAGCAAATAAAACCCTAGATTAAGATCAGACAAAAATATCAAATATTAACTATTCCAAAACTCTAGTCCTCAGCAACGGCGCCAAAAACTTGATCGAGGGTCTATTTCTAGTCTATACCGCAAGTGTACAATGTCAACTATAGATAGGGCGAGCAAAGTCGATCCCACAGAAACTATTGAATTAGAATTTAGTTAAGTACCTAATTACTTTACCTAATTTTATCTAGGTGACCGAATTGAGAATTGAATTAACTAACCTAACTCTAAAAACAAATAAATTGAATAAAATATGGAACAAGCAATATCAAGAAAATTATGATTCAAACAAGGATCCTAAGACAACGATTTCATTCTACTTCAATCGAGTTTACTAATCTAGCAAAATCAACCTCAAATCCAATTATTTTATGTGAGCAATCATGATTGTAGAGTAACCTCTCTCTCGAGCAACTTAACATGTTGATTGATTATTAATGTATGTTTCTCTACCTCGCAGTTAATAACGAACTCCTAAAAGCTCCTAAGATCGTATTCTCACCCTAATTATTTACCAGTCTCTTGATCCAGACAATTTAATTGAGTCATGCATTCCAAAATCTATAATCAGATATCCTCTCTCGATCTCAATCCAATTAATTAGAACATGTATACATTTGATCAGGATTCACACATGGAATAAGCACAAGGAAACATGAATAAAATATCATGAAATAGAGGAAAGATTAAAACTAGATATTCAACAAGAAATCCATAGAACTACTCTTGTGTCCTAAGATCACGAGACCCCTAGCCAAAAACCATGTTCGTAAAACAAAATAAATTACAAAACGACATGATCAAAAATAGAAATAAAATTTAAAAGCTTATTGAATTGGTGATCATTGGTTGCTCTTCTTGACTCTTGAATCTTCAATTCCTTACCTTTTTGCTTGCTCTCAAGATGTGGATCTGTATTTTTGATGTGGATGAATGCCTCCTAATCTATGAATCTCCCCCCTTTGTTTTGAGTCAGAAAGTCTCAATTTATATCTCACAATTAGGTTTGGATTAGAATTCTAGTCGAAACGGGGTCTGAAACGGCCAAACGAAACGCGGTCAGGCCTGATCCGGAGACCCGACTCATATCGGACAACAAAACAGAAATCTGGGGTGAAAAACGCATGACCCGAGCGGGTCACCGGTGACCCGGGTTAGGTCGATGCTTCGAATTTCGCTAGTTACTCAGCTCATACATTAAGACCCGATCTCACCTGGCTTATGACTTCCAAACTCTTTTTGACCCATTTTTTGCTCGAATTGGACTTTGACATATTCATAAAAGTTATAGCCCTTGAAGTTATCTATCTAATGACACTAATTTCAACCTAAGATCAGTTTTCTACACCAAGTTATGCCCAATTTACTGGATTTATGTCAAGACGAAAATTAGGACATTCTTGCACGACTTTCAACTTCTTGTGATATTCTGCTTTCTTGGAGGCAGAATTGATGAAAACTTTCAACATGGAAGTTGTAGAACTCCATCTTTATCTTTCCAACAAGACAAGAATCATCAAATTTGGACTCCTAGAGCTCGAGATATGATTTTTCTTCCATAACTGCGCATTATCGACTCCCTGTCTCGACTCCAACTTGACATTAAATTCTATTGGACTTTAATTTTGTGCTAAAATCTATCAAATTCCTTTCAAATCAAGCAAAAACGTGAAATCTTAAAAAGATAATGAAATGTAAATAAAATCCCACCATTGCATGTTTTTCAATACAAAATGATATGACATTAAGCTCCAAAGTGCATCAAATAACGAATTTATCAGTATATTGTTTTATTCATGATAACCTATACATTATATAAAATATAAATAAATAATTGAGTTATACTTTTGGGTTGGAAATTGTTGGAAAACACTCTCATTTTCACTTTTGGAGGGTAATTGCTATACTATATTGTGTGTAAGTGTATATATTTTATCACTAATTTTAAATATTGCACTAATATAGTTCAATATATTATACTATTATAAATACGAATATAAAATTCATTTTAATATGTATCTATTGAAAAGAATTTTTTTAAGAAGAACCGTAGAATTTTTTCTACTGTTAATGACACGACCCCACTTATTGAACCAACATAATACGAATTTTGAATATAATATAGTTTGAAAATCTGCTTTACTTTTTTTTTTTTCCATAACGTAACATCAACAACACCTTATTCACACTCATATAAAAGAGGTTCAACATACCAACAACCCATAAAAACTCTACTTGTTAATCCACCAGTAATATTATGTTATATAATATAAGAAACAACCAGAAGTGGTTTAATATTCACAAGCAAAACCAAAATAAACCACTATTCTGCCCAACAGGTCGTCATCTATGTACATGAGTGCTCAAAACCCAGCAGAACCACAGCTTGCCCAGTGCAACCATAATATTATACATTATTAAAATTACCTGCAAAACATAAATTACATGAGATAAAATCCCAGTAAGCAGAAATTATACATTGTAACATGCTTATTAAATAAATTTGTTCCCATGTATCATCACTTGAACTTCTCACTTGAAACTCTTTCTTGAACTTCTCACTTGATATCCACACTTGAAACCCTTTCTTGAATTTCTCACTTGATATCCTCACTTGAAACCCTTTCTTGAACTCCTCACTTGACATCCTCACTTGATTGACATCCTCACTTGAAATCACATATTTCGTTTCTAAGGTTCGAACACTCACCTAGTTCATTTCTAACACTCAAGCACTCATCTAGTCCATTTCTAACACTCAAACACTCACCTAGCATTTCTAACACTCAAACACTCACCTAGTCCATTTCTAACACTCATACACTCACCTAGCCATTTCTAACACTCAAACACTCACCTAGCATTTCTAACACTCACCTAGCATTTCTAACACTCACCTAGTCCATTTCTAACACTCATACACTCACCTAGCCATTTCTAACACTCAAACACTCACCTAGTCCATTTCTAACATATTCATTGGGGTTTCAGTACACCCTGTTATCCTCAGCATGCGCTCAATGTATTCATTGGGGTTTCAGTACACCCTGTTATCCCCAGCATGCGCTCAATGTATTCATTGGGGTTTCAGTACACCCTGTTATCCCCATCATGAGCACAATACATAAACTACCACGCGACCACAGTAAAAAATACTCATACGAGTAACTTCACTTAACATCGCACTTACTTTATCTCTATCAGTCTATGCACTCATAAATTCATTTTGCAGTAATCACCAATTCACAATTCAACCCGTATAATAGGCATAGTACCAACATATCATCAAATAATACAATTATTACATGATAATACGAATTTATGCTTTGCAGTTCAAGTAAATTTCTACTTACCTTACTTTCCAGAATGATTATTACGTAACTTCTTGTCTCTTTTGTGCATCTACAACTAATCTAAAAATAATATACTACTTTATTAGTATAATAAAATTCCAGACTAAATAACTTTAGGGAAAACAATTTGCATTTATAAAATTAAACTGTAACTTAATTAAATAATAATAATTACCAATTAGTTCTTATAAATACGTACTATAGTCAATGACAAGCGTGTGTATATTTATATGTATATTTTATCCCTCAAAACAAATTTGTATCAACAAGTATTCTTAGTTAATTAATCTTAAACAATTTCTCGGTCAAACAGACTTAATTAACTTTATTTACCCTTAATATTAATATAAAGCAATTAAAATTATGTTTGTAAATTTGTGTAGGATTATTGTAAACACATATAATTCAGTTTTGTCCATACAAGAATTCCCAATTAAATATATTAAGATACTTTATGTTATTTCAACTAGCATGTGTGTGTATATATATAATCGACTTAGGAATTATAAATAATGATACCATGGATAATACTTGAAGCTCAATTTGAAGAAGTAATTAAAGTCCGTACCTCTTTGTTCAACTTCTACATGCTTTTTCCCCACTTATCTTTCTTTGTCTATTTTCTTCCACTTGTTTTCTTATATTTTACTTATATATTTTTCTACTAATGTTATCTAAGCATGAGTCAATTCTCATGATAAGTTCTAGGTGTCATCATGCCACCTCTTACTTTACTACATTATTTTAACTTTTGATCATTAATATCATAGATATTTTTCTTATTTGACCATTAATCTAAATAAGTAAATATCTATATATATATATATATATACACACACACGTACTGCATCCACATATCATATATCCATTTATCCCAATAATTCTGTTTTCCAAACAACTAATATTAACATAAAATATTGAGATCTAATTTCTCATTAATACTCTTTAATACATAAGTACTAACACATAAACTAGGGGCTTTTAATTACTTACAATAAGAAACAAGCCCAATATTTAACCAATTTAAATAAATGAATAAATAAATAAAACAAACACATTATATAACATCAATGTAGACTCAAGTACTATCACATAATAAATAACATGCAATTCATAAAATGCATGGATGCATGAACTATATTGATTATGAGTTATGAGAGTCTCGGTTCTCACAGTTAATATTTCTCTTCATCGTTTTGTTATTGTCATTGATTAATTTTTGATACCAGTCTCCTAAAACAATTAATCTTTTAAAAATTATGAAAAAAATATTCAATTTAAATTTGATACGATAAAAAGGGAATCTAAACCAGTGTTTTCATAACCGGACCAGACCGATCGGTTCAACCGGTTTAATCGGGAACCGGTTCGAAAACAACATAATAACCGTTTACGGTCAACCCGGGAAAAATCGGGCAAAAACCGATCAAACCGGTTATAATTGGAAAATCGGAAAACCGACTGACTATCCTTTTTTTTTTAATTAAATTTTTATTTTTCACTTAAAATTAAAAGTAAAAAAATTCTTTATAAATTAATAAACAATTAAATATATCCTTCCCCAAATTCCAAAACGTCCATGAGAAGATGGTTGAAGGAGATGATGTGATTTGATCAAATTATCAAGATTTTTACTTTGTCATGTTATATATCTAAATTTTAGTATTTAATTTTTAGTTTGAGATTTTATTATGGATTATGGAGCATGTAGTATGACACTTTATGACTTTTGTGTTGCTACTTTATGACTTGATTGTGTTTATTTCAATATGAATCTTATAAGTGTATATTTTTTTAATATAACATAAATAATATTGAAAAAAAATAGACAAAGATCATTTTACCGGTTGGATCAGCGGTTCAACCGATCCGACCCAAACCGGTTTGGTCACCGGTTCATTTATGAAAACACTGATCTAAACAATTAATTGAAAAAAAAGTTTTCAAACTTAAATTTTCCAACATACTTAAATTAGTTTTTTAATCAATTTCATTTATTAATTAAAAAAATTAAATATGGAAGGTTGAAAGTTTGACTTTTAATGAAGGGAAACAGTAATCATTTTGTTATTATAGATATAGATAGATATAGATTTGTATGTTACGATTTTTAATATTCCACCTTCAATAAATGAACAACTAATATCTCATGAGTTTGCAACTAATATATTAAAAGAAAATTGAGGAAAATGTTAAAAATCTCATAGCGGACAGTTCTTAATATGTCCACAGCTAACTTGCATTGATCTCATCTCTTCGTTATATGAAAAGTGAAATGAATGATGTCAACAGTGAACACATGTTAATGTGTCCACGGTGGTAAGGTAGCAAGACTGAAACAATTGATACTCAAGAGTATACAACTAATAGTTTCATCAATGTCTTGGAATTATTTCAAATGTTTCATCATTTTTTTCCTTAAAAATTCTGCAAATCACGATTTCATCATCTTTTTAGTCAAATTTTCTGTCAATATTTCAAAATTATTGTAACACATTGTGATTTGAAATCAACTATAAAATCAACGATACTGTGTAAAAGAGAATGAGAAGGAAAAAAAAAAAAAACCTTCTTAATTGACTTCTTTGCAATTTCAAAAACAATTAATAACAAGAAGATAGAGAAGAAGAAATGTGATGGGGAAATTAGCTCTCTGCTCGAGAAGAAAAACACAAGTGTTGCACTCGATCAGATCTGTCAAACCAGATCTGCTCGACTGCACCAGGGGGAGTAGCTGATAGGGAAATTAGCTCTCTGCTCGAGAAGAAAAACACAAGTGCTACACTCGATCAGCTCTGTCAAACCAGATCTGCTCGACTGCACCAAGGGGAGTAGCTGATGGGGAAATTAGCTCTGTGCTCGAGAAGAAAATCACAAGTGCTGCACTCGATCAGCTCTGCCAAACCAGATCTGCTCGACTGCACCAGGGGGAGTAGCTGATGGGGAAATTAGCTCTCTGCTCGAGAAGAAAATCACAAGTGTTGCACTCGAACAGCTCTGCCAAACCAGATCTGCTCGACTGCACCAGGGGGAGTAGCTGATGGGGAAATTAACTCTCTGCTCGAGAAGAAAATCACAAGTGCTGCACTCGAACAGCTCTGCCAAACCAGATTTGCTCGACTGAACCAGGGGGAGTAGCTGATGGGGAAATTAGCTCTCTGCTCGAGAAGAAAATCACAAGTGTTACACTCGAACAGCTCTGCCAAACCAGATTTGCTCGACTGCACCAGGGGGAGTAGCTGATGTGGATAGAGGAAAGATTCTTCATATAGTAATTCAGAAAATAATGGAGATAATTAAATAAGTATTTCATAGGGAGAAATCCAGCAGAGCACACCCAAAGCGGATCCAGCAGAACACACCCAAAGTGGATCCAACAGAACACATCCAAAGCGGACTCAGCAGAACATGCGCAGAACAAAACTCAGCAGAACAGCCCAGAGAACATTTGGCAGACGAACAGAAAAGGCAATCATCAAGGAAGGCCACGTGGCAAAATCTAAGAGACAAAGAGCTGATGAATCCGTTACATATAGGACAAAAGAGAATAACCTCCTAACAAACCAAAGAAAAGGAATAATCAGGGAACAAGAAAGAGAATTCTAGAAGAGGCCACCTAAGAAAGAGAAACAGGGAGAAGAGTATAAATAGGAGGAGAAAAAGAGCACAGAGGGCAGTTTTTGGAGTCTAAGGAAACATTTTTAAGCAACATTCATTGTATTCCTCTTCTTTAGAGAGAAAAGTTTTTTTTCCCGTACAAGATATTATGAGTCATATGTATTTGATTTCCTTTTCCATCAAGTGATTTCTTTAATATTCATGTTAATTACTTGATCTTATCTATTTTTGTTGATACCTCAACAAAATGTATAAGAAAAATAAAAATCGATAAGAAAAAGAGATTAAAAGGAAGAAGGAGATAGAAGAAGAAAAAGAAAAAGAAAAAGGAAGACCAAGCAAGTTAACAAGAAGCTGATAGAGAAGAAGAAGAAAATTAATGTAAAACAAATAAGAAAATAGATTAAAAAGAAGGAGGAGATAGAAGAAAACAAGGGTGGGGCTATACACATTCCCCACCTACTTAACACTCCAAAAAAATTAATTTCTATTTTGATAAAGATAAATATATACTTATTATTGATTTAAAAAAAAAATCATTCAAACCACATCCACTATATGGAGAGTTGATTATGGGGAGTTTTCCAATTCTATTGATATGGCAAATGCCCTTATATACATGATTTACACTTGGTTAAGAATGGTAAGAGAACAATCTATAAGATACATACAACAATAATATCTCCCTAACAAACTATGTTAATTCGGCAATATCTCCTTTGATACGCCCCCGCAAAATCGACGTCCCGTCGGCGACAGAGATTTTGGAACGGAGATCTTGGAACCGTGTTCGTGCGAGCGGTTTTGTCAACAAGTCAGCGAGCTGATCTTCGGTGGCGACAAATGAGACAGTGAAGATCCCTTTGGTGGACAGATCCCGAACAAAGTGTAAATCCAAGGCAATGTGTTTCATGCGGGAGTGCAGCACAGGATTAAGAGTTAGGCGTGTCGCACCAAGGTTATCACACAACAGGCGAGGAGGTGAATCTAATGAAATACCGAGCTCGCGAAATAGATGATAAAGCCAACACACCTCAGATGCAGTAGAAGCGAGGGCACGATACTCGGCCTCAGTAGACGATCGAGCAACGTCGCGTTGTTTCCGAGACCTCCAAGATAAAGGCGTTGAGTCCAAAAATATGTAGTATGCAGATGTAGATTTACCATCCGACGGATCACCACCAAAATCGGAGTCGGAATACGCAGTGACAGTGAGTGATCTGGGTTTACGAAGCAACAACCCGTGATGGAACGTGCCCTGAAGATAACGAAACACCCGTTTGACTGCCATCCAATCAGCTGCCGTTGGACAAGACATGGATTGTGCGAGTTTATTCACAGCGAATGCTATATCAGGTCGAGTCATGGTGAGGTATTGAAGTGCCCCAATAGCACTCCGATACTTGGTGGGATCAAAGTTCCCCGAAACAGACAGAGATTGAGACGTTGCCATGGGAGTAGTAACAGGTTTCGAGCCCGCCATGTCAAACCTGTGTAGTAAGTCATTGATATACTTGTGTTGAGAGAGTAGAAGGCCTTCTCGACAACGTGACACCTCAATCCCAAGAAAGTATTTAAGAGCCCCCAAGTCTTTAACAGCAAACTGTCTCTGTAAATGAGAAATTAAGGATCGAACAACATTAGTACTAGAGCCAGTGATAATTATGTCGTCGACATAGACGAGAACAAATAAAGAGATAGATTGGTGGCGAAGATAGAAGAGACTGTGGTCAGCTTGAGATTGCTGGAAGCCAAATTTTACCAAGGCATTGCCCAATGTTTGATACCAAGCACGGGGGGCTTGTCGCAAGCCATACAGAGATTTCTGAAGACGACAGACATGAGAGGGGAATGACTTAGCGACAAAGCCAGGAGGTTGTAGCATATAAACCGGTTGAGCAAGGTGACCATGCAGAAAGGCATTGCTAATGTCAAACTGTTGCAGTTCCCAACCATGATAGAGAGCAAGAGAGAGAATTGTGCGAACTGTGACCGGTTTAACCACCGGGCTAAAAGTGTCAAGATAATCAAGACCAGGCCGTTGGTGAAAGCCCTTGGCCACGAGACGGGCTTTGTAGCGGTCAATAGTGTCATCCGGACGTCGTTTAATGGTGAAAACCCATTTACATCCTATTAAGTTGCCATTAGGAGGAGGGGGAACCAAATCCCACGTGCCATGTCGGGATAGCGCGGTCACTTCATCAGCCATGGCAGCCCGCCAATGAGCAGATTTGAGCGCTTGAGAGGCAGTTGTTGGAATATGTTCTGTTGCAGGAGATGGGACAGCAACGGTATGCGCCGAAGGGGGATGAGCAAGAGATGGTGGTAGAGAGGAGTCAAAACCCTCAAGTCTAGTGGAAACTTAGCGGTGACGAGTGCTGCGACGGGCAGGCTCCTATGGTAGTGGGGCCGAAGCCTGTGGGGCAACAGGCTCAGATGGTTGAGGTTGGGCCGGAGGAGGGGCCAACGTGGCAGTAGTCCGAGGAGGAGGACCTAATATAGACAGCGGCACAGTGGAGGAAGCAGGTGATGCAGGCGGCGGAGTAGGGAGCCCAAAATCAGCGACTTGATCTTCGGCGAAGCGAACATGCCGTGAGACATACAACCGGCCAGAAATAGTATTAAAACACTTGTAAGCACTCTGCGTAGAGGAATAACCAACAAATATACAAGGTCGCGAAGCTGGCTGCAATTTGCTCGAAGAGTATGGCTAGAGCCAGGGGTAGCATATACAACCAAAGACCCGCAACTTAATGTAATTCGGTTGCCGAAAGAAGAGAGCTTCGAAAGGACTTTTAAATTTTAACACAGAAGAAGGCATGCGATTGATCAAATAAACAGCCGTCTGAAATGTATATGACCAAAAAGACATTGGTAATTTTGCATGATATAATAACGTTTTACTAGTCTCAACAATATGACGATGGCGACGTTCCACAAGACCGTTCTGCTCCGGGGTATGAGGGGCGGTTGTCAGCCACTGGATCCCATGGGACTCAAGATAAGGACGAAGTGCAAGAAATTCGCCCCCGTTGTCACTATAAAAATTTCACAAAGTATACCCAAATTGTTTTTCAAGTAAAGGATGCAACTTCACAATTATATCGCGAACCTGCGATTTCTGAGATAATGGAAAAAACCAGCAATACTTGGTAAAAGCATCAACCACCAACAGATAAAACCGATAACCATCAATAGAATAAGTTGTCGGACCCCAAACGTCCGTATATAAATAATGTAACGGATGCTGAGCAATTAAAGAGTTCGCCACAAACGGCAATTTGTGAGTTTTGCAACATAGACAAGACGTGCAACTAACATCCGCCATGCCGGATTTATTTAAAGGTAAATTAAATTGTGAAATTATAAAAGAGCTAGTCTTGTGGGAAGGATGTCCAAGCCTGGAATGCCATGTGGAAAAGCTGGTGCGAAGGCCAACAGCACCAAAGTTTACAGAGACAGGCGACGGACATAGGTGGTATAGGCCATCCTTACACGGACCGCGAACCAAAGGCGCCCCCGTGCGCCGATCCTTAATAACAAACCAGAGTGGAAAGAATTCCACCGATACATCATTATTTGCAGTGAATTGATGAATGGATAATAAATTTTGCTTAGAGCTAGGCACATGCAACACATTTTTGACCATAAAATTGCGAGAAGGGAACCGAAAAATAGAAGTACCGGTATTCGTGATGGGAAGAGAAGAGCCATCAGTCAATTGAACCTCCTCCGTCCCGTCGTACTCGGAATGCAGCGAGAGTCCCCCAAGGTCACGAGTAATGCTGTGAGTAGCCCCGGAATCCAGAAGCCATGCATTGGGGTGAGGTTGTGGTGTTGGTGAACGTGCAAGGTTGACATGTGGGGAGTTGGCAGTGACTGTGAATTTCCAACAATACGTTGCGCTGTGGCCAGTACGGGTGCACAATTGACAAGCAATATTGGAGCCACCGGGCTGGACAGAAGGAGCACTCGTCTGATCTTGACGTCCACGGCCACGGCCAGAGTTACCACCGCGATTGCGATTGGACGTGCTGCCTCGGCCAGAATATTTTTGGGGCCGTTGCTGCGTAAAATTGGCAGATACAGTGAGATCACTCTGTGGGCTATCCAATGCATCTAGGTACTTTTCCTGTGCAACAAGAAGATCAAGAAGTTGAGCAAAAGATAACGAGACAGTTTGTGCACGGATGGAAGCGGCAAGATCACGAAATTTTGGGTGCAAACCACCCAACACATAGATCGTAAAATCATCATCTGAAACAGGCGATTCAATCAGGGACAGTTCATCAGCCTTCGATTTCAGAGAGTGAACAAACTCAGAAACAGATTTTGTGCCTTGTTTCGTATTCTGGAGATCGCCCTTCAATTGCATGACTCTGGCACGCGATTTACTCGCGAAGATAGAATGGAGGGCAGTCCATGCCGTAGCAGACGAAGAAGAAGAGGTGATGTAGGGGGAGACTTCGTCCGTCAGAGATCCCTGCAAGAACGCATATACCAACTGATCTTGACGAAACCAAGCTTTGTAAGTGGTGGCGGAATGTCCAGGCGATGGAATTTCGCCGGTGACATAGCCGAGGAGATCATGGCCATTGAGGATCGCCATGACCAAGGACCTCCATTGCGGAAAGTTCACGGGGGAGAGTTTGTGCGAAGCAGGGAAGGGCGTGGTAATGACCATCACTGAGTTGGGGAATCAGCAGAAACAACAGTTTGCATGGTGGAAGACTCAGAGTCAGTGACCATGGCAGAAAGTAGCAGAGATAGGGTTAAAGGTGAAAGAGTGCGTGAGATAGAAAGTTAGAATTGCAGAAGCGTGAAAAGTGGATCGTGAATTACTGATACCATATGGAGAGTTGATTATAGGGAGTTTTCCAATTCTATTGATATGGCAAATGCCCTTATATACATGATTTACACTTGGTTAAGAATGGTAAGAGAACAATCTAGAAGATACATACAACAATAATATCTCCCTAACAAACTATGTTGATTCGGCAATATCTCCTTTGATACACTAAACACAACCCACATGACCCTCTACACGTATACATCACTCATCTTCTTCATCTCATTACCTTATTCCACATTTCTAACTCCATTTAAAACTTCAAAAGTATATTAAAAGATTCACCCACTGAGTCAAATTATATCATGGAGCAAGAAATAGCATAAGAGATGAAAATGTAAATTCAAAAGTTTCATTTTACCTATTTATTATTTTGTATAATGTTGGAGAAAAAAGACTAGTAGAAGAAATCACAGAAACCACGATAATATGTTCGAGAATTTGCGACAATATGTTAGGCCAGTATAGGTCAAACATAATGAAGTGTGTTCGGTCAGTACTGTCGAAAATCCTTTACAACGTTGGACCACTAGCCGAACACCCTTCATAATGTTTTGCCACTAGTTGAACACCTTTCACAACGTTCCGCCAGTGCTGGCCGAACACCCTATACAACATTCGACGAACCAGAATCGAACATATTCTGATTGGCGAATCTAGTTTCAAATTTTTAACCATTGATTTTCAAACCAAAACTCAACATTATCACATGAAATTCATAAACAGACTCCCTAAACACGATTCCAATGCAAAATTTAAACAAGTTTCACTCACTTTTAAACAAACTTGTTCGATCTTAAGTCATTCAATCAGGATTGTGGGGTATAATTTTAGGGTTTGGAATTGAATTTGCAATAATTAGGGTTCTTCAAATAAGTGTGGAGATGATATTGGAGTGTGTATAGAATTTTATTTTATTTTGTATTTATTTTATTCTTTTATAAAGGGTACAATTATAATATGATGAGAGTGTTTAGAAATTTTAAGTAAATTTGAATTTAATTGTAGTTATGTTTAGAAATTGGGGTGTGTTAAAATAAATAATGGGGGTGTGTATAGTTTGAAAAAAAAAAAAAAAAGGAAGAGGAAGACACTAGAGCAACACAGAAGAGAGAGAAAAATAAAAGAGAGGGAGAAAGAGAAGACTCATTCGGGCCAAAACAAATTAATATGTTAGGTCGGGGTACGGATCTTAGATCCATCCCCAGATACACATGAGTTTTAACCTAGTTTTTAATGTAATTTCTTTTATCTTTTAAGAAATATTCGTAATAAAATCATGGTTTTTAGTATTAGTAAAAAAGTCATTTCAACATGCTATTGTAATTTGAATCATCATAATATTTCGATATGATTAGAGGTCATGTTTCTGGTTAACAACCATGTTAGATCCTATATGTCACATCTTAATTCAGAAACTAAAAATAAATTAATTAATGTTGATTTGTGTGAAAACATAGTGCTTTTACATGAATTCAAATTAAAACTATTTTCTTTTAATTTAAATTCACCTAAATGGAATCTGACTTAGATCTTTTTTTTTTTTTAAATGTACTTATATTGTTATATGTGGCATTTGATGTGATTATTTTGTTTGACCCATGGACTTAGATGGTAAAAAAATACCATTTATAGTTTGAATTACAATTGTGACTTGTGAGTTAAATCTTTTTTTTTTTTTTTCTAAATGTAGGAAATAGGATTAAAATGTTATTTCGGAAGAGAAAAAATGGTGATATACCTTGCTAAAGTTATATAACCATGATTAAATTGTCTTTTTTTTTTTTTTTAAATGTGGCGTTTTTCTTTCTTTCAATTACATATATTATTTAAATATGTTACCAACTTTGTTTTAGGTTTGAATTTATATTGAATCTTCTCTTATTTTATCTAAAAAGATGCGCTCGACTTTTTCTCTAATTTATGTATTTATAAATTTCAACGGGTTATTAATTAGGCAAAAACTTTTATGCACCGGTTGCACGGATCTGTCCGTGCAATCGGGTCGACCTGTTCACGCGTCCAAAAAGCGCCTGCAGGCGCGTCCCACGCGCCTGAACACTTGTGTTGAAGCTCATCCAATTTTCGCTCCAATAGACCAACATTTGTGTATAGTTAAACCAACCATTGTGTATAATTAGGCCAACCATGTGTAGGTAGGTCTAACTATATACAAAGGTATATCTAACATATATAAAGGTATGTTTAACTATATACAAAGGTATGTCTAACATATATAAAGGTATGTTTAACTATATACAAAGGTATGTCTAACATATACAAAGGTATGTCTAAGTATACATAAATGTATGTCTAACACAACGTAAAGGTATGTCTAACATAACGTAGTGGTATGTGCCAAAATTCAAAAATCAAGCCAAAAAAAGACAAAGCATGAAATTTGGGCAGAACTGGTATGTTTAACATAGTTTAAAGGTATGTCTAACATAACGTAAAGATATGTCTAACATAACCTATTGGTATATGATTTTTTTCAAAAATCATATGCGAAAAAAAAAAAGATACGGTCCCCCGACCCGGATCCAAGATCCATGCACTTGATTCACAAGATACTACTCTATTAATTAAATTTACATTTTTAAGAGAGAGCCCATTAAAATAAGTTGTGTCATATAAAGTAGTATATTTAAATTTTTAGCCAATTATAATTATTTTTAACACAAATTCAATGAGCATGATAGGTTCTCGTGGTTCAAGTCATCAAAAACACATATTTGCTTTAATTTTATGTTATAGATTAATCTACAAATTATGAACATGAATTTATCATTTTAATAAAATTGTCCCATTAAGTTCTGTGATTCGTGATAATTGAATCATGTTTACATAACAATCGATGTCATCGTAATTATAATAATGTTGTATAAGATTGTGTTAACTTTTATCAACTATCATTTCTGCACTAGGTTAAATAAGTTCAAATATTACGGTCTGCTGTATTTTCTATTGTTTATCATTTTTAAATTAATATTTTTTCCTTTTATTTCTTTTTTCTATAATAATAAAGAATATTATGGATTTTTTTACATGAATGATAGTTTTCGTATTAAAATAATACAAAATCTACTACAATATACCGTACATTGTTGAAGGTGCCCTTTAATTTAGAAGTTCACAACTTTGAATTTTCACGGTCACAAATAACTCTTGAAAGTGATGAAATATTTGTGCCATCAATCATAGGGAAAAACTCATGTGTTCCAGTTGTATGGATTTACTCCATGCAACTAAGACGATTGGACCAGAATCCATGCATATTTTGGTTTTTTTTTTTTATTTGGTTTTAGATTGAGACTTTCTTTTTTGTATTGGTGTGACATTTATGTTATATAACTGTGATCTTTACTTACAAACGTGGTGAACTTTATCTTCAGTAACTTAGAAAAAAATGAAATTTTTCATTTTTTTTTTGCTTTAGGTTAAGACATTTATGATGTATTGGTGTTACTTTTATGTTGTATTATTGTGACCTTTATGTACAAATGTCGTGACCTTTATGTTCTATAACTTGGAAAAAATGAAGATTTAAAAAAAAAATCAGTGCATTTTTTGGATCAACATACTTTTATGTGATATTAGTTGCACCTTTATATTCACATTTGCTGAAAAAAAAAAATTCCTATGTTAGTGAACATAAATGTCACACTTATATAATATAGATCCAGTCAACTCGGATCTGATCCGATCACATGTCCACAAGTGCACAGGATACCACCTCTCAACCACGTAATTCATCTTCTCTTTTCATTTGTCTCAAATTATAAATAATCAACTTTCTTTGTTGAAAGTATAGTAAATGGGTCTTTTTCTAAAATACTATTTTAACGTTCATCGGAATTAACTACACATATCTATCACATTTCAATTAACAAGGATTAAATAATTGTATATATAGTAAAACTTTCAAACATCTTAATATAATTATTAATCTTAGTAAAAATAAAAATTGACTATTTTTGTTGGATCAAATACTGGTTAGTAGATATGTATGTAGTGAAGTGCTCAAGTTGGATACTTGTTAAGGTCATACATTAGATTAACCTTAAGAGACTACGTATAATAAAAGAACGCTAAAATTAGTTAATTCAAACAATCAATTATAAAGGATAATGAGTAAGTCTCATGTGAGATTATTTCACGAGTCATTTTATGCAAAATGAATCAACCCACAACTCATACCTAGGATAGTGGGTAAAAATGTTTTACCTTAAAAAAATTATCTTTGAGACCGTCTCATGAAAGGTTTTGTAAAAAATAATTCGAAGCAAACGCACCATATGAACTTATTTGGGAAACATTTTGACATGTAGTATTTTGAATAGATCGATATATTAATGAACATTTTGACATGTACTTTTTTGAATAATAAAGGGAAATTGATTAATATATTAATGAACGTATGAAATTTATGTTTTGATACAAACTAGTAGTGCACCCGGGCGATGCGCGGCTAAACAATGTCTTAAAAGTAAGAAATGAATATATACAATTGTTGAATTAAAAGATATGAATTTAAATAAATATATTTTTCATATTATTTTCTGTATATTGCAATATTAAAAACATCGAACACTTATACTTTCTTTTCACATTACACATTACGAAGTACATACTTCTAATATGAATTACTTTCGTATTAACTTCTAACTTCATAAAACTTTAAATATTTATATTATCTTAAACATTTATATTTAAGTAAATGAATTTAAAAAAGTCTGTTAAATATTTTATCACAAAATATATATTTTAAAATAAAAAAAGACGTTTTAAAAAGAAGACACATGAGTATGTTAATATGAAAAAAATAATTTTCTACAATAAATAATATTATGTAGATTTTATATACTTTAGAAAATTTTAACTTAAGTCTTTTATAATTTATAATATAATTATTTAAACAAAAAATTAATAGTATGTGTAATATAAATACATAAAAAAGATAAATTTTCTCTCTCTTTCATTATAATGTATCATTAATCAAGAATTCTATATATTTTTCCTTTTTTATTATAATATTTAATAGCTTATCAAGAAAGTCATGTAATTTAAAACTATTAAATTAATTTAGAAAATCAAAATGAAATCTTGAAAAAATAAATTAAAAAGAAATTATTTACACATTATCAAATTGATGTGACATTTTTAGGAGGGAAAATGACAAATTAGTAATTTTTGTCAACTTACTTGCTTTTATTATAATATAGATATAGATATAGATGTTACATATGTTTAAACATTTAACTTATTAATTTATCAAACTATAGTAAAGTTAATTTGATAAATTAAATGATAGGACTAACCAAAGCTATAAACAAAAGGTGAGTGACTCAAAATAGTCTAAATATTATAATATGGGATAAAAATAACATAAATTAAGTTGAAATCTCATTTATAACCTAAATACTATAATTTGTGTATAAAATAGTCATGACATTGACATAAAGTAAATTATAGTCAACTCTTAAAATAAAATGACAGAAATGACAGTAAATTAGAGAATCTTAGCAGTAAAGTTTCGGATTTCAAGAGTCTTCATAGATATAGAGATATTTTAGAAATTTTCCTAATGTTGGTTTATTTGTACACGAAAGTATGCTATTTGGTTTTAATCTCAAGCTCACGTAGTTAGTTTGAATTTGTACATGAAAAGTATGTTATTTAATGTCAAAATTAGGGTTGCATGTAGTCTTTTTTCATGGGCCACGAAAACACCAAAAATTAAGGGTTCAAATGTACACAAAAATGTTGACATATGGTTACACGAAAATGTGTTGAAGGGCTACACAAAAATGCTTAAGGTTACACGAAAATGTTGTGTAGGGTTACACGAAAATATGAAGTTTTAAATTATGGATTTTACGAAAATACAAAAATTTAGGGGTTACACGAAAATCAACATCACACATTTTCGTGTAACCCCTAAATTTGTGAGTTACACGAAAATGACATAGGGTTACATGAAAATTAGGATATTGGTTTTCGAATAACCCTATTTTTTTAGGGTTATTCGAAAATTATCATAATTTTTCTAATTTTCGAATAACCCTAAAAAATAGGGTTAGTCGAAAATTAGGATGATAATTTTCGAATAACCCTATTTTTTTGGAAAAATGTTGAAAATTATGATATTTTTCGAATAACCCTATCATTTTAGGGTTATTCGAAAAATAAGGGTATTGTTTGAATAACCTTATTTTTTAGGGCTTATTCGAAAATTATCATAATTTTCAACAATTCCCTGACAACATTAAATAAAAAATTTGTCATTTGACTTTTATTCACTTTATGTCAAATCAATGACTATTTTGGGTAAATATTATACTTATTGAGTTAAAATATGAATATCAATTTACTTAGAGTTATTTTTTACCTAAAGTACAGTGAAGAGGTTAAATTGGGGTATTTTCGCTAAACAAAGGTGTTCAAACTTAAATGCAGCTTTCTCTAAGTCAAACACAAGTCCCCGAGTGCAAAGGAAAACACAAAACCAATAGTATTTATTCTCAAAAGAAATAAATCAAACATTTTTTTCTATATATATTTTCAAAAGATGGCAGTGAACTCAAACTGAGGTGAGCTTCAACTACTTGCAAATAACAGGCTTATTTATATATAGTAACTACATCCCAAAATAAATGTTGATTTAAATTTTTACATATAATTTTCAGGATTGTGATAGAAAATCCAATCTACCCATATTTGAGTTTAATTAATAAGGGTTTTTTTTTTATCTCTTTAACATATTTAATTTGAGATGAGTAAATAGGAGCATCTTTGATATATTATATGTAAATATGTCTTGGAATACGAAAATGACACTTATTTTGTGGACAAATTTTACTTGCTAAAACGACATTTATTTTGTAAAAGCAGGATATCATAAAAAAAACTGTAATCAATTTCTCATTTATAAAATATTTCCATTTTTAGAAATCATTAATAACATTTATTTTGCATTATTAATGAAAAATAAATAAACATTTAATTTAAGAAACTTATTTAAGATATTTATTGTATATAAACTCAAACAAAGAATAAATAGATGAATAAGATACATGAATAAGAGATGATATATATACTGCCTTTCATAATTTTTTTCAGTATAATAAATAAAATATATAATATATTTTTAAAAATCTTAAATGTAATATTCATATTAAATATATCAAATTAAAAAATTGAAATGTATGTTCGAGGGTTTCAATGATTTTTTTAAATGTTTTTATGATAAAATATAAGTGTTAATTTGTTATAAATTGGTATCAAATGTAAAATAAAAATAAAAAATACAAATGGAAATGTATTATAGCTATAGGCATACTTAATAGTTTACACATACAAAACAAAATCAAGTAATATTTATGAAAATATTAGATAAAAGTCGTTATTACAAATTAAACAATTTATTCATTTGAACTACACACGTGTTTTATTTTATCCTTCTAATTTTTTTATTTTTATACACAAATAATTGTAATTTTTTCTTCTTTTTTTTTAACGTATTTATATTTTTAATGGAGGTGGCTTAATGGTTTGAACAAAGGTGATTTTTTACAAATCACACATGATATATATTTTATCAATCTTATCATTATTATTTATAATATTTAATATGGTCGTTTCAATTTATTTGTTTAATCCATATATTAATATATTACTTTAAGTATTTCAAATTTCTAATATTTTCGAATATAATTATTATAACTACATAAAGTTTAAGTTTAAAATACCTCACTATGTACTATTATAAAAATTAAAAGTATTAATGAATTCATATTAAAATAATAATAATCACATTATATATAATATTATAATATTGAATAATTATATATATATATATATATATATCACATATCTTGCAACACTGCTAGTTCAGCTTTAATTAGTAATATAATGCACATATGTAAACTCAACAACTGATTTCGATAGCAACTTATTAAATTATTTCAATTGCTTAATTTGAATACCAGCGAACCCACATGCAATATTGCAACAAAGCATACTGCAGAAAGCCAAAGAACGGAAAATAGAGGAAATGATGAATTTATTTGAGCTTCAAGCTCTATGATCGCAATTCGAAATCCTTCTCCCTGCAACTACATCGAATCAAACCATAGTTCGTCTCATCTACCCAATGTGGGGTCGATGTGTCGAAGGGAGTGTCATCCCATAAGTACTACATAGCAACTCAGTCTTGCATACAAGGGTTCATCATCAGAGTTAAATTATTTGTCATGGAAACTAATATTAGTATGACGCACGAGTGGACGAGCAATGTGTATCTCGTTAATCCATACCTCTCCTTCGCTTGTAAAATTTCCACTGCTTGAGCAGAACCCCGACCCCTTCCTTGAGGCTAGCTCTCCTACCTTCATTGTAGTTCCACAGCTCTGAAATTACGTATCTCCCACTCGGGTTATATTCATTTATCTCAAACAGAGCTGCTGTCACAGCATTGTACACATCCACACCATAGTTTTCCTTCAAGTCTCTCAGTTTTTCGTCATCTTCCATTATCACAGCCTGGAGAAAACGTGAAAGTAGCAAAGATAGATTGAGGCTCATATTAATATGTAGGTTTGAATTTAATAGCATGTATCTATGTGTATCCAAAGAATTTCTGTTCATTTATAGACAGAAGATCCTAAAATCAGAAAATCAGTGTCAGCAAATAGTAATCTATCCATGGCAGCTATAATCTTCAAACTAGAAATTACAACAAAGCGGAGAACAGATAATGCCGAAGTCAGCCAATTAATCACCAACAAACAAATTATTAGGGCAACACAGCAATGAAATATTGATGGAGCTCATCACACTGAAACTGAAACAGACATCTGAAAATAAGATCAACAAGGCAGAAGTGAGAATGGTGTTTGGAAAACACAATCTTTGGTTGTTATCAACTTGCTGCCATCATATTAGGACTATGTTAACATAAAATACGCTCTATTATACCTAAATACGCAACAGTGATGCATAAGCATCAAGTTAACAGAACGTTAGGTGAGAAGAAGGTTGTATATAGAAAAAGAATACTTGTCATGTCCTACATCATGATATACAGGAACACTTCCTATGGGTATTAAACCCAGTTATTATTATCTCTGTTGGACATCTAACTATTGATGGTTCTTTGTTCCAAATTTTGCTTGCATGGATATAGAAGGACATCACTAAATCACTAAATAAAACCAAAAATTAACTCCACAGGGGGCATAGATGCTCCTCTAGTTCCAAATTATTGCTCACGTGCCAAAATAAGGATCTAATTTATTAAATGGAAACTTTTCTTTCCCTCAAAAATTCCTTCACTAGACGTTAATAATGCAACACATATCAAGTCCACTGTTAATTGTGTAAAAGCACACAACTCAAAAAACTGGCATATCCAAATGAGTCTATAAATGTCAGGATAATAATAAAGAATTTTTTTTCCTATTTTCCTGTTTGAAGTTACCAGAACTTGAGAAATGCAAGTAAGCACAACTTAAATTACATAGTTCTGTTCTTGGAGCTAGCAAATAAAAAAACCAAGTTGTGATACACAAATATATTTTGATTCATATGCACTTTTAACAGCATACCTTTTCCTTGCCATCAATATTGACCACCTTTATAGGATGCCATTCAGGATCTTTAAGATACTCCTCCCACAGTGAACACAATTCTGTAGATCTCTCTTCTGCTTCTGCTTCACTATACTTCCTTTTCATTGCATCATGAAATGGCTTGCTTTCAAGTTCCCCCATTCTCTTGACACCAATATGAGAACTTATTGACATGTCTTTCAAGCCCTAAAAAAACAAGTTTTTAGCCACTCACAAGACTTTACACAATAGAAGGAATATAGCCAATTAAACAATAGAGAAATGCTTAATTTGCTAGATTTAATGGTATATCAGAACTTGTGTCAATTGCATGACACATTAAAAGATGAATAAATAATAATTACATCGGAGGATGAAAAAATCAGAAGTGATAAAAGAGGATATTATGTCTTGACATAGAAATTTGAACTATAAAGTCAAATTATAAGCTATTGAAGCTCCCTTTCTCCAGAGACAAACTATTCACATTAAATCACACATAATAAAATCATTGAATGTTCTTTGAAACTGACTTGACTAAGGGGGCTGGATTAGATAAATTAATCAACAATATGGATGACATTTTACCCCACCAATACGAAAGGATTTCTTACCAGTGCAGGAGTAGGAGGAAAACAGATAGAAACTGTGGCTAACCTCTATAGCACAGTAAATTCCAAATCTTCAGATCATCAAAGAGTGATGGCACATAAAATGAACTATTTACTAAAAGAAACTAAAGGGCATAGCAAGGAGTTTAATCAGTCTCTATGTATTAAATACAATTAGAAAACTAACATTAACCAATTCTTTCCGAGCATCTTGTAGCTCATCGTTTCTCATGCGCTCCTGCACAATTAAAGTTTGGTTTAATGCATCCAAATCAGCAAGCTCTCCTTCCTTCTCCCTCATGGCCTTGAGCAGCACATCAACTTTATGCAACACTTCTAAATCACCTTCATCTCCCATGTGCTTCACAACATTTAATTTACCTCTCAACTGCTCAATTTCAAGCTGTACTGCTTGTTTTGCATCCAATTGTTTTTCCAGTTGAATAATTCTCTTATGGAGGTCCTCCTTTTCTCTCTGAAATTACAAAGATCAATAATTGTATGAACTTCACATGTGAAACAAGTCTAGTTGCTATTGTGCCGAAAAATGGAAACAATTGATACCTTCTGTTCTTCAGCCAACTTCAAAACTTTTGCATCAGCTTTTCTTTGTTCTTCGGCAGCTGCTTGAAGTGAGCAATTTTGCACAGCATTCTGGAAAAACAGTTGTTCATAATGGAAGAATATACAAGATAGACAAGGAAGATAACAACAGAACATGGTGTACACTAAATAGCATACAGCTAGACAGCCCAATGAAACTTAATGTGGACATTGAATTTTCTACAGATGGCATTGTATGACAAAACACAGAAAGAGCTTCTTTTGGACAGAATAGAAATCATTTATAGGAGATTGGGCATGTGACAGATGCAATATCAACATGTGTCTGATAAATGGAACGTAATAATTGTTCATAATGGAAGAATATGCAAGATGGACAAGGAAGATAACAAGTGAACATGGTGACAGTGAAAAGCATACAGCTATCTCATCAAGACAGCACAATGAAACATACGATGTACATTGCATTTTTTTACAGATGATTGTATGACCAAACACAAGAGCTGCTTTTGGACAGAATAAAAATCATTTATAGGAGATTGGGCCTATGAAGATAACAACTACAACTCAAAATAACTAAGAAAACATGCAACACCTGTTCAAGGTCTTCTGCGAGCTTTTTTCTCTCTATTTCGTTGTGTGTCTCACGTTTCTTCAGTTCTTGACCTCGGACCTCAAGATCTCTCGTTTGAGTTTCCAGTTGATACTTGAGCTTCTCATGGTCACTGAATATCCTCTTGAAATGATCTCGGGCACTTGACTCAATCTTTCTTATCTCTGATCAACACAAAAGAGTAAATCAGGTTTAAACCTAATTCAATTTGATTTATTTGGAAATGATTAAAACTATATACATGAAATACCTTCATTGTAAGATTGATGAAGATTATCCTTTTCCTTGATCAACTGGCTTAGAGAGCTTTCCGTCTCCTTGAATTTACTCTCTATCTCTATCAAGTGCATTTTCTTTGCCTCAATAACATTTGTCAAATTACCAACAAGCTTCATAGTCTTTCGAGCGTCTTCTTCCATAATATCTGCTATGGTTCTAAGATCTCCAATCTTGCGAAGATTTTCTCCAACAATGTTATTAGAATTATAATCATCTGCACGAGCAACCCAAGCATAAAGATCAGATTTCTTCTCATTCTTTGCTAGCCAATTCCTCTTTCCATGATGATTAGCCTCATAATCTTTCTCAAAGGACATAGCATTGGTAAATCCAGACCAATCCTTACGAAATTCAACAATTGCAGTTCCAGAATGGCCTTGGTAATTCCACAAAGGCCGCACTCTAGTGGGATTGAATCCTCTACCTGTCAACTGATCCCTCAATTCACTACCACTCTTCCCTACGTAACGGCCATCCCTAAAGCTAGTAGGAATGTTGACGACAATGCCGATCCATGGCCAGACAAACATCTCATCACCATCATGGTCTTCGAGGGAATCTCCCTCCACAGGAGGCTTCGAAGGACCAGTTCCACCAGCTATGTCGCTTTCCAGGTACTTAGCCAGCGCAAGGTGATTCGCCTTGTCTCTTGCAGTTCTTTTCTGGGAACTGCAACTACCAATGGAACTTGCGTGCTGCAAAAGATCTTTATACTGGAAGTCGCCCTTTTTTTTCTTAGGGCAGTAGGGGCATGTGTAGGCATGATCAGATAATTTAACCTGGTGTTTACCATTCTTCAGTTCTTCATATACATTCTCGGCATACTCCTCATATTCAGAGTCGCTGACATCAGTGTCTTCCCCAGAACTATGCTCTACTGAACTTCCCATGAGCCCCAATTTCACTGAAAATGAAACAGCATGTAAAGAATATGATGGTATTAAACCACCACAAAATTGTCTCAAATAAATGAACCGTATCATTTAATAGCAAGGGTATGAATGCACCTAATTTGAATTGGTAAAATTACTTGCATCACTAACCAATTAAACCACAACTAAGGTCTTATTTCGCCATATATATGCAAGGACAGACCGAAATGGGGCTGATTGATGTAAAATATGAAATATCTACACAGTTTTTCCCTAGAAAATCTGAATACAATTTTCCCTTCAAATTTGTACTAAATACACATGTTCCTTTTTTTAGGGGAAATAACGTTCTAAAATTTTGCCCCCTCTATATCAAAATCCTGGGCCTGTCCCTGGATATATTGATACCGATACCATATTGCATAAACTAAACTTGAATGGGAAAAGACCAAATTATCCGCATTCAAACTATCTCCTTTTCTCCTTTTAGTGTGAGGTAGTTCCAATTGAAACAGAAAACTCGATTTCTCTTTCTATCCATCCCTTCTTAACCTTTTAATTTTCTATAATTTTAGAAAATTAAACAAAATTGTACATGCACTCAACCGAGAACATCACCAAAACTCATAAAACTCAAGATCTGAGCTGAACTCGTCGCAAACCCACCAAACTCCACCACATTTTATTTACAAAGAAATTAAAATCAAAACAGTTCCAATTTCTAAAAACTTCACTGAAAAAATTAGAAAAAGAATCGCGGAAGCAAATTCGAAAGGGAAATCGCAAATGCAGGTACACCGCACATACAACAACATCATCAATTCAACCGAAACCCACAGCAAAATATGCATGCATACACATACACATAGAGATTAAAAGAATACCTGTGAAATTTACGGAAATTAAAGCACCGCGTCAAAATTAATCTCGGAAAATATGAAGGAATTCAGTTAGGTGAGAGAGAATGAAGAAGAAATTATGTAGAGAGAGAAAGAGAGAAATTGAGTCACATGAAGGAAGGAGTGAGAGAGGTTTTGGGGTTTCACGAACACTGATAACTGAGGAGGAGTCACAACAAGTACTTGTGTAATATTTCCCAAAACACTCTTTACTTATTTATTTCACCTCTAAATTTCAGATTCTACTGTGGTTAAAATTACCCATATATTTTTTAACTTTTTCTTTCTTTTTTACAAAGATAGTGACAAATGCAACTTCAATTACTTTCGCTACCATTTTCGGGTAAATTGGAGATCACGTGACTTATACGTGATTTTATCTTTTCAAATTATAATCTAAATTTTTATTTTTATGAAAATTACGAACTCAAGTTCTAAAATTTGTTCAAATGCATCCTAAATCAAAGATTGCAATTGGATAAAAAAAAATAAAGTTTAAGTTGTAGAGTAAAACAATTAAATCATGTGTAGCAAAAGTGAATTATGTTGCATTTGATAAACTCCAAAATTTTAAATGAGAAATTTTAGATTGTCAAGTGAAAAAGACCACGTTTTAGGTTGATTTTTACAATAAACCCTTCAAATAATTATTAGTGAATGTTAACTATTTTCCATATATAATTATCAAATCAATTTTTTACATTTATTTAATGTTGTTTATTAAAAATGATTCATTCCAAATATCTTTAAATAGGGGGTATTAGAAAAATAAACTTATCTTATGATAATAAGTTTGAAAAGGAAAGTATTTAGTTAGTTGAATTTTTTTTAGGGTAAAATCCTACGCACCCCTCGTGTTATCGTAATTCGCGCGAAACCCCCTTGTGTTTGAGAAATTGCACCGAAAACACGTGGGTTTTCCAAAATTCGGCGCGTATCACCCACATTGACGGATGTGTAAGAGACGCGCTCGTTCTGCAATTTTTTGTCTTTTTTGACGGTTATTCATGGGTAAAAATACAGAATTGCCCTTGCTGTTGAGTATATATGTATGCAGGAGCTGAACACAATTTTCATACATGATTTCCCCTTCAACAAAGCTTCAAATTTAATTTCCCACTGCATTTTAGGTACGAATTTTTTTTAAAATTATTATACTATTAATATCAGATTAATTATTATACTACTTTTATATTATATTATTGTTTATATTATAATGTAATTTTAGCAATCAATAATTAGACAATTTCTTGTAATTTTTGTAGGATATGTCTTCAACATTTAGGCCAATGATGTCAAAAAGTGAAGAAAATTTGGATTTAAGATATTGTTACAAGAAGTGTTTCTGCCGTAAAAATGCCGAAATTAAAATTGTTGGTCCGTCCAAAGCGACAGTTGGCAAATTATTTTGTACGTGCCGGTCGTCTCAATGTGGGTTTTTTGCTTGGCTTGAACCCACTTCGATTGGAAGGAAGAGTTATTCGAGTGAAATGCAAATGCCGGATTTGGATGAAGAAGTGGATTCTCCCCTATTCCCTAATTCTAAAGAATTACTTTCCAAATGTGACGATCTGACACGGAAGATTGAAAAGCTTGACCAAAACCAAGCAACTATCAAAATATTTGTTTTCATTGTGTTGCTGCTTCTTCTAATTGTAATTCTCAAGTAGAAGTTAACTATGTAGTAATTACTTGCTATAATTTGTAACTAATATGTGGTCATTTTCAATACATTTGCCACATGAATATTAATATACATCTCTGATTTCAACATTTTCAATTTTGCAAAAACAAAACATGTAAACAAATCACTATGTTGCTGCAGTAAATAGAAACTCACAAAAATTGAAGAAAACCAACAGCAATAGACAATGCAATATAAAGTTCAGCAAAACAGCTTTCAAATCCTCATGTTTTTATCCCCATCATCTACCCATATTCACCCAAAATATGTACCTAAAGTATGTACCAACATGTACAAAATATTCCCAAAACATGTATCCTCAACTAACAGGATATATGCAACCAAAACAGCAGCCCAAAACAGCCATATTGTATCAAAAACAGACAATATCACATGCTGCAAAAACTGACCTAAACTGTACCAAAAACTGACCCTAAACATATGAACATTTCATGCATTCCTTTTGGTGGGATTCTTCTGCTTCCTAGACTTCTTTACTCTTGGAGCTCCAGTAGTAGGAATCTGTTAAGAGAAAAACAAAATATTAGGCATAATGGATTACTGTGAGTTATAGTACAAAATGTATACTTATGATTCTTAATCTACCTGATCTTGTGCATTGATGGGTTGGGAAGGATTTTCCACTGTTTCACCTTGAGTTGACTGCTGTTGTGTGAGGTTAATAGGTGGCTACAAAAACAGAAACAACAATTAAAAGCAAAAAGAGAAGAAAACAACAATTAAAAGCAATAGGATAGTGTGTTTAGATATACCTGATCTTTGTTGACAGCCCATCCAAAAAGATCAGCAAACTCTTGGTCAAACACATCATCTGGCTCCTCAGCTTGTGCAGGGTCTTCAGTGGTTGATCCTTGGGTTGGTTTGTTGGGGCATCCTCTTTTGTTGTGGCCCAATGTCTTGCATATGCTGCATGTGTGAGTAAGTCCTTTCCTTGAAGCTTTGAGGGTGTCTGGATTGTCATTCCCATCAGGAATCCTTTTCTTTTTAGGTCTGCCCCTTTTGCTCCTCACATCAGGAGGTGCTATGGGCCCCAATTCAGACTTCTCAAATTCATGCATACCCGGGACAGGATTGACACTATGGCTATAGACCCTCAGATATGTTTCTTTTTTAAAACAAGTGTCCACAAAGTCCTCAACAGCCAACCTATGGAAGCCTATACAAGCAAGTGCATGACAACAGGGGTACCCACACATTTGAAAGAAACCACAAGTGCAGTGTTTGTCTTTTAGATTCACTATGTGGTTCTCTAGCAAGTGCATGACCTCATACTTCTCATCCCCAGCCCAACTAGGAAAACAATTTCTACTTAATTTCCTCTGATTTTCAATCTTTTTAATAATGTTTGGACAAATATCTTCAGCATACCCCAACATCCCATTTCTCTTAACTTGTATCCTAGTCATCAACCTCCTCCTTATCCACTCAAACATATCAATTATGGGCAAATCCCTAGAGGGCAGAATAAAATTATTGAAGGATTCAGATATGTTGTTCACAATGACATCAGATTTTGAATGAGTGGAAAAATAGCACCTGGCCCAATGCTTAGACTCTACCCACTCAACCACTCATATGCAGTCAATTCCTCACCCTTTTTCACACTCACCCTCTGAATTTCAGCCATAACTCTCTTATGGTTGTTCACATTATAAGTGCTTGCAGCTTTCCAAAACAGTTTCTTAATTTCAAGACCCCTAAATTTGGTCTTGAAATTGTTATACATGTGTTTCAGGCAAAACCTACCAATTCAGAAGCAAACACAAGACAAACAGGATTTCAGAATGCATACTCAAACAAGGATTTCAGAATGCATACTCAAACAAGAATTTCAGAATGCATACTCAAACAAAAAATTTAAAAATATGCAGAACATACAAAAAATTGGTTTACTTGTGCTCAGAGTTTGGTGCCAGCTCACTCACAGCCTCCAGCAATCCCTTCTGTCTGTCACTGACAAAAGTCCACCTGTTCTCTTCAGCAGACCCAATGTCTTCCAGCAAATTCTTCAGGAACCATTCCCAGCTATCTTGCTTCTCTACTTCAACATAAGCAACAACTATGGGGAACATGTTATCATTCCCATCCCTACCCACAGCTGACAGAAGCTGTCCAGCATGCAACCCCTTAAGAAAACACCCATCAAGCCCTATGATTGGTCTACACCCACTCTTAAAACCCTCTTTAATTGCAGCCAAACAACAGTACATTCTTTGAAACTTAGGTGGACTCAAACTGGTATTCACCTCAAGGACAAGCCTACTAGAAGGGTTGTACTTGACTACTATCTGACAGTAGTCATATAGCCTATTGTACTGCTCCCCTATGTCAACACTCAACAACCCCACTGCATATTTCTTGGCCCTATACACCTTGTGCATACTGCACTCTATCCCACAATCCCTCTTAATCTTGTTCTTCAAAGACAGCATTGATGCATTAGGGTTGTCCTTAAGTGCATCAAGTATTCTTTTTCCTAAATACTTGTAGTCAGCTTGGTTATTGTGAACCCTATAGGCACAAGTGTGTTTGCCTTTTAAGGTTTTAACCTGAAATGTAGAGGTTTTTTGGAACACAGATGCCCTCAAGGACCAGTCACACCCACCCTTACACTTTGCTGTGATTACTTTTGACTCATTTTTTATGAATTTCAATTCATAACCCTTCCTAATATACCAATCTTGCAGCACATTTTTAAACACCTCCTTATTTGGGAATTTCATCCCAACCTTCAGCTCAAACCTCTCCATATCAACCCCCTCAACCCACTCCTCATATGTATCCCCTACCCCTGCATTGTCACCCTCATCATCACTATACCAATCTGCCCCACCCATCCCTGTTTCTACAGCCTCTTGTTCTACCCTTTCTGCCCTTTTCCTCTTCTTTCTTTCCTTAAGAAGTTGTCTACATTTCTTAAAGACAGACCTAGCATGAGTTGGGGACCTATTTTCAAAGATGTCATCATCCTCAGGACCTTCAAAGTCCTCAAACATCCAAGAGTGGATAGATGATGCATCACTCTCACTTAATCCCTTGTATGACTCATCAGATGAGTCATCCAAGTCAGTCTCTTCCCCTATTCCCTCTGCCTCAGCCCTTACTCCCTCAGCCCCTATTCCCTCTGCCTCAGCCTCAACCCTTACTCCCTCAGCCCCTATTCCCTCTGTCTCAGCCTCTGCCTCAACCCCTATTCTCTCTGTCTCACCCCCTGCCTCAGCCCCTATTCCCTCTGTCTCAGCCTCAGCCTCAGCCCTTACTCCCTCTGCCCCTATTCTCTCTACCTCACCCTCTGCCTCAGCCCTTACTCCCTCTGCCTCAGTCCCTATTCCATGGATATTGTCACCCATTGCCTCCCCAGCCACACCCTCTTCACTACCCATCTCCCCCTCAGGGTCATTCCCATAACAGATTGAAGAGACAGACTCCTGGGTAGGCAACACTCTACCCTCACTATCCACAGCTAGCAGAGGGCCTGACTGGTCCTCAAAGTACAAGGGAATCACTTTCTTTCCCTTGTACTCATTGAACAATTCCATAAGGCCATGGTCATCCCTAATAAGTTTCAACCCCCTATCAAGATCTAACCCAGGTGAGCAGGAATACACATCTACATTTGTACTTTTCCCATTGCACATTTTATAAATTTCTAAAAGATCAGCAAAGTAAAACATATCCACCTGCACAGGTGGTATATGTACCCTCAACCCACCAACATATTTTAATCTAGCCAACTGCCTAAAACTACCACCCACCCATGCATCAAAAATTTTAATATCATCTTCATCAGCCATAATCTGGAAAAATGAAACAAAACACATAACATGCATTTAGAACTAAAAACATAAACATAAAACTCCTTTACATGCATAACTTCTCAAATTCAGAACATGCATAACATGCATGGACTTAAACATGCATATTTATATCAAATTCAGAAGGGAAAAACTCATTTTTGGTCCACTTAAAGGGCTACTGTCCGTTTTTGGTCCATGTATAAGCCTAATTTCAATTTCAGTCTAGTTAAAGCCAAAATTTGTCCAATTTCAGTCAAATCTCGTCGGAATTGCAATTTGCCGGCCGGTTTCCGGCGAGTGTCATGCACTCGCCCCCAATCTTGCAAAATTCGCTGAGGTGGCGCTGAGTCAATTTTTTTAGTGGATAGATGGCTTTTTTTCTAGTTTTAAATTGAAGCCAACTTTTACAAAATAAAAAAAAGTGGAATTTAATAAAACTAAATCTAAATAATCCTAACTCTAAAACTTAAAAAACCCCTAACTGAGATAATTTCCCCAAATCGAACTCCAACATTTCCCCAAATCTGAAAAACAAGAACCCTAATTTAGTCTCCTAACTCAACCAAAGAAAAGGGGATCGACAGCCCCAAACTCTTGAAAAGCAAGAACCCAAATTTAGTCTCCTAACTCAACCAACAACAACGAAAAGCAACAATGTCTAGTCTTTCTCAAGCATCAATGTCGCATGAGTGTTTGTGTGGAAGAGAAGCCGTTCTACGAACCTCAAGAACAGCAGCAAATCGAGGGAAGAAGTTTTGGGGTTGTGGGAGATACAACGTAAGTCAGTTAATTTTTCATGTATGAGAATGGATTGTGGCTGTGTTTTTTATGAAGTTTTTCATGATTTGTGCTGTTTTTATGAGAATGGATTGTGGCTATGTTTTTTATGGGAATCTAAAACAAATTCGGTCAATTTTTGTATGATAATGGATTGTGCTGTTTTTATGTTTTTTTGCCATTTAATTATGAGAATGGATTGTGCTGTTTTTATGAGAATGTACATTGTATTTTCTTTTCTGTTTTGAAGAATGGTGGCTGTGACTATTTCTTATGGGATGACAATGAAGATTATGAAAAATTGAGAGAAGCTTATGAGAAGTTGAAGGAAGATTATGAGAGGTTAAATGAAGAGGACATTGCACTCAAAGAAGACAATAAGATGTTGAAAGAAGAGTTCAAAGACCTCAAAGGAGATATGAAGCTGTTAAAAGAAGAAGTCCGGAGTTTGCTGTTGTCAAACAAGACTCTCAAAGAAGATAAAAAGAAGTTGAAGGATAAGTGCAAGAGTTTGAGGAGACAATTTATAGTAATCCAATTAGTGCTTCTCTTTTGTTGGTGGATTGCATTCTGAAGTACCTGTTTATTTTGAAGCATTTGTAGTGTGTAGTAGTAGCATATAATTTGCTTCTTATCCTTTATAAATTTGGTACATTGTTAGACTCTATTTTGTAAGACTTATGTTCAAGTATCTTTTATGTTCAAGTATCCAAATATTGTCTAGTCTTTTATAGTTCTTTATTTTGTACTTGAAATAACTTGCAAGAGTTAATTCAATACACACTGGAAAAAGTCCATTGTCAGAATGATGAAGATATTCAGGTTGAGTCATATTAAGCACAACACAAATCATATTCAAAACAATGCATGAAAACCCAAATCTGAAAATGTGATTCAAAACAAGGCCTCAAAATATAAGTATGCCAGCAATCTTTCCAAATCTTCTTATTCTTCTTGTCCTTGGTGGGAGGTGGTACTGTCAAATCCAGAAACTTTTGGCCATTTACCACCACCACTTTCTTGCTAACTTCAGGTTGCACAGTTGTACTCTTGATCCAAGCAGCTTGAAGTAATCCACTAGTAAATGGAGCAGGTGCTCTAATCTGCACTCTTGATGGACCTGCCACAGGAGGTGGATTGGATGGGCCTGCAGCCACAGGAGGTGGGTTGGAAGGGCCTGCTTGCACAGGAGGTGGGTTGGAAGGGCCTGCAGGTGGTATGACAGTCCTAGAGGATTGAAAGCTGGCATTAATTTCAACCCCTTGACTCAGTTGTGAAATGTTGATTTCTTCATGACCTTGTACCTGAGACTTAGTGGATTGAAATGTTGTTAGTTTTACAAACTCTAAAATTATCTTAGAGTTAAAAGCAAATATTTTGATTACCTCTTCAGTTTGATTTTTGCATTGGTGCAATTGTTCAAGCATTGATGGACTTGGAATGTGGGCTACTTGAGTGTTCAAAAATTCATCAATGGTAGCCTCTAAAGAACAGTAGCCTTCATTTTCTGAAATCTCAGTTTCAGGTATTGAACATGGTGGAAGCACCTTAACAAACAATAATATTTGGTCACTTTAATACTTACAAACAGGGTACATTGGTTGGCAACTAAAAGCAATAAGTCAAGAATACTTACAGCACTAGATTCATGTTCAAGTATGCTTGGATCCCAGGTGGAAGCAGCTTCATTGGTGGACACTTTAGCCTTCCCTTTAGCCTGCCACATACTCAGTGATTAATATTACAAGTCCACAATCTGTTCAATGATTAAAAAAGGAAAAAATTGAACTCATACTCACTTGTGATCTCTTCTTTCTATTCCTTGGAAGCCTAACAACATCAAGTGTTGTAGATTTCCTCTTCCTTCCACCTTGAGTAGGTTCATCTGCCTCTCTTCTTCTTGCTACCACAGGTCTCCCTCTCTTCTTCCTTGCAAAGTTTGGAGGTAAGGGGGGAATGTAAGTTGAATCCCCCCACAATGCTTCATAACTCACCCCCAGAATTGCAGGCTCATATACCTTAATGTAAGTCTCCACATAGTAGTATCTATCCACATAATCCTCCAAAGGTTGTTGCTGACTAACTATAGCACATGTGGCATGTCTACATGGAATTCCAGTCAACTGCCAAGTCCTGCAACTGCATATCCATTTTTCCAAATCCACTGTATATTGAGAACCATCATAGCATGAGATTTGGTAATGCCTATCATGTGATTTCACTGGTATAAAATCCCCCACACAGCCCTTGTGTCTGTCAAGAATTTTCTGAATCTTGGGACAAATTTTGGAAGACCAGGAAGCCATTGCTCTATCCCTATTCTTTTGCAACTTCATCATGATGTAAACCCTAATCCATTCAAGCATAGTGATGATAGGCTTATCCCTAGCCTCTAAAATACAAGAGTTGAAAGACTCACATGCATTATTAAGTAGCATGTCACATTTGGCCCTCTCTCTGAAAAAAGCCTTACTCCACTGCGTTGGAGGCTTATCATTAAACCACTCCCACAATCCCTCATTGTATTCTTTCAACCTCCTCATTGCTATTCTGAACTCCCCAGGAGTAGTGGCCTGAGCACAATTCCAAAGCAAGTTTTTGTCAAACTGACCCCTATAACCTGCAGTCTTCATATTGTTGTGGAGGTGTCTAACACAGAACCTGTGTTCTGCCCCAGGAAAAACAGACAGTGCAGCCTGTACCAAGCCTTTTTGCTTGTCAGAGATTAAGGTATAGTCCTGTGGATGATTGATCTCCAAATCCTGTTTTAATACTGTCAAGAACCATTCCCAAGTCTCCCTGTTTTCTGTCTTCACTATTGCATAGGCTATAGGGTATAGATTATTGTTTGGGTCAACACCCACAGCACTAAGTAGCACACCCCCATGAGTGCTCTTCAACCAACACCCATCTACACCAATCAAAGGCCTACAACCACCTAGGAAACCCCTCCTCAATGCATCAAAACACACATACATACGACTGAACCTATGATCATCATCAGTGCCCATTAGAATTGTTGAACCTGGATTGGATCTCCTAAGTTCATTGACATAAGCCCACAGTTTTGAGTACTGATCATCTGGATTGCCTTGGATAAGATCAATTGCTTTTTTCTTTGCCCTATATGACTGTTGCCTAGACACATTGCATCTTAAGTCTCTTATTACATCCATTCTAAAAGCCCTTAGTTTCCTATTTGGGTCAGATTGAAATCTTTGGATAAACCTTTCACCAAGCCATGATGATTTCAAGTTTTTAACAGTGTGAGAAGCAGCACACTCATGTTTTTTTTCATACTCTCCCACTTGCCAAGTTGTGCAGTCATCTACTTTCTTTAAATGCATTCTCCACTCACAATTTTCTCCCTCACACTTCACATACACCCTCTTTTTGTCATTCCTAACAATTTTCAAGCTTCTTTTAGTGTTGATGGCATGTGAATGTATTGCTTTTCTGAATTCAGCCTTGGAAGTAAACAACATTCCTAAAGCAAAAGAGGGGTTGAACATGGTTTGTGGATTGAAAACAGGATATTGTTCTTTAGGGTTTTCATCATCAGAAATCCTACCCTCATTGAAATCAAGCCCATTAGATTCAACTATATCATCCTCACTACCCTCACTGCTCCCCTCATTAGACACATCTGTAGAATTTCCCACATAAGTTTCCTCATTTTCTGAAATATTTTGAGACACATCATCACTGCCATCATCACCAATAACAAAGTCAGGGTCCTCAGATAGGTCATCATTTTCAGAGGATTCATTTCCAGATTCTATAGGTGGCAAGTCTGCATTTTCTTCCTCTTGACATTCTAAGTATATATGCATTATCCTATTTTTCAGATTTTGCAATAAGAGCAGCCTGAGGTCTTCATCACTTAGTATCAATTTAAACCCTTTGTTCATAATGGTGTGAAATCTACAATTTGATCCTACAAGGGCTTTTCTAATCACAACATAATTCTTCAAAGCTGCCAATGTCAAGACCGAGGGTTTCACATCCCTTAAAACAATTTTGTCCCCCCCTATATATTGTGCACAAGGTAAATTACTAAAATCACCCCCAAAATGAATTTCCACAGTCAAACAAGGTTCTTTGGCATCTGTGTCAAAGCAATAAAGTAAACAACATCATGTTTTGTCACATATGGACCACACAAAAAAGGAAAAAAAAAACAGCATGTACCCCACACATATCAAGCATATAGAGACCCCAACAACCAACCAACCACACACTTCAATGCCAAATAATTCTATGTTATATATTGAAATTTCAACTCTAGCAAAACACACTTTGCTTCCATATTCGATTTCTGTCAAAATAGAAAATTTACCTTTCTGGGCCGCTTTTTCTTTCTCATTTTCATGTTGCTCCCTTAATTGCTCTCCTCTTTCGGCCGATTCTTCGCTAGGAACGCCAGAACGACTGAGTATCGGGTTCTGGGCATCTTCAACATTTGGGGGTGTCTCCCCTTTTGATCGATTCCGAGAGTTAACACCACTGAGGACTTTTCGACGTTGCTTTCTGGTGGGTTTCTCACGATTTGAGGGCTGCATTTCGATTTAGGGTTTCGAATTCAGGTTTCAACGAGGTGTTCTTGTTTTTCTGAATTGGGGAAATGTTGGAGTTCGATTTGGGGAAATTATCTCATTTAGGGTTTTTTTTTTTTTAAGTTTTAGATTTAGGATTATTTAGATTTTGTTTTATTAAATTTCACTTTTTTAGATTTTGTAAAAGCTGGCTTCATTTTGAAAAAGTTGAATTCAGAAAAAATGCCACATGTCCACTAAAATTACAATTCAGCGCCACCTCAGCGAATTTTGCAAGATTGGGGGCGAGTGCATGACACTCGCCGGAAACCGGCCGGCAAATTGCAATTCCGACGAGATTTGACTGAAATTGGACAAATTTTGGCTTTAACTGGACTGAAATTGAAATTAGGCTTATACATGGACCAAAAACGGACAGTAGCCCTTTAAGTGGACCAAAAATGAGTTTTTCCCAATTCAGAAAGAAAAAAACTGTCCTAAAAATGCAGAATTTATAATAATTGTAAATAGCAAACACTTAAACATGCATAATTATATCAAATTCCGAACATATAATTCATAAATTTCAAACCCTAATTCCTAAATCAGAAACCCTAATTCCCAAATCAGAAACCCTAATTCCTAAATCAGAAACCCTAATTCCCAAATCAGAAACCCTAATTCCCAAATCAGAAACCTAAACCCAAAATTATTGAAACTCTAAACCCTAATGCCCAAATCAGAAACCCTAATTCAAGAAACCATAAACCCGCAAACCCTAAACCCGCAAAGTCTTTCCCTAAATCAGAAACCCTAATCCCCAAATTCATGAAACCTATAAACATTGTTCTTAATACTACAAAATTTAAACACCAACTACATTATTATAAAAGGTTGTGTTCAAGCAAGCGAAAAACAAAAAAATCAAAAAATCATACAGCCAGAAAAGAAAAAATCGAAATATGGAAAAATCGAAAAATCATAAACCATAACCCATAACCCAGCAATGTGTAACCTAAACATGCTTTCAATGTAAAAACTAAAAAGAAAACAAACAACCCAGCCCAGAAATCAGAGTTTTAGCTATTTCGCGATTATCGCGAAACCTACCTTTTCAGCAAAAATGAACAAAACACACTCAGAAGGCTTCGACGCACACTACAAACTAACGAGGTAAGGGTATTTGGTCGGATTCACGGGGAGATTTGGTCGGAAAATGGTGGGTTAACCTTTCAAGCCCTAACCTATCGCTCTCTCTTCTCTCTCTACATTTGGATTGACGGCGACAGTAACTATTAGGGTATATCAGGGGCAAAACGGGCAATGACGGCGCAAAAATTAACGCCGTAAGCAGCAATTAGTAAATGTGGGACGTGTGTTGAATTTTTGGAATCCCACGTGTTAACTGTGCATTTTCCGTCTTATAGGGGGGTCCGACGCAGAATTTTTATATCATGAGGGGGTATCGCGCAATAAACCCATTTTTTTATAGTATTCACATAAATGTAGTGATTAGATATGATATGGTATTTAATTTATTATAAAAGTATATGAATTGTGGATCTCATTGAATGGCAATATTTACAATTTATTATGTTACTAGCGTAGGTCTCATGTATCACAAGATATTTTAATATTGATTAAGAAATTTGAAATTGTTATTTATAAATAAATTTAATTATTATATTTATCATTAATTCTTAATTTAATTAGTATGTAATTTAATTTTAACTATGTGAATTGTTTTAGTTATCGTTTAATGTAATTGCAAACATAAACTTTAACTAAAATGTAAATGTTTGCCTAAATTTCATAATTTAAAATTTATTACCAATCATAATTATTAGCCTTTTGTTACTCAATTATTATTATTTCATTAAATGTTCTATAATTATAATATATTATAAATATTAAATGATTTAAATTATAATTAAATATGATTAACTAGAGAGTGACATGTGTCACTCTTGGTTATTCCTTTAATATAGATATATAAAAATTTCATTAAATGCTCTATAATTATAATAAATTATAAATATGAAATGATTTAAATTATAATTAAATATGATTAACTAGAGAGTGACACATTCCTTTAGTATAGATATATATAGATATAGATTTCATCAAATGCTCTATAATTATAATAAATTATAAATATTAAATGATTTAAATTGTAATTAAATGTGATTAACCAAATATTTTCCTACTTTATTAATTTCTCTTTAGGCCGATATTTTCCTACTTTATTAATTTCTTTTTATAAATACACGGTTTAATTAAGGAATTAAAATACACAATTTTGTATATGTAAAAAAAAAGTATATGATTATTGTTATAAATTATCATTATTATGGACATTACTCCTTTAAACCTTTCATTTCTTATGACCTTTGAGATCCATGATTTTGTATATATATAATTGTACTCAAAGGAATGAGGGGTGATTTTTTGATGAATAAAAGTATATCTTCTCAATCTTGTCTTCATCTCTTTTCATTGTTATTATATATATTGTTTTGTTATATTGATCCATAGAAAGTGGTGCACACGATATCATATTTTACAACACATTATCAGCACAAGTCTCTACCTGATCTGAGTGTTTGCCCTATGAAAGAATCGTGTCTTTCCTGCAAGGTATTTTTCTTTGATAAAATTCAAATATCCAATTTATTATTGTGGTTTCAATATGATGAAATAGTTTTTTTAAAAAAAATCTGATTTTCTATCTATAAAAATATGTTACTCGTAGATAACTTATATGATTAGTTTTGTTATATAAGGATTCAAGAATCAAGATTAACCTTTTAGGTTGAATTTTGAAATCATATATAGATGTATTTTTCAATAAGTTAATGCACTACTGATGAAAGACAATCAAGTGCAAAACTTGAAATGAAAATATTGGAAGTTTAACAACAAAGATGAGTTTAATTAGAAAGAGTATATATAGTCAATTGTATGATAGGGATTGTGGTTTTGACATAAGATAATGCTTTGTTTTGTTCAATATTATGTTCTTTTATTCTTATCAAAATGTAGAATGAAGATTATCTGCTCTTTTAGCATACTGTTATAAATTTTCAACATTCTAGATGAAATAACTAGTGCAATGCGCATAAAATTAGTTCTGTAATTAAATTTTACTAGTACTGTACCCGTGCGTTGCACAATATGTTATATATATAATTATTAAACAAATATAATAACATATAAAATGTAATGATTATTATTTTAACAAAAATGTATTGATACTTTTTTAATTTGTATTAGTATAAAGCTAGGTATTTTAACTTTAAATTTATGCCATTATAAACCATTATATTCGAAAATATTAGAAATTTGAAGAATATAAAGTAATATATTAATATATGGATTAAACAAACAAATAAAAAAAATTATGTCACAACATTACATGGGTAGTGAAATTTTAAAAAATAAATTTAATATCTAAAAATAAGTTATATGTATTAGAAATGTTATGATTTAAGTATTGAGATAAATAAATTTATATTTTATTGGCATTTATAACTATAAATACACACATATTTTAATATATTTTTTTGGTTCAACGCCACATATAACTTATTTACTTTAAATCAAATAAAAAATTATATCAGCTTATCAAATACATGAAAATCTCTCTTGATATCTATTTAAATGAAACAATTCAAAATTGGACTTAATCTACACATTTTGAATAAAAAATTTATGAATAATAATTATAAGATTGATAAGTCAATATATTAGAGACTAAGAATGATGAAATTTTAATTTGTGAAAAACCAGAAAAATTACCTCTGTTTAATCCTTTATGCCACCTCAATTAATCAGAATATAAATATAAATAAATTTTGACAACAAATACATATAAAGTAAGAAAGAAAAAATAAAATATTTGTATATTTCAAATGAATAAGTTGGTTAACTTGCAATAATAATTTTAATCTAATTTTTTCTATTTGACATGTTTTATATGTGTAATTTATTAGGTACACCGTACACCTATAATATTTTTTTTATTTCTACATTTTAATTATCAATTTACAATAAATTAATATTATATATCATAAAAACGTTTAAAAATGAAAAATCATTGAAGCCCACACACATACATTTCCATATTTCAGTTTGATAAATTTTATATGAATATTAAATTTAATTAAATAATGATTGATTTTATATATTATATATTTAAAATTGATTTAAAATAGGTAAATTACAAAAAACAACCCCAGCTATCGACTTTTTAAAAATTGCAACCTAATCTGTTTTTTTTCTTTTAAGATTGTCACCTAATATTTCTGTGGTTTTGCCGATTGCAAAATTTCCGATCATTTTTCCGGCAAATGAATTAATTTTTTTCACTTTGCAACCCAAACTTTTTCTCTTAATCCAACTGCAACCCAAACTTTAATTTTTTTGTCCAATCGCAAATCATGATTTTTTTTTCGCTTCACACTGATATCTTTATGTTATATATATATATATATATATATGTGTGTGTGTGTGTGTGTGTGTGTGCATGTGTGTGTGACATTTATTTTATATAAGTGTGATCGATATTTATAAAATAAATATTAAGGAAATATTGGTCAAAATTGGTGAAATATATGTAACATCGGTAAAAAATCGATGGAATCGATGGAATATCAATAAATATCGAGAAAATATCGAAATATATTGGTAAATATAGGAAAAAATAACAATAAATATATGTACTCATATTTCCATCGATATCGATATTTTCACGATATTTCCGTGAATTTAAGTTACCTATATTTCCACCAGAATCAAAATTTTCATTCTTGGTTGCAATTTGATAAAAACACAAAGTTCAGGTTACAATTAGATTTAAAAAAAAAACAACAAAGTTTAGGTTGCAAAGTGAACAAATTAATCTCCATTTCGCCGGAAAATTTGCAATCGACAAAACCACATAAAGATTGGGTGGCAATCTGAAAAAAAAAAAAGATTAGGTTGCAATTTGAAAAAAGTCGATAGGTGGAGTTGTTTTTTGTAATTTACCCTTTAAAATAAGTACTTAAAAAAAAGATGAGAGATAATAAATATATAATCCCTTATTTCATCTTATTTATCTATTTATTTTTTTATTTGAAATTTCTATACAAAAATACTAAATTGAGTATCATAACAGCTGATTTCTTAAATTAAACATTTATTTATTTGTATTGAATTTCTTAGAATACAATAAATAGGTTTATTTATTTTTATTTGTATTGAGTTTCTTAAAATACAATAAATAGGTTTATGTGTATTGAGTTTCTTACAATAAATACAATATGAAAGCAATTAATAGGTTTCTTAAAATAGTAATTACTTAATAGGTAGATAATTTATTGCAGTTATTTTTGGCAGAATATCCTGCTTTTATATATATATATATATAGATATGAGATTAAAACAGTAAGTAGTCATTGTCTAGAAATTTAGAGGTGGATATTCAGCCTCTAAACCTCCTGGTGAGTTCAATGGGATGTGTGCTTGGATTGAATTAATGGAATTTGGACCATCTAGATGGCAATAACTACTTGCTTGAATTATTCAAGTTACTCTTGTACTATGAAATGATTTGCAGTATATTGAGTTTTTGTTCTGGAAAATTCATAAAACACATGGATGTTCAATCACTATTGGTCTATACTTACCTAAAACCAACTATTCGTTGAAATTCTTCTTCCATAGAACGAATCATACAACTGTGAAAATCATATGTTGATGTGAGGTTGCGATTCTGCCATAGATAAGAAATAGAAAACGTAAATATACAACTTAATGTGTCCAATATCATGAAACTTAAATTTGATGCACAACCAAAAGAAATGTAAAGCTCTATGAGGCACAATCATGTGTCATCCATAATATTAGAATTTGTGAAGGTCTAAAGGATATAGATTTTATTTGCATTTCATCCTCAAATGACTTGTTGGTGGTTGATTTTGTGAGCTCGAATTTTTGTTGAAAAATGGTAAAATGTTGGTTGAGTTTTAACCCATAATCATAATGAGTTTGTACCATTAGATTCTAGCCTATTTTAAAAATAAGATTATATATAGGTTTCAGTTCTCTTATGCCCTAAATGGCAAAACCTTGACTTTTCGTTGAATCTCGTTACATTAATTGGTCTGAAGCAAATTTAAACTCGAATGTTATAAATGGTAATTTTCTTGAAAGTTGATCTCGAAGGTTTTGGAGATAATAAATAATTTTATGAGAAAATGAATAATTATTTTTGCATTGGATGATTTGATATTTCAAGTTTGCTTTTATGTGGTTTTCATTATGTTATACTCTATGATATCTTCTGAATTTTCTATCATACTTATTTCATGAAGAACGAAATTTCTTTTACTTGGTATTGCTACATACTTTATCCTGAAAAATAGGGTGTGTTTTTTTCAAATAAATCAGATGGAAGAGAGTAGTTTTACAATTGCGAATCATAATCTATTGATAGTAGGCGCCGGAAGAGCTTTACTAGTTCTCCACATGGGTACCAAATTAATAGTTAATGATGTGTAGTTTTATTAACAATCTTGATGTACCATTCTTGGTTTTATGAACTTCCTACTGGACGGTTTTCACATTGAAACCAACAATAAGAAAATGAAGTATTTTGAGAGAGTTGCAAAAGAAACATTATAGTATGACCTTCTCATATTAAAATTGGATTTAAATTTCCTATTTATCTTGAACGAAACCAATTCATCTAGTATCATGACCATTTTGATATGTCATGGTCATGATTGATACCTCCACTAGGTGGTCCTATGTGTTTATTATATATCCACCATAAATAAAGCTTCCGCAAGATTCATTGTCATAGTTACTGAATTAAGAGCCCAATTTTCTGATTTATTCAATTAGTTCCATTAGAATGAATAATGTAGATGAATTCATATCGAAAGCATTTGATGATTATTCTATGACAATTAAAGTGGAGCATTTGATTCATTACATCCACACTTGATATGGTCTAGGTGAATCATTGATCAAACATATAAATTCTCTAGACCTTTACTACAGAAGTCCAACTTACTAATTTCATATTGGACTCATGCATTTTTGTATGCTGCTTCTCCCATCTGCATATCTTGAATATTTCACTTTACAAATAGTGTGTGCCCATTATATAATATAAATTTATAAAATATTTATCGGCATTAGGGGAAACATATAATAGCCAATGATTAGAAGAATGCTGATAGATTTTATTAAATCTATAATATTAATTAGATTCACGCAGTAGTCAAACTGAACTGGAAGTTCAGAAAATAACCAACTTGTAGTATTTAGCAAGTAATCTGCCAGATGTGTTTACTTATTGTTTGATATATTTGTAGAATGTTTTGATGAGACAAATCCGTAAAGTAACTCTATAGGTGTAACCAATCTTAGGATAGGTTACTACAAATAGAGTTACTACAGAAGATTAAAAGAAATAGAGAATATGTCAAATGAAGGATATTGAAGAGTATGGGTGAAAAGAATCTAGAATTAATAAGGATACTATTGACTTCAGGAAGCTACTAGAAGAGACCTCGCCAAAGCAGAAAATAGCGAGACAGGAAGTTGCTTGAGAAGACCATGCCGAAAGCATACTGCAGGGAGCAGCATGCTACAGAAGCCTCGAAGCCACCTGAAGGAGCAAGCCAGAAGAAGAAAGCTCCAGAGTGAAGCTAGAGGAGGAAGCTACAAAGCAGGCATGGGCAGAAAGTCAAAGTTACCGGTAGACACAAGAAGTTACCTGTAGAGAGAAGAATGAGAGGAGCCAACCGGAAGAAAACACGTGGAAAGCGAAAAGTTGCCGTGTGTCAGGAGTGCGGCGCGTCAATATCAGAAATTTGTCTACCTTCAATGGGCAGATTTCACCACCTATAAAGAGGAGGACTGAAGACTGAAATGGTGTGTGAGTGAGAGAACACACCCAGTGTGTGAGAGAAGCACCAAGTGTGCAAGAAAGAAGAAGACGAGCCCATCAGAATATCCAAGCTCGCAGAGAGAAGCGCAAGAGAAGAGAGAAGAGTTCAAGGCTCACAAAAGAGAGAAGTGCAGTAAAAGGGGGAAGTTAAGAAGAGTAGAGAGTGTTCACAAAGAGCAATAGAAAAGAAGAAGAGCTCGAACACTCCACACCCCAAGAAGACACACACCCAGTCTACCAGTCAGCAGCAAGCTTCAGTAAAAAGAGTCTGCAAAAGAAGGCCAGACTTGCTGCACCCAGTTGAAGAATAAGGAGATAAACCTCTCTAAAAAGTTGTCTCGGAGTACTCAGTGCGAGGAGTAATGTCCTGCTGAGTTTACCACTTTCGAGGAGAAAGTGAAGACCCTGGGTGGGTAGAGGAGGATCTTGTGTGGGTCTAGGGAAAATAGGCAAGCATCAGTGTGAAGGCTTGCTACTTATTCGTTAAGGGTGGATTGTAATAGATAGGTCTATGTAAATCAACTAGCTTAACCAATGTTCCCTCCCGTGAGGAGGAAGAGAGGACGTAGAAGGATTACTCCACCTTCGAACCTCTATACATGCTTGTGTCTTTATCTGCTTACTGCCATGCATACACTCTCTCTAATAAACTGCACATCTTCTACCAGGCATAGAAAAAGGCTTCCGCATTCACTCTGATCAGTAACCTCTCAAAAGGTTACTGATATAAGAGAAAGCCGATAGATGTAGAAGAAAAATGTGTGATGGTTTAGTAGGCTTATTCACCCCCTCCCCCCTCTAAGCCTACTACCAGTTGTTTTTCGGAACCAACACTTATGAGTGACAAAATCATAGATATCTGCTACACAAATATATCTGATGTAACTCTACGCCTGAAGCGTAAAAGGCCTATGAATACCAAAAAATAAAATTCGCAGTAAACAAAATCTAAAAAAAAATGTTTAGTCACTCCAAATATCTCCTAAAGAGATTCGTCACGAAGACGAAAAACCCTAGTAATAATGCACGTGCACAAAATAATCAAAACACTAGGATTGTGGAACGACAAGATCAAAATATTTTGGGAAATGATAAGGATTTGGTTGATATAAATATCAAAGTTGCAACTAATATTATAGATATAGGAGAAACTCAATATACAAGTATTATTGTTGTCGACAACATACTTGCCTCCAAAATTGCTTTTGTCATCTATAAAGATAATCTGGATCCAGAACCCAAGTTAAGGGCTGAGTGCCAGAAGTGCTCAAATTGGGTAAGATGAAAAGATGCAATTGAGGTCAAACTAAATTCGCTGAACAAAATAAAAGTTTATGAATTTGTCATACATACCCTTAAGGATGTTATCCCTGTAGGATATTCGTGGGTTTTTGTACGGAAAATAAATGAAAATAATGAGGTACAAAGCGAGGCTAGTAGTTCAAGGGTTCCCGTAGAGACCCGTTATTGAGTTTGATCAAACACATTCTCCTATTATGAATGATATAACATTCCACTACTTAATATCTCTGGCAGCAAATATAAATTGAAAAATGCATCTGATAAACATTGCTACCGTATATCTACACAAAACTTTAGTTATGAATCTCTGATATATTTTACAATCTCTTAATGAGGAAAATGAGAATTGTAATACATATCAAATTATAAAGATCATTAGGTGATCTACATTCATTGTGTAGAATTCGATACAAATCGGGTAAGTGAATTCTTCCTAAAGAAGAATTATATTCAAATAATGATGCATTTACTTGAATGATTATAATGATGCAAATATTAGATTAAAATTGTATAATTTTTATATGTTAATTGAAGAAGAAATTTCGAATTTAAAAGTTGAATTTGAAATGAAAACATTAGGTAAGATCAAATATTATCTTGACTTGCAGATCGAGCATTTATCTTAAGGAAATTTCATACACCGGTGAGGATTTAGAATGATTCTACATGGGTATTCCTCATCCACTTAGTAAACCAAAGGTAATCGGATCCTTTGAAGTGGATAAAGGTCCGTTTAGACCTAAAGAAGATACTGAAGATATATAAGAACCAGAAGTTCATTACTTAAGTGCAATTAGTGAATTATTTTACCTTGGAAATTGAACTAGACTTGATATTATCTACTTGTAAAGATTTAGTGCTCCTCCAACAAAATCTATAAGTGGAGGTACATCATTTTCATGAAGATGTGTTAAAAATTTATGGTTACAACCTCCTGAAATCATTGTGATATTGTTATTCCTTATGAAGTCTAACAAAAATGTGTATGATTGAATTTTTTATTTGATAAAATAGATTTGTGACTCATGTGGTATTAGTAAATATTTTATATTTCTCAGTCATTTATGAGGATAATGCAACTAGTGTTGCATAAATGTGTAGCGGGAATGTGAAATGAAAATTTAATAAAACAGATAAACTCCAGAAGAGTTGTGAAATTATATAAAAAGTACCTCTAGTGACAATCTTGCAGATTTGTCTACTAAATCCCTACCTACATCTACTTTTGAAAAATATGATCATGATATCGAAATGTGTGGGCATGGAAGATTATTGTCTTAAGGGGAGCGTTAGACAATCCTAAATGTTGGGTCTTGAAGACCATTAGTTTTACTTATTTAACTCTAAAGGTTAGGTCCTGAAGACCAGCTGATAACTTCGTTATTTGATGCATTTTGGGGCTTAATTTCATATCATTTGGTGTTGAAAAGCATGCAATAATGAGATTTTATTTAGATTTCATTATCTTTTTAAGATTTCACGTTTTTGCTTGATTTGAAAGGAATTTGATAGGTTTTAGCACAAAATGAAAGTCCAATGGAATTTTACGCCAAGTTGGAGTCGAGATAGGGAGTCGATAAAGCGCAGTTATGGGGGAAAAATCATATCTTGAGCTCTAGAAGTCCAAATTCAATGTTTCTTGTCTTGTTAGAAAGCTAAGAGAGATTTATACAACTTTCATGTTGGAAGGTTTCACCAATTCTGCCTTCAAGAGAGCAGAATAGTACAAGAAGTTGAAAGTCGTGCAAGAATGTCCTGATTTTCATCTTGATAGGGCTTGAGTAAATTGGGTATAACTTGGTGTACAAAACGGATATTGGGCTGAAATTAGTGGCATCGGATAGCTAACTTGAAGGGCTACAACTTTCATGAAGAAGTTGAAGCCCAATTATGAGCGTAAGAGGGCCGGATCGAGGCTGAAAGCTGGGAGTCTGGGCCACCCGGGTCACTTGGCCGGGTCGGTGGTTAAGTTGCGGATTTTTAGGCCTATTTGGACTCCTATTTGGATACAACTTGCTCCAAGTCCGATTTTTACCTACTTAGATACAAATTAGGACTTGGGAAAAAGAGATTTGGGAAAATATAAAAAGATCCATACACATCCAAAGAAAGGGGCATTCATCCACATCTTGAGAGCAAGGAAAAAAAACAAGAAATTGAAGATTCAAGAGTCAAGAGGAGCAACCAACGATCACAAATTCAATAAGCGTTTCTTTGATTTTATTTCTAGTTTTGATCATGTCGTTTTGTAATTTATTTTACTTTACGAACATGATTTTTGGCTAGGGGTCTCGTGATCTTAGGACACGAGAGTAGTTCTATGGATTTCTTGTTGAATATTTAGTTTTAATCTTTCCTCTAATCCATGATATTTTATTCATGCTTCCTTGTGCTTATTCCATGTGTGAATCCTGATCAAATTTATGCATGCTCTAATTAATTGGATTGAGATCGAGAGATGATATCTGATTATAGATTTGGGAATGCATGACTCAATTAAATTGTTTGGATCGAGAGATTGGTAAATAATTGGGGTGAGAATACGATCTTAGGAGCTTTTAGGAGTTGGTTATTAATTGCGAGGTAGAGATACAGACATTAATAATCGATCCACGGGTTAAGTTGCTCGAGAGAGAGGTTAATCTACAATCGTGATTGCTCACATAAAATAATTGGATTTGAGGTTGATTTTTGCTAGATTAGTAAATTTGATTGAAGTAGAATGAAATCGTTGTCTTAGGATCCTTGTTTGAATCTTGATTATCTTGATATTTTCTTGTTTGATATTTTTATTCCATTTATTTGTTTCTAGACATAGGTTAATTAGATTAAATTCTCTCAATTCGGTCATCTAGATAAAATTAGGGGTATAATTTAGGTAATCAATTAATTCTAATAATAGTCTCTGTGGGATCGACCTTGCTCGCCCTATCTATAGTTGACACCGTACACTTGCAGTATAGGCTAGAAATAGACCATCGATCACCAGCACTGTACTCTTTTTTCCTTAACTAAGTTTTTTTCCCACAAAGTTTTCTTAGTTAAAGGTTTTTAATGAGGCAGCTAGTGTAACACATTATGATCTTGTATGTCATGTACTCTTTTCTCGTCTAGTTTTTTCCCACTGGGTTTTCTAGCGAGTTTTTAACGAGACATATACATCAAGACATAATGTCCAAGGGAGAGTGTTATAAATTATCATTATTATGGACATTACTCCTTTAAACCTTTCATTTCTTATGACCTTTGAGATCCATATTTTTGTATATATATAATTGTACTCAAAGGAATGAGGGGTGATTTTTTTATGAATAAAATTATATCTTCTCAATCTTGTCTTCATCTCTTTTCATTGTTATTATATATATTGTTTTGTTGTATTGATCCATAGAAAGTGGTGCACACGAAATCATATTTTACAATAATTATATACGAAAATTAGTATATAGGATTCATGTAATACGTGAGTCTTTTCTTCTTTATCTATTTATTTATATTTTTCTATAAACTTTTTCAAATATATGAATAGTTAGCGTAAGTCCCGTGTGTCACACGGGTTTTTTAATACTAATTATTAAATTTGAAAATTATTATTCATAAATAAATATAATTGTTTTTATTTATCATTAATTCTTAATTTAATTAGTATGTAATTTAAATTTAATTGTGTGAAAGTTTTTAATTATCATTTGTAATTGCAAACACCAACTTTAACTAAAATATTTTTCTAAAACTAGATTTCGACCCGTGCATCACACGAGCTTTGTGACTCATCTATTTTATATTTTATGTATAATTCTTTTAATCATGTATTTAGTATTATATGTTTGTATGTTTCCCTAAATTATTATTTCTGATAGCTTTTTGTTTTCATAGTTTTTTTTCTAAATATATCGAAAGCTAGAAATTTGTTATTGTATTTATTAAGTTAGTACATAATTCACTATCATGTACCTTTTATCACAATTGTTATGATTATCCATTTATATTTAAGTGATGGATAGAGCACTGAAGAGAGAATAAATATAAATTGCATGCTACAATTAGTTTGTGATTTTTTACTCCATTGAATGAATGTATAACCATAGTAACATTTTCAAGATCATTTAGATCTTTTATTGCTTAAAGCATTAGACATAAAATTGGAGATTAACCAAATTCATTTATCCACGCTCCGACATCAAAGCAGAGCTACAAATATAAAATGTAAATATTCAACTCAAGAACACTCAAATATAAATGCTAAAAAAGTGAAATTGGGTTTCTCTTGATCAAATTCTTACATTTAATGATAAAAAAAAATAAAAAAGATAAGACACAACTAACATCTTCTACCGATGAAGGTAAGTGTATAATTTCTTCAATTTGTGTTGTTCTTCGTTATTCCATAGCTCTAACTATATGTTTCACTCGGGTTGTACTCCTTTATCTTCATCAAGATCATTGCCACAAATTGGTCCTCTTCTTCCCCTAGCTCATTTCTCAAATCAATCATTTTCACATCTAGGATTTCTAAGCTGCTCACACAAACAAATAAATCTATACTTATAAAAGTAAGGCTTGACTCTCTCAATATATCATCTTCAGTGATCTTGGAGGGTGCAAATGTGACTATTCCAATGAGAACAAACCTCTTTAGCTTTGATATCTACTTTTCCATTCACACACTTCCATTTTATTGCCACTATAAAGGTCCTGCTATTCAACTCTCTCATTCTCTTCACCACCAGAGAGGAATTTTTCATACTTAAATCCAACATATATTGATGCATAAGTAGCAAATTGTAACCACCTAAAAGTTAAAGAGAATCAATATTCAAAAGTTTCATCAAAAATATTACTCATGTTGTAACTTCGAACTACTTTGAGAAATGATCCTCTAAAGTTGAACAACCCAGTCTAAGATCCAAATTGTGATCAGAGGTATTGCCATTAGAAGGAGCAGATAAACTGGATAAATATCAAAATATAACAATGACGTCAAAATAAAAATAAAAATTCAGACCCGTCACAATATAAATAGTTTTTGCTAAAGGCATACTTATTATAATTATGTCAATAAGAAATGAGACAATATCATCTCTAAAAACTCACCTAGCAACTTCAATTTTAGTGTCCCATTCGAGCTTCCCATCTATCACAGATATAACAATAAGCTGGATGTAGCCATCCCAAAACAATCAAGATTAGTCACACCAGCAAAAGCAAGCTCATTATAGCATAGTGTTCTCAATAGAAGTTAGGTCTATTATTTGCACCTGAACTTGATCATCAATCAATACTTCTTATAATATGAATAACAAAACATATAGAACATGAAGATATCAAATTTCAACAAAAGAATTTATCATTAGTTGAACTCTGATGCATCTAAAGAATTTATGAGAACACTAAAATACAAAGAGTTGAGTCCTCATCTAGTAATACCATGCATCTCATGGCAACATATCAGAAAAATCTGCAAACTCATGTGAACTCTTTAGAGTGGATAAACAAACCCAAGATAGAGCCTTGCTTTCAACGTTATGAATGAATCCTTTCGAACCCTCTGAACCCCTTCAATTTTCTCCAAACACTTCCTCTCTATGTGTCTTTTGTTGAAGTAGGCTCTCACGCTAGGGGGACATGAGTGGTGTACATAGTGAAACTCCGGTTTAAACTCAGCCGTTTGATTCTCATTCCGGCCATTTCAGGAACTTGGGCATCAACACGTTCTTATAGTTGTTGAGGATCAATTTATAGTGAGGCTTTATCTTTGCTTTGCTACTCAAACCTCTAATCCTCATCTTCCTTTAAATTGTTTCCTTGTTAATGCTCTTCATTTTTTAAGCCGTTTCGTGCAATTTTCTTCTGTTTCCGGCAGTTACATTTCTTGGCGTTTTCTTCCCACGTTTCTTTTAGATAGTAGAAGGGTAGGAGAGAGATGAAAGAGTGTGAGAGAGAGGAGAAAAATGATATAGCAGATTTAGATTTAGGGAGTGCCACTTGCTAATACTTGAGAAAGCCATTTGTCAACATTTGAGAAAGTCAAACCCTTCTTTTATAAGTATATAGATATAGATATAGATATAGATATAGATATAGATATAGATATAGATATAGATTTCATGATTTAGAATTTTATTATCAATCATAATTATTAGCATTTTGTTATTCAATTGTTAATATTTCATTAAATGAATTAATTATAAATATTAAATAAATTAATTAAAAATTAAATTATAATTAAATGGAATTAACTAAAGACTAACATGTGTTATTTTGGGTTATTTCTTTAATATAAATTTTGTTATTTTGTTATTCAATTGTTAATATCTCATTAAATGAATAAATTATAAATATTAAATGAATTAACTGAAAAATTAAACTATAATTAAATAGGATTAACCAGAGAGTGACATGTGTCATTCTTCGTTATTCCTTTATTATAGATATATATAGACTAGTATAGAACCCGTGAAATACATGGGATTACAAAATTAAAATTAAATTTAGTGGATTTAGAAAGAAATTTAATTATTTAATATATAAGAAAATATATTAATGGTCAAAATAAGAAAAAATATTTTTTATATAAGAAAATATATCAATGTTGCATTGTTAAAAGAATATGGTTATCTTATTCTCTATTATTTAGAAAATTTAAATATTATTGTATTCATTATTCAAACCCTCAAATTATATTTTTTATGAATTGATATAAAAAAATTAAAGCCAAATAATCTCAAATAAATTTCATATATTATTTTAAAACACATATTAGTTAAACTATATAAGTTTTAATAATTAATTAGTTTGAATCATTTGAATAATTTCTCTTCAACCAATCCACATTTATTTTATTTTGCATTATTTATTTATTTATATTTTATTATAAACTTTCATAGTAACAAATTTCATATTTATAAGTCATTTTCCTAATATATGTTACTTAACAAATTTAGTTACAACTTTTATATTATTTACTAATATAAATTAATCAATATTAACCTTGATATCATTAAATAGCCATAAAGTACACTTGTCAATCCCATAATTTTTCTCATTTTAATTTTTTTTACAAATTAAATCTATTTAAAGCTAATTAATGTTGCTATTTAATGATATCAAGGTTATTATAAACTTTCATATTAACAAATTTCATATTAACAAGTTTATTTTACTATAAACTTTCATATTTACAAATTTCATATTTATAAGTCATTTTCCTAATATGTGTTACTTAACAAATTTAGTTAATTTTTTTATATTATTTACTAATGTAAATTAATCAATATTAACATTGATATCATTAAATAGCAACACTAACTAGCTTTAAATATATTTAATTTGTAAAAAAATAAAAATAAAAATTGTGGGAATGACAAATGTACTTTATGGTTATTCCTTTAGTATAGTTATAGATAGATAGATATGTATGTTATAGTATAAATACTGTACGATGTACAGATATATAAATTTTATTATTTTTTCATTTTTATACGAAAATGTTTGATATAAAAATTAATAAATTTTATTGAAGATTTTGACAAATTTATTACTCGATGTGTGAGACACTTCATAAAATTTAAATATTAAGTTAATGTAAAAAATATTAAATTTTGTGAAGAAAATAATGTTCCCAATAATATATCAATTTGAATTGATATCCATGTGATGCATGTCTCTATAAATTTATTAAAATCACACTACAAGAAAATCGCTGATAGATAACGGTTAAAAACCGTTGTCGTAGGCCAAAAAGCAGCGTTGTTGTAGCAAGGGTTGTCGTAGGGGTCAACAAAATTTCGCTTATAGACAACGGTTTTTAACCGTTGTCTTACTCCTACAACAACGGTTGTGACACACATAGACAATGGTTTTTAACCGTTGTCGTAGGGTTGTTGTTCTAAAGAAGCGTTGTCTTTTCTACCTATGACAACACTTTGACAACGGTTTTAAACCGTTGTCGTATATAGATTAGACAACGCTTTTACAACTGTTTTTCACCGTTGTCGTAGAGACCTATGACAACGGTACAAAACCGTTGTCAAAGCGTTGTCATAGCTAAGTAAGACAACGCTTTGACAATGGTTTTTGGCCGTTGTCGTAGATGTTTACGACAACGATTTTTAATCGTTGTCCCGCCGTTGTCGTAGAGTAATTACACAACACCTTTTGTTTTGTTTTTGACCGTTGTCGAAGATACTTATGACAACGGTTTTAAACCGTTGTTGTAAGTTAATTTTTACCGTTGTTGTAAGTTAATTTTACAGTTGTTGTAGACCCTTACGACAACAGTTTGGAAACTGTTGTCGTAATTTATTTCAGCGTTGTCTTTTACAAGTCATATTTATTACAGTCTAATAAAAATTCAAATATATAGAATAAGACATTCAACTCAAAATAGTCATACCAAATTCATCTAATACTTCATACAACAAATATTCATCTAAGAGTTCATAACAAAAATTTAACGTCAAAAGAGACAAGTTATCACCCACAAGGTTATCATAAGTTCATCAAAACAAGTAACGTACATTCCTTCCAATGACAAATGAGTATATGATTCAATCCTCTCATCAACTAAGTCTCCCATTACCTAATATTCATAAATATGTTCTTGAACACGTTCCGCCCACTCCTTACGCACTTCATTGATATCCCCTTCAGTGTATTTCTCTTCAATGAACTGTTAAACAGAAAATATACATTATATGTACATTGAATGAATATTTTTTTCTAATAAAACGTTCAAAAATAACATATAAGAAATTTTATAATCTTACCAATGACTGCATCGAACTAATCTTCTCAAAGGGATCACTCTCAACTATTTGCTTCATGTATTTCATCACATAAAAACCACATTGGAATGCGTCAGGTTGTTTAGGAGCCTACATGTATTTGAATTCAATCATTATGGTTTTCCTTCAAAGCAACATGAGATAAAGTGATTACATACCTTTATTATTGTCCACGTAGGTTTCTTCCTCCCTTAATTTACTTGTTTTCACTGTACTAAATTTCTTCAAGGCCCTTTACAAGTGATATAAGTAGTATAATTTAACAACAATGCATGTATAAATTAAATAACTGTATGAAAAGATAGATATGATAATAGTAAAAAACATTACAAAACTTACAACTTAACAACTTGTTTCCAAACTCCATCATGAATACCACTATAAAGAGTGTCCAACATTCCAACTTCCTCCTTATGAGGATCAATAAACAGTAAGGATCCAATAAGCACTACATATATACACACAGGCACAAATGTGATGTATCTAATGTTAAAACAAAATCAATGTTCAAGTTAATCCAAATGATTTCAAATTCTTACCCCACATTACATGGAACTAACACAATCTGATCGATCAAGGTACCATCCAGTCCATTTGCCAAATCACGTGCTCGTTGTTCCATTGTATCATGAAGTGTTTTGTTATCCCTTTTCGTGTATGGAACATGACCAATATTCCATGGATCAACAAATTTAAATCTGTTCAGCCCACTTAAGCTCCTAATCTTCTCATATAAGTGGTTGTACATGAAAAAATTTCACAATCCACATTTGATATAAAAAAAAAGTGGCTAAAATAAATTACCAAAAATTTCATTATTTATTTACCATATGTAGATAACAATACATGTGTAGGAGATTGGTTGTAATTGGCAAAAAGGCTCGACGTCCTCAATGTGTACATAAAGGGTACGCTCACTTCCAAACACACCTTTATCAAATGGTATCATGATATTGTCTTTACCTTCAAGAGAAGTCTTGCAATAACAATATATCATGCGTAATGGTGTTGGAATGGTCGAGAAATCCATCATGGGCTTCTTTTCTGTCTTCCTTTTCTTTTTTGGTTTCTAATGTAAATAATGAATAATAAATAATACAAACTCGTATTAAATAATGAATAATGAATAATACATATTGAATAATGAAAACGGTACCTCTTGCAACTTCATAAGATGCATTGGCCATGCAATATGAGATCCAACTGCATCACCAATGCTCAAGCACTCGTGTGTTGGAATGGGCAAAGGAGCATTTTCATCCACTGCTTCATCTATCGAAACTCTCATGCAATTTTCAGGCATTTGCATTCCATGAATCAACTCATTTGGCTCATTCACTTTCACAATGGTGCCGTAAGCAGCAATATTTGTGCCTGACTCCAAACTTAATACAACAAGTTTTCCCTACAACAAACAGTTAACGTTAAATAATCAATATAAACAACCAGTTATAATTTGGTATGAACAATATATATTATTAATATGAAGCACCTGCAAATCAACAATGTGTTCAACCAATTGCATATCATCCTCCTCTAAGTTGCAGACATCAGGTGGATAGTGTACTGGAGTAGGACTATTTGCATGTTCAGGCTAGACTTCATCAGGAAAACTAGGTTTACACTTCACAGAACAACTACCTTCTCATCAGCATCAACACCAGGACCAATGAACTTGAGCAGAGCAGCTTCCAATCTTGTAATACGTTCATCTTGTTCAACATTTTTCTTTTTTTCTTCATTCAACTCACGTTGTTGGAGGTCATAGAGCCCATCTCTTTTTGATTTAATTCTTCCAAGAGCTTTATAATAACTTCGCTGAGTGATATGACCTCCAACACCTCTCAAGCGTCCATGATGTTCTTCAGAACCAAGTACTTCTTCAAGGATGGTGTTTTTGTTTCCCTCAAAACTCAAGCTTCCTTCTTTCTTCTTGGAAATAAATTCATCCTAATATTTAAATATGAAAAAGATTAATAATGAATTATTATGTATGAACATAACATTTATAGCAAGTATATGTATGTGTAGAAAAAATATCTGAAAGTTAGCTTACAATTTTAGAAACTTTTTTCTTTCAAGGCCTCTTCTTCACAATTGTCGTCCTTAGTCTTTCGTGCTTCAACCCAAAGTGTAGCTTGATTGATTTCAGGATCTTCTGTTAAGATATGAGGCTGCATAAAAAAATATCAATTCATATTCAATTATGTAACATATATTCTTATTTGGCATACAATAATAACACAGATAAGAGTAACTTACATGAGTCTCTGCATATTGGGCATATCCCAATCGAGATAAACGATATGGATATGCGTACTTAGCTCTCCTTTCCTTATTCTCAGCCCTTAATTTCTAGAAAACAAATGGGAACATGAAACCTTAGAATACATAATTTAGGCAACACAAAATAAATAACAATATACCTTGAAGTCATCAGACAATCGGCTTATCACGAAAGAACTCCAATCTTGTGCCTCAATACATGGATATTGGGCAGGTGGTGTGTTCAAATCAGGCGTGTCTATCCTCTTATAAACAAACTTATTAGTGAGTTTGGTCTTAAACTGACGCCACTTAAGATTAGCTGAGACAGACATCCCCCCTCCATTTTGGATCAACATTAAAGGACAACTATAAAATGCATGAAATATCATATTAGAAAATATGATATAGGTATAAGAAACTAGTAAATCATATAATTACTTACATTTACTGACTCCCAGATTTGATCATTGACCTCATTCGGAACATCTTTCCATGACTCATAAGTGATCTTCACTTTCTCCTTAGCTAGTACTCCAATATAGCTTTGCATCTGACTTGCAACAAGTCCAATCGGCTGCCCCAAACGGTTGAACTCCACATCCTTTCTTACATCTTGAACCCTTTGTATCGACAGACAATGCATCACAGTTCGTCCTCTAAGGGATTTTGTAGAATGGGTGCTCGATGTAGGTGTATTGCCAGCAATCTCCTCATCAACAACTATTTCCTTGTCATTCCCTTGCAACTTATCCAATAGTACCTTTTTACGCCGTGTAGTCATTGTTGTAAGAAATCTGTAATCAAATAAAGAAACAATGAATTAAAAGTGGATGATCAAGACTTATTGCAATTAGACTACTACACTAAAACGTTACAACTCAGCAGATAAAATAACAAGAATAAACAAAGAGACATTTTATATGCAAGGTCAAAATATACCACTGTGATTTAATTGCTTGCATGATCAATCCATGTCCCTTCACAATCCATACGAACACATGGTGGTTCATTATCATCTGTTATATCATCATCTTTGGTATGTAGATCTTTGGTAAAACAAGGGTGGTGAATTGTTGTTTCATCAAATTCTTCACCACTCGTGCTTTCAAAATACTCCCTTGTAGGTATTGCAAGCACAACAGACCATTCATGGTCCATAGGGTCTTCTATATAGAAAACTTGATTTGCTTGACTTGCCAAAATAAATGAATCATTTCTGAAACCAATTTTGTTAAGATTTACAAGTGTGAATCCAAGATCATCTATTAAGATACCACTTTGCCGAGCAAAATGCATAAAAGACTCTACTCCAGCTTTATACTCTTGTGACAATCTATCTTTTGACATCCATGATTTATCCATAATTAACCTACTAACACAGGATACTAGTAAATAAAAAATATAGTCTTATGATATATATTTTCTTATTTTGCATCAATTTCCTAATAATAGAATCAATATCAAAAAAATTAGTGCACAATTCACAATTCATGACCAAACATACTACTAATTACTCAATAAACAAATAGACACCAACTCAAGTAGATACAGAATGAAATCTACACAATCATAACATAGGTAGTAATCTTCTAAAAAATAATAGCCATTTCACATGAGATGAATTCATAAAATTCTGCCCAAAATTAAAACGATTTAAGAAAATAAAATAGCATTATGTTAAAACACTTCACTTTTAAAAAAATTGAATCAAACTCACCGAAATCCTCTTGATCGGTGATTGATTATTCCCTTTTCCTATGTTCTCCTTAAATCACAGTTTCTTCTTTACCTAAAAACCATATATATATACACATCTTTAGATGAAGGTTTGTAGTTAATGAAAAACCTAGGCTTAATTAAGGATCAACGGGGACAAAGAAAAAAGGAACATAAGAAAGACGCATAAGAAGGGAGAAATAAGGGAAAACATCAAAGAACCATTTACCCTAAACAGAAGATATAAAAACGGGAAGACAAGCTTATGAAAGGAGCAAAGTAACATGACCAATAATCCACTTTTCTTAAGTTTTCACTATTGCAAATTGTGAGTCTCATAGCAAGTAATCTAATTAGTTTATTCACATAAGCATAACTATTTAATATGCTCAACATGAAATATATTGAAATCTCTAAATTAATTAACTAATTCAACTAAGCCATTAATGTAACTAATTAAAATATCATGTAATAATATATCAAGAAGAGAAATTCCTAAATTCATCCAATTGATTAAACAAAAAGCATTCTCCCCAAATAATAAACAATTAGGGCCGTCAATTTTACCCTAGAACATCAACTAATCATTTCATTATTCAACATAATTAACTAAAGATTTCACTACTGCATTGAACAGAACACAAATTCAAAACATGATTTAGTAGCCTACTTGAACAAATCACAATTAGTCCATAAAGACCCTAGATGCACTTGTATATGTGAAATGATAAAGTGAAATTCCAAGCAAGATTAGATAGAATTAGTGAAAACGAATTGAAGAGCAGCACCTTATGTATATACGGCAATCGCACAGAGATTCGATTACGCTGAGAGTCGGAGGCAGAGAGGCAGAAAGTGGAGAGGGTGCGAGCGGCGCAAAGAGACAGCGGCGCGGCGAAACAGCTGTTGGAGAAAGGCAGAGAGGCAGCGGCGCAGAGAGGGAGAGGCAGCGGCAGCGGCAGGCAGCGTGGCTGCGCACGCCGAAGGTAGGCCCAGCGGAGGATGGGTGGGCGTGGGACAGCGGCGGTGATCTCACCGGGGATGGGTGGGCGTGGCCCAGCGGGGATGGGTGCGACGAGCGAGTGTGCGGGGATGGGTGGGCGTGGGACAGCGGCGGCGGCGAGAGCTAGGGTTCCAGCTGATTTTGACACGTTCAAGGGTAAATAATTTGGGGATTTTGACTTTGGGGTAATTTGTTTAACTTGGTAAAATTTTACATGTAATTTTACATATAGTAAAAATAAATAAAAAGTCAAGTTTTTTAGTCTACGACAACGCTTTGACAAGGTTATGACAACGCTATAAAGTTGTCGTTGTCTTAGGGATATATGACTACGCCTGAACGACAACCTCATATAGTATCCGTTGTTTTAGGGATCAACGACTACATATCTACGACAACCTCGTATTTGTCATAGGGTTCATTTTGTATCTAAGACTACAACACTACGACAACGTCAAGTCACCAGCGTTGTCTTTTCACCCTACGACTACGCCTCAACGACATCGCAAAAAAAATGTCATTGTCTATGAGCGGATTTTTTTGCCCCAAGACAACGGTTTTGTCTACGACAACGCTAAATTTGGCTACGATTGTCTTAAGGGCGTTGTCTATGTACATTTTTCTTGTAGTGTCGATATTATTTCTTAGAAAACATGATCTAAAGTTAAATTTAAAATTCATTTAAAAATATAATTGTAATTAAATTGAAATATGTATTGAAAGTATATAAAAACCAATAAATTTGTATTTAATTAGATATTTTATCAAATATAATAACTAATAAAATAAACGTTAGTGTGATTTGACAGCCACATGAGCTTAGAGGAAAAAAATAAGATAACAATCTGATAGAATATGTTAACGACATTTAATTTCTTAACGACATTTAATTTCTTTCTGTGATCTTAATTTGATAGTTTATAATCATTTAATCATTGAATTGATAAGATTTATCATTTATAACCTGCATTGATAGATAACTTATCTTTCGGGGTCTGGATCGATAATATCCTTTTCTTTTGTATCATGTAATATTTTTAAAATTTTGATAAATAATATTTTTATGTGTATCATGTAATAGTTATGGGCAAAAACTTTCATGCACTTGGTGCATGGATCTAATGCACCCAGGTTGACCCGATCAATGCGACAAAAAATACACTTCCACTTGCGTTTCACGCACCCACACGCTTAGATGGATGCGCTCAAATCCATCCAAATTCGCTCCAGGTGTTATACATTTACGTTATGTTAGACATACATTTATATAATGTTAATCATATCTTATATCCTTATTTCAAACTCTTAGAATTTTCAACTATACCTTCATACCTTTTAGTAATGTTAGACATATCTTTAGATATATTAGTCATACATTTTAGCTAGCTATGTTAGTCATACATTTATATATTATATAAGGTATGTCAAATATAATGTAAAAGTATGTTTAATATAACATAAAAGTATGACGAATATCATGTAAAGGTACATCATGTTCAAAATGTGCCGAAATTAATTTGGGGTTTTTTTTGAAGTTAAAGATATGAAATCTGGGCATAAAAGTATGTATAACATAACATGAAGGTATGTATAATATAACATAAAGGTTATGACTATAATTAAAATATCAAGAAAGAAAAACAGGTCTGGCAGCCCAGATTCGATTCGGATGCATGGATTTGAGATTCATGCACCTGATGCACAGGATAGCTTCTCATACTTGCGATGATAATATTACTGTTTTATATGAGTATTATCTTAATAATAAAGTACTTAATACATGAATATGATATCGCGTAAGCCCTAAAATGCAAAAAATATCATGTAAGCTCAATGCACAACTTTTTGTGTAAGTCTAAAATGCAGAAATTTTATTGAAATATTTAATTTTGCAGAATTTTGTATATAAACCCTATATATGTAATGTTTTTTGTGTAACTATAAAAAATTTCAATAATCGTCATGTAAGAATGACCCATTGAACATACATGTTTTACATAATACTTTATAGAAAATTCATTTGAATGTACTGATTTCTTTACATGAAAGAAGAAAATATTATAATTTTGACCACCTCTTTTATTAAGGATATGAGAGAAATATCAATTTTAATCCGGTAATTAGGCACTCACAAGTTTTGGTGCACTAACTTTGTCCTTTCCAGTTTTGTCTGTTAACTATCGATTTTTTTCAATTTTAGTTCTTGCGGCTGCCACGCTAGATTTTTTGATGGCCATGTCAGATTTTTTGACTGCCACGTCAGATTTTCCAACAGTCACATCAGCAATTTTTGTTGTTCCGACTAAAAAGACTAAAATCGGAAGAAAAAAATCAATAGTTAACGGATCAAAATTGAAAAGGGCAAAGTTAGTGCATCAAAATTGAAAATGGTCTAAATTACCGGACTAAATTGATATTTCATGATGGTTTGATCAAAAAGTCACATCAATTAATTGCAATTAAATTTGGATATTATGACTTTTCTTAGAAGGAATCTCACACACCAATTGCACTGATCTAGGGTCACCTTACTTGAATCCGAGTATTTTCAAATTATCTTTTTCTGCTTTATGACTTTTATATTAAATTAGTATGATTTTTATATATAAATATCACAATATTTATATAGTACTTTTAACTTCAGAAAATGAACAATTTCAGCACAGTTTCCATAGACACACATTTTAAGTGATGCTACACATACCTTTAAGTGATAATACTCACACATTTATGTAGTATTACTTATACCTTTATATGATATCTATATGTATGAAACATAACTAAAATATATAACTAACATAATTAAAATATATAAAATGTATTATATGTCTGTATAAAGATTATGAATGTCATAATATAAAGATAAGAAAGTCATAACATAAAGATATACATATTTTTCTAGAAAATAGACTAAGTATTGGCGCCTCCTCTAGGCACGTGGCCGATGTGTGGAGGGCTCTGATCCGTGCACCAATTACATAGTTTTTTTATCTTTTTTGTATTTAGAAAACAGTGATCTTTTTTGACATGGCAAAAATTTATATGAGTCGATTGCACAAAACTAGATTCATGCACCAGGGTTGATCTGGTCAAAATGCCCAAAAAAGCACTCTCATGCGAGTTTCACGCGCCTGTACGTGCCCCCATGCGCCTGATACTCGCGCTAAAACTCACCCAAATTCGCTCCAATAGACCTACCTTTATGTATAGATAGACCTACCTTTGTATTATGTTAGACCTACCTTATATAGCTAGGTCTAACATAACACAAATGTATGTCTAACTATATATAAAGGTATGTCTAATACAACGTAATGGTACATGTGTCAAACCTAGGTTTTTAAAAAAAAAAATTAAAATATGAAATTTGCGCAGAATTGTAGGCTTAACATAACATAAAGGTAGGTCTAACATAACGTAGTGGTAGGTGCCAAAATTCAAATACCAAGCGCAAAAAAGAAAATGTATGAAATTTGGGTAGAATGGTGGGTTTAACATAGCTTAAAGATATGTCTAACATAACCTAGTGGTAGATACAAAATTTCAAAAATTATGCGTGAAAAAAAAAAAAAAAAAGGAGCGGATCCTCTAATCCGAACCTGACCCGGGTGTATGGATCTGATCCATACACCTAATTCACAGTAGACTTACTCTTTTGACATTATATTATAACGAGTGAGTAATGATCGAAAGAGTTGTATTTATATGGATAGTGGGGTGCTATCCCTTTGTTTATCCTTCAAATCTAATTTATTATTACATTAATATATGTTAATTCATAAACAATGAAAAGATTTGTATGGTGTCTTATAGGAAAAGCATATAGAATCACATCACGGTTAAAAAAATTATAATTTCAAAGATGTGTTTTTTAAATTAAACTAAAAAAAACATGTTTTCATTTTTGTAACAGAGTTAAGGGGATGTTTGGCTTTGTTTCTATCTTTAATTTCCACTTTTCAAAATTTAGGACAATGTTTGTGAGTTTTTATTGATTCTTTATATAAAAAGAGATTAGATAGAACTCACATTTTGAATTTTTTGGTTAGAAATTATATTTTATTTGAATAGTATGCAAGTTAAGTGATGTGGTCAATTAAACAACGATGTTGAATTTATTGTAATCAATTAGGACACCCACATTCGTCTGATAAGAGTTGTTTTTAATATAATAAAATATTAAAAAAAGTAACAAGGAAACACTAAAATATAATACTACCTCCGTCCCAAAATAAATGACGTTTTAGCAACTAAAATTTGTCCCAAAATAATTGTCGTTTTCGTATTCCAAAACATATTTACATGCAATATACCAAATATACCCCTATTTACTCACCTCAAATTAAATGTGTTAAAGAAATAAAAGCACCTCATTAATTAAACTTAAATAGGGGTAGATTTGACTTTTTATCACATTTCTTAATATATGTGCAAACACTAAAACTTGTGTAGCCCCGGGGTACGGATCTAAGATCCGTACCCCCAAAACCGACCCGACCCGCTCCATATACAATTCGGATCTATTATAAATAACAATACTTAGCGGTTTTTTTATGGTTTTGAGTTTCTTCTTCGCGTTTCCATTCTTCTGCACTCTTCTTCTATCTTTCTCAACTTTTTTGCTTCGATTTCGTCTCCTTAAAGTTTGTTTTGGAGTTGATTTTCCGTTTTCGTTGAAGAATATCGGTGCTTTGGAAGTATTTTCAGCCGTATTTCATTCTTCGGTTTGGTGGTAAGTATTTTTGTGCATGCGATGATTTTTTTTTTTGTTTAGATTGTTTGCAGTACTTATAATCGAGTATTTATTTGTTTATTTTGTTCGTTTGCACTCGATTTGTTTGTTTTTGTGTTTGTGTGTTTGAATTTCTAGGGTTTTTTCAGTTCTTTTGTTCTATGTTTTGATTATCTTCTCTAGTTTTGTAGTTTATGTAAAATCTGTAGTTTAATGTTACGTAGCGCAAAAAATGTTGTTCTGTAGTTCTCCAACATTGTGTAATATAGGTCTTTATACATATATGTGTACATGCAGGGCATATATCAAGAGATGTAGAGTGTGTTGTGTACTGAGTTGATGAATATGTTCTGGATAATGCTGAATATGCCTGATCTTTATTGTGTGAAGCTTCACTCTGTTTTTCAAGTTTAATACTGTGATTAACTTTAGCTTTGTTTTGATTTTGATGCTAGTGATTTGTGCTTTTTCTGTGTTTTTATTGGAAACTCAGTAAAATATAAGAATGAAGTTTTTTAGAGTTCAAATGGAGTCCATCTGGTTTATATGCATCTGGGTTATATGAAATCTGGTATAGGGTATTACAGTTATATACACATGGTATTACAACTATGTCTTAAGGGTATTACAATTATATGATTTTATTTTTTTTTGTTTAGATTGTTTGTAGTACTTTATAATCGAGTATTTGTTTGTTTATTTTGTTCTTCTGCACTTGATAAGTATGTCTTAAGCTTCACTCTGTTTTTCAAGTTTAATAATGTGATTAACTTTAGCTTTGTTTTGATTTTGATGCTAGTGATTTGTGCTTTTTCTGTGTTTATATTGGAAACTCAGTAAAATATAAGAATGAAGTTTTTTAGAGTTCAAATGGAGTCCATCTGGTTTATATGCATCTGGGTTATATGAAATTTGGTATAGGGTATTACAGTTATATACATATGGTATTACAACTATGTCTTAAGGGTATTACAATTATATGATTTTATTTTTTTTGTTTAGATTGTTTGCAGTACTTTATAATCGAGTATTTGTTTGTTTATTTTGTTCTTCTGCACTTGATAAGTATGTCTTAAGCTTCACTCTGTTTTTCAAGTTTAGTACTGTGATTAACTTTAGCTTTGTTTTGATTTTGATGCTAGTGATTTGTGCTTTTTTTGTGTTTTTATTGGAAACTCAGTAAAATATAAGAATGAAGTTTTTTAGAGTTCAAATGGAGTCCATCTGGTTTATATGCATCTGGGTTATATGAAATCTGGTATAGGGTATTACAGTTATATACATATGGTATTACAACTATGTCTTAAGGGTATTACAATTATATGATTTTATTTTTTTTGTTTAGATTGTTTGCAGTACTTTATAATCGAGTATTTGTTTGTTTATTTTGTTCTTCTGCACTTGATAAGTATGTCTTAAGCTTCACTCTGTTTTCAAGTTTAGTACTGTGATTAACTTTAGCTTTGTTTTGATTTTGATGCTAGTGATTTGTGCTTTTTTTGTGTTTTTATTGGAAACTCAGTAAAATATAAGAATGAAGTTTTTTAGTGATTTCTAGAGTTTTTTTTAGTTCTTTTGTTCTATGTTTTGATTGTCTTCTCTAGTTTTGTAGTTTGTATGTTTATAAACTGTAATACTTTTAGTTTGTTTATTGTAGAAAGATGGATAATATAAGCAAAAAAGGGTTGAAGAGGAAGGTAATCGTTACTGATGAAGCTGCAATTCGTGGGAAAAGAGGAAGTTTGCATAAGAGAGCTAATGTTAGCGGGTTGGATTTGACAATTTCTGATGCTCCTGCTGATAGGTATTATACTTACATTGATGTGTTACATCTTTTAACTCTAGGTATCATATGTTTTACTTTAAAGAACTGAAGATGATCCGATCAAGTGTTTTGTATGAAGAAACCATAAGAAAAAAGAAATTGATAGAAAAAGGTTTAGAGGCTGTTTTAGTTAATGTACATACATGTATTACATATATACCTTTATGGTATCACATATATACATATAGAGTATTACATGTTTACCTCTATGGTATTGCATTTATACTCTAGAGTATTACATATGTATCTTAATGGTATTACATATATATACATAGTGTATTACATGTATACATTTATGGTATTACATATATACACATAAGGTATCATATATGTACTTGTTTTATTATGCATTTTTTATAATTTTTGTAGTGTGAAGAAGATTGCAAAGGAAAACGTTGTTGAGAAGGAAAATGTTGTTGAGAAGAAAAGCCAAGTTAGACTGAAGAAAAAAAAGAATGATGAAGATATATTTCAGGAGGATGTTGTTCATTTGAAAAGGTACTTATATGTTTTGGTATTATGTATTTAGAACAATTTTCAATATCTATTAAGGGTATTTTTTATATTTACATGAATTAATGTATATATATCATATTATTTTTGCAGCATGTTTATTACTCAGTGTAGGCCTAATGGTCTATTTGATCTTGTGAAATCTTTGAATGACAAGCAGAAAGAAGATGTTAGAAATATTGGATTCGGTGGGTTGTTACATTTAAATTTTAGAAAATGCAATATGAAGATGATGAGGTGGTTAGTTGGAGGTTTTAATTGCAAGAGTAGGATGCTTAAAATTGATAGTCATCGACGCTTTGCTGTTACAGCGGACGATGTTTATGATGTTTTTATGATACCTAGGAATGAAGGTTGTAGTGTTCCAAAACATGTTAGGGGTGACAAAATCCCTAACATGTTAGAGAGGTTAGGTGAGTTGTATGGAATTGGTTCAAGATCTCCGTTACGAGCACTTGCTGATGTGATGCAGACACGTTTGCTTGATGGAGGCGATGATTTTAAAAGGATTTTTATTTTGTATGCAATGTCTTCATTTTTGACTCCGTCAGCAAATCGTCTTTTAAATATGAGTGTTATTGAGTCTGTTGTAGATGTTAGTATGATTCGAAGGTATGACTGGTGCACATATGTTTTGGAAAGACTGTGTGATGCTGTTGATTCATTCAAGAGGAATGATCAAACAAAAAATGTTTGTGGCTGCATTGTGTTGCTCCAAATTTTATATTTCCAAAGGATGAAATGGCAGGGGGTTGCTGCACCTAAGACATTGTCTCTCATCCAACATTGGAGTGATGAGAAAATTTCAAGAAGATGCCAAGAGAAGGTTTCTGCTGGCTGCTTTGGCGAAGAAGGAGAGCTTATTCTCAAGGGTTACCCTATTTCATCAATGGGTAAGGTTTCTGGAATGGATATTGAGGGTGAATGTCAGAAGGAGAAAGAAGTGGTGGATGATGGAATTCATTTGAAGAGTGATCAACGTTCAAGTGGACAGAAAAAGATATGTTTTGATTTACCGGAAGGAGAGCCGGATGATGAAGAAATTAAGAGGATTGCAAAAGATGTACGTGTTTTTTTAAAATAGTAAGTAATTTTTGACTTTGTAGTGTTATTTTGTTTAAAAGTTTTTTTTTTTTCAGGAAATACACGAGGCATTTCTGTGCTACAAAAGAGACATTTCTATTGTGTCCAATCATCATATGTCAAAGCTGCTGAACATGAAGAAAAAAATGGAAAGTAATCAAGCAGGCAGCCCCACAACTGAAATGTCGGATTCATCACAGAAGTTCTTTTCAGATGAAAAGTTCCACAAATATATTGATGATGTTGTAGAGAATTTTTTGAAGATGAAGAAGTTAGCTGCTGAAATGCCCTCATTCGAGCTCTTGACACCAGAACCTCCACAGTACAAAGAATCAATTGATGTTCCAGTGCAAGAACATACACCAGAACCTCCACAGTACAAAGAATCAATTGATGATCCAGTGCAAGAACATAGTTCTGATGAGGACATCCCTTCAGAGAAAGAGTTGAATGATGCAATGGATTCTGTTGGTTTGAAAAGCAAAAATGCAGAGGAGGCTGGAGATTTTTGGAGCATCAATGAAGATATAGGATATTTGTCTGAGTTTTTTGTGCATTCAAAGCACATTTTTAAGTCAATGGATCAGAAACACAAAGAGATTGTAGACTACTGCTGCTATGAAGATGGATCTGTCAACTGTAATGAGTAAGTTTATTTTATCTGATTTTTTATATATATACTGGTGTTACATGCATGTATTAAAGGTATTACATGTATACATATAGGGTATTACAACAATGCCTAAAGGGTATTGCTTGTTTATATGTATGGTATTACAGTTATATACATGTGAGGTATTACAATTATGCATTAAGGGTATTGCATGTATAACTGTATGGTATTACAATGGTACATTAAGAATATTGCATGTATAAGTGTATGGTATTACAATGGTACATATATGGTATTACAATTATGCATTAAGGGTATTGCATGTATAACTGTATGGTATTACAATTATGCATTAAGGGTATTGAATGTATAACTGTATGGTATTACAATGGTACATTAAGGGTATTGCATGTATAACTGTATGGTATTACAATGGTACATATACGGTATTACAACTATGTTTTAAGGGTATTGCATGTATTAACTATTTTTTGTTTTTTTTTTTTTTTGCAGTGAAAGATTGTTTCAAAATGGTTATTTCAATTTCGTGCCAAAGGAAGATATTGTTTCGTTGATTCCAAAATGTGAAATATATCAATCTGTCATTAGTGCTTGGTGTTTGATTGTGAATAGTGAAGAAGACGTTGGAAAAAGAAGTCGATTTGTGTTCAACTTGGAACACAGTGTAAGTTTTATAATAAATTGAATTTTTTCTAAGATTTTTTATGTTTTTTGTGATTTGTGAGTTATTTAACGTCTTTATTTTTGTATTAGATTTACTTGGATAAGATGTTGGGAAATGGTGATGATTTTGAAGAAAATTCAGTATGCATGAGAGGTTGCTGGAAGACGTGGATGGCTTCTAATAAGAATACCCTCCGTTCGGTTGATATGGTACTTATTTTCATAATACTCTTTTTTATTAAATTATAACTTTTTAATATTTTTTTTCCTTATGGATTTGTAGATCTTTATCCCTTTCTGTCTCAATGGTCACTATGCTGTTGCTGTACTAAATCTTGTTGATAAGAAGTTTCAATATCTGGATAATAGAAAATACAAGGATGAGAATAATTTTTTCAAAGCTGCTGAAATATTGGTAAGGTTTTCTTAATGATTTTTTCAGTTTAATAAGTTGTTTTCTTATGATGAAATTCAATTTAATATTTTTTGAATGTTGTGCAGAGAACTGAAATGATTAAATTTCTAATTGAAATGAAGCATGAAAAAGCATCAGAGACAGCAGATTATAAATTTGAGAATGTGAACTTCAATGGCAAACAACGAAATCTGATCTGGACTGTGGTGTATATATGATGCACCATATAAAACATTTCAATGGTGTTGCATATTCTTATCCAGATATGAGTAAGGTAAATTATTTCCTTGTATTATAATTAAAAAATTCTTATCATTTTTTGTAAGTTATAATGTTTTTCCCTTTTATAGGCTGGTGTGAGACGTGTCCTGAGGGCTGAAATATGTGCAACACTTGTGTTGTCGAACAAGAACGATTTGAGGAATGAAGTCCTCCAAAAAGTATATAAATTTTACAAAAGCAAGCCTGAGGTGAAAGCAAGGATTGTTGAATCAAAGAAGAAGGTTGAGACACTTAAGGAGAAAAAGTTAAAGATTTTAAAGACATATAAACCACGCCCAAAACGAGCTGCGAAGTAATGGGTTCAAAAACATCAATGTTCAGTTTTTATTATATAGTTTAAGATCATTTCATTAACTTCTTTTAGAAACAGTCTATGTTGGATACAGTTTTTTATATTTTGATGTTAATATTTTGGTACATGAAGGTGTTGACTTAATGAATCAGAGGCATTACTTTTAGAAGGTATTACATGTGCATATATAAGGTATCATAATTATACCCTGAAGGTATTATATATTTGGCATGAAATTAAAACAATACATTAAGGTACTATTGTTTTATCTTTCAGGTATTATAAAGATATGGATAAGGTATTACAAAAATTGAATAAGGTATCATATACTTGTCTTGAAACTATTTATATTCATGTACCAAAAAACAGTGAATAGCTTAAAGGTATTACACGAATACCTTAATGGTATTACACAAATATCTTTATGGTATTACAATAATACCTTAATGGTATTACAAAAATTGACTAAGGTATTTTCCAAAGTTTATTAAAAACAGTAAATATCTTAAAGGTATTACACGAATACCTTAATGGTATTACACAAATGTGTTTATGGTATTACACTAATGCCATAATGGTATTACAAAAATTGACTAAGGTATTTATTTTCCAAAGTTTATAAAAAACAGTGAATATCTTAAAGGTATTACACGAATACCTTAATGGTATTACACAAATGTGTTTATGGTATTACACTAATGCTGTAAAACATAAGAATAATCTAGCAGATTGTGATTTATTTACAATACCAATAGAACTAATATACAATACCAATAGAAGAAACTTACAACACCCACAATCACAACACATAAAAATGTAAACTATGAAACATAATATTGTCCAAACTTATAAAACCATTCAATATCAGTTTCAACCATACAATATTAGAGAATTACAACTTCAGAAATGAAACTAAAATAATCTAGCAGATGGTGTTTTGGAACCAAACTCCTTTGATGTTGAATTTGAAGTATCAGTCTTGGTCTTCTTGTTTTTATCAAAATGACCTTTTATCCTTTGTCGTCGTCCTTTGGTAACAGAGCGTACTGGATCGAGAACAACATTGGATGGATTTGATGTCTCAGATTGTTGTGCAGAAACTGTTTCAGCTAGTAAATCATTAATAGCTAAAATGTCCCTTTCATAACTTTCTTCAACAATTCTTCTTGCTTGCTCATTTTCTTGGCATTTCAACACAAGATTGTAGTATTTTCGTGCCATATGATGTCTCCAAGGAATACTATCGGGCAGCTTATCAGTTGTGGTGGTCAAAGTTTTAAATCTGTCCCAAACTTCTGATTTTGCAAACTTTGTCCATCTCTTTAGTACATAAGTATCTGGTATACTTTGCACAGAGTTAATATGTAGCACCCTCAAACAATGGTAACATAAGATACCATATACCTCAAATTTCTTGCAAGTGCATGTTATGAGCTTCATCTCAGAGTCAAATATTACTTGATGCAGATCACCAGTATCATCATGACATGAAACATTATAAACCATTGTATTGTTTTCGAACATCAAAAGTGTTGAAGAACTGGAAATGCATTTCACAAATTCACCTTCAAAATCTTTGAAAATAGGGCGTGTGTAGATATTTGAAGCATGCTTTAACATACCAGTCATCGGTAGGGCAGATTCTGGATTTGTTGTTGTGGACTGGAATTCATCATTTCGTTCCTTGCTTCTCCATGTTTGAATTGTCTCCTTAAATATTTTGAAAAAATCTGTCAAACTTGTTGTTTTTTTCACATGGAACCCAATAGCATGGTTGGTGCTCTCACTTCTTTGTGACGACAACATTCCAATTGAGAAAAAATCCTTGTTTAACGCCGTACACCATTTTTCTTTCAAGGTGTACAATCTTGTGAACCAACTATGACTCTCTAAACCATACTGTGATATCATTGATTGCCAACAATTCTCAAACTCGTTCTCATCAACACAACCTGATAAACATTTGTTGAATGTTGCTTTGAATGAATTATCTGATTTCAGTTCAGCAAATCTACTTATTGCATTTTGTTGGAGATGCCATAGGCAAAGCCTATGCCTTGTTTCTGGGAAAACCTGCATAAGACAAGGTATTACACTGTATAAGATACGGTATTACAATATATAATATAAGGTATTACACTGTATAATGTAAGGTATTATAATGTATCATATAAGGTATTACACTGTATAAGATATGGTATTACAATATATAATATAAGGTATTACACTGTATAATGTAAGGTATTATAATGTATCATATAAGGTATTACAGTATATAATATAACATGTTAAGCCTGACAAAGAAATTAATACCTTTTCTATTGCATTTGAAATAGCTAGATCTTGATCTGTGAACAGAGTTATAGGACACTTCCATAACATCGACTTCTTGAATACCTCAAAAAGCCACTCAAATGTCTCTGTTTTCTCATTGGTCAAGAAAGCACAACCAAACATCACATTTCTTCGATAATTATTAATCCCAACAAAAGGTGCGCAGATGAGATTGTATTTGTTTGTTCTGTAGGTTGTATCGAAAACCATCACATCCCCAAATATTTGATAGTCTTCTTTCATCATTGAATCCCTCCAAAAGATGTTGCTTAGTCTACCTTCATCATCGAGTTGAACTCTATAGAAGAAATCTTCTTCACTTGCTTGTTGCTCTTGTATCATATCAATGACGGTTTGTGCATCTCCACCTTCGATTGCCTTCATTTTCAACCGATTCACAAAATTCATGTGATCTTTCTTTGTGTGTCCAAGAGTTTCTTCAGAACCAGCATCTTGTACCATATACTTATAAGAATTCGATGCTGACAAACCAGATGTCACCATGTGCTCGATTGTCTTGCCTTTTTCTTCATCAATTTGTCTCTCTGAACGATGAAGGTGATTCAATTCTGATCTTGTCAATGGATGATTGTGGGATATTTCATGATCTACAACTTCAAACAAACCTGCATCGTTCATCTTTACTCGCATTAAAGCATTACAGTTTGTTCTTGTAGTTGGCCTTTTTTTTGTGTTCTGAAACTTTGTTTGCCTCTTCAATCCAGCACAAGAGCATACAAAGAGTTTTCCTATCTCTTTAGGTATCTCATCTGTTGAATACCGTGTGGTTGATTTACGTACTGAAAATCCTAACAATCGGGCATGTTTGCAGTACAATTTGTACATATCATCAAGTGTGTTTCTTGTCAATCCAATGAGAGAAGTACTATAGTCAGTATCTGCAATATATTAAATGTAATATCGTTAGAACTAATATGCAATACCAAAAGTTTATAAAAAATAGTGATAATCTTAAAGGTATTACACTAATACCTTAATGGTATTACACAAATATCTTTACGGTATTACAATAATACCTTAATGGTATTACAATAATTGATTAAGGTATCATATACTTGTATTTATTTTCCAAAGTTTATAAAAAACAATGAATATCTTAAAGGTATTACACGAATACCTTAATGGTATTACACAAATGTCTTTACAGTATTACACTAATTGATTAAGGTATCATATACTTGTATTTATTTTCCAAAGTTTATAAAAAACAGTGAATATCTTAAAGGTATTATACGAATACCTTAATGGTATTACACAAATGTCTTTATGGTATTACACTAATGTCTTTATGGTATTACACTAATGCTGTAAAACATAAGAATAATCTAGCAGATGGTGATTTATTTACAATACCAATAGAACTAATATACAATACCAATAGAAGAAACTTACAACACCCACAATTACAACACAATATACATTAAAATCTTTTTTTTTGAATACAGTAACATTTGTAATACCTTCATTTATCATTTCAACGATTTGATCAAGAAAAGTTGATGTTGCAGCATTATCATTATCTTCTTCACTTGACAATATCAAAACCGTATTTGATTCTTGGTCCTCTTTCTCATTCATATCCACATCCATATGTTGATTAGGTACTGTTGCCCTAGGTTCCATTGAAAGGAGATGAGAAGGAATTATGATATTGTCTGATTTTCGTCTGCTTGAAGAAGGTATGCCCTCGACTCTGCTCAAAAAATTATACTGGTTTCTCTCTTCTCTCGCCCGTTCTCTTCTCTTCTCGCACTCTCAGTTCAGTTTTTGAAGAAACTCCCTGAATCTTCTCTTCTCTTCTCGCTCTCACAGCTCGTGATTCTTCTCTTCTCTTCTCAGTTCAGTTTCGCTCTCACAGCTCGTGATTCTTCTCTTCTCTTCTCAGTTCAGTTTCGCTCTCACAGCTCGCTCTTCTCAGTTCAGTTTCGCTGCTTAGGGTAAAAAAAAAAAAAACTATATATATAGTAAGTAAAATGGGTCAGGGTCGGTTTATGGAGCGGGTTGGGGGCACGGATCCAGGATCCGTGCCCCGGGTGCACCTAAGTCTCACTCATATAATTATATATATTTGATTTGTTTAAAAAGATGATGTGGGCCGATTTGGCCCGTTGGCCCATACGAGGCTGGGCTGGGCTACAGATTTATGGGCCCGAACTAAGGATGGGCCGGCCCGGCACGGCACGAAGATTTGATGTGGCCCGCTGGGCCGGGCCAGGCCGGGCCAGGCCGCCCGTTTTGCCACCTCTACTTGTACCCCATGCTCCCATGTAGATCCACCCCTGGTCGGGGGCTCTGTCATGTGTTAACGGCGGAAGTCGACAGTCGTCTCTGTCTTTCTCTCCCTCCCGTCTGTGCTCGCGGCCGCAATCCCGAAGCCGAGGGCTGGTGCGTCTCTCGACGGCGCCGCTGATGACCCGGCGGGTCTGCTGCCAGTTTGCCTCTCACAGCAGTGGGTGGGGTGAGAATGTTATGTTTTGTGTTACTGCGCTTGTGTGTATGTGTGTGTTTTGGCACCGCAGGGTGTGGTGCCGCCACTTCGGGTAGAGCTGTGGTTGGTCTTGATCGACGGAGACGTTCCCGTTGCCAGCAGCGATGGTTGTGGCTGAAAATAGGGAAGGATGTTCAGGGGGAGTAGTTTGGGGGTGTAGGGGGTGTTCTGTAAATTTACTTAACTCTTGGGGCTGATATGCAAATTACTATCTTTTCCCTATTTATACATTGGCCTCTAGACTCTTTATAAGTTGCAGTTTGATTCCTAATGTTTTTAAGAATTATGTTTAGCCTTTTAGAAAATATTGGAGGCTGCATAATGCACCTCCCCTAAGTATCCAGAATTTAATTTTGGCCCCCAAGATTTTCTAGTCAATGTAAATTAACCTTCATTGTTTTATGAAATTCTATTTAGTCCCCAAATTGTAACCAAATGATATGTATAAGTCCAACGTATATAAGATGTGCAAATTAAACAAAAAATTTAGAAACATCGATCGTTAAACCTTCTCAAGAGTTTAATATAATAATTAATTTAATTATTAATATTCTCGACTAGATTTTAAGATGATTTTTTATGCTTTGAAGGGAATACAAACGAGACACCAGATTAAGAAGATATAAGACATAGAAGGCTTCGAAAGCACCGCTGCAATTGAAGGTGGGGGTAAATCTTATCTGCTTTATTAATTGTGCACATGAATATATGAATTCTTTTGATATATGGATTTGAATTGATTAACTACATGACGTTATAAGTACTATTGTTATATTGATGAAGTGCTAAAGATTTCCAATATTATATGCGGTATCAAATGTGAATGAAAATGACAATGTGATAGTAAATGGGAATGTGAATGTTGAACGTTACGGTGAACCTTAATTGGTGAACCTCAAACGGTGAATGGGGAACGGTGATTGTTGTGTCTTGAATGGGGAATTGTGAATGTTAAATGTATATAACCCCATTCCGACCTGGTCCGGTATGGAATGAACTTAGAATCATGGAATCGACTCGATCATCAGATTCTAAGTTCATAACCCCAGCCCATTCCCGTTTTGGTCGAAACAGATCCACGAATTCTTTGATTCCAATTAGTAAGAGGGATCTTGAACTAAGAAATAGACCCTAGAAAATTTAAACTTTCAAAAAATGCACAAAAAATTCATACGGTTAGAATTTAAGGTTTTTTATGAATCGTGAGCAGTTTTTCGGGGTTCAGATGGTAAAAGATTCTAATTTCCCTTTATATATATTATTTTTACATCATATTAAGTCTATCTGATCCATAATAATTAAAAATATCTACAGTCAAAAAATTAGCAAAAATTCATATGGATACAATTTAAAATATTTTATGAATCGTGAGGAGATTTTCTGTAACACCCCAAATAAAATTAAGCTCTAAATAGAGCTCATGAGAATTTTTTTATAAGTTAATTCCTAGAATTTAAGTTCTTAAGTTCGATCCGTCTTTTCGAGATTTAGAGTTAAGTTGGAAAAAAAAAATCAATTTGTCAATAGGGTTACGTATAAAATATTTCAATATAATACTATAAAGTTAATTATTAAATAAGAATATTTTATTTTGATAGAAGAGATAAAATAAAATTTTACTAATCTTTGGCACAAACTAATTTATATTACACATGAAATAATTGTAGTATTAATTGATATAAACAAATTTAATTAAAAAGGAAGGATAGATATATATGGTTTGGACTTAAAATTTTGAAATAAGATATAGCATTGTCATCATCTCTCTCCTCCCCTCTTCACACGTATAAACCCTTGCTGTCTTAGATAGGGTATCACTCTTTTCATCCTTGGATTTTAACCTTTGGAATAAGATAATGAAAGAGTAAGGTTTGAGGCGGGGAGAAAGCTGGGTTGCACACGAGAACGAAGGGGTAAAGAATTATGAGTTAATTGTAATGTTCCTATTCTTTTCATTCCGACTGAGGGTCGTCGCCGTCCACCGCCGCTCGTTCTCTTTCCTTCTCCGCTCTCGTTTTCCCTCTCCATCTCTCTGTATGTATATATATGTACATATACCTCTCTGTATCTATCTCTCTCTTATATATGTATCATATCTCTCTCTCTTTCTCCCCTGCTTTTCTCTGTCGAAGGGGTGTCGTTTTTGGGCGCCCCTGTTTATATATGTGTTTTGTGCTGTTTATTATGTTTGAAGTGAGTGTGCGCATGCGTTTGCATTCACGGTGGCTAAGAACCACATTTACGGCAGCTAAGAACTGCATTCACGGTGGCTAAGAACCATATTTACGGCAGCTAAGAACTTCATTCACGGTGGCTAAGAACCACATTTACGACAACTAAGAACTGCATTCATGGTTGCTAAGAACCACATTTACGGCAGCTAAGAACTTCATCTATGTGCATGATTTGAATGCCAAGATAATTTATATATGTTGAATGATGAATGTTGAGTTGTGATTCTTGAAAGGTGATTACATGTTTTGGAGAGTGAACTTTAGATGTTTGAATGATAAATGTTTAATTTCGAATTATGTGCAAAATGCTTGTAAATGCGCATGCGCGTGTTGACGGACTATATTGATGGACATATATTGATGACTTATATTTTGACGGATTTATATTGACGGACTATATTGAAGGATTATATTGACGGACCTGTATATATATATATATATATATATCTACACATGATTTGTAAACTCCAGAAGAGGTTATGTGTTTTCTTTGATGTTAAATGTGGAATGTGATAATGTTTATATGTACCCCCCTCCACTGAGTGTTTTCTGGCACTCACCCCTATGTGTAAAATGTTTTCAGCTTAAAATATTCAGGACAAGGTGTGTGAGCGGTGATTGTTGGTAGCCGGTGATATCAAGGTTCAAAAAGAATTTCTTTAAAGGATTTTATTTATTTAATTTTACAATGGTATATCCATGAAAACGTTCATGTATTTCCGTCTTTTAAAGTATTTGAAGATGAATTGGAGAAAAGAGAATTTTAAGTAAATCGCTTCCGTTGCATTTCCCTGAAACTTTATTTCGTAATTATTTTCCTTGAATTCGTGTTATTTTATTGAAAGGGGTAACGCCCAAGTGAGATTTTATTCTTTAAAGAAACGGGGCATTACATTTTCGGTGCTCGAGTGGTTAAAGATTCTAATTTCCCTTCATACATATTATTTTTAAATCATATTAAGTCTATCTGATCAATAATAAAAATTGAAAATTTCCACTGTCATAAAATGAGCGAAAATTCATACGGATACAATTGAAGGATTTTTATAAAGCGTTAGCAGTTTTTCGGGGCTTAGATGGTTAAAGATTCTAATTTCCCTTCATACATATTATTTTTACATCATTTTAACTCTATCTGATCAATAAAATTGAAAATTTCCACTGTCAAAAAATGCACAAAAATTCATATGAATAAAATTTAGGGTTTTTTTTATAAACCGTGAGCAGTTTTTCGGGGCTCAAATGGTTAAAGAATCTAATTTTCCTTCACACATATTGTTTTTTTAATCATATTAAGTCTATAGGATCAATAATAATTGAAAATTTTTATTGTAAAAAAATGAGCAAAAATTCATATGGATACAATTTAAGGTATTTTATGAATCGTGAGCTGATTTTCGGGGCTCGAGTGGTTAAAGATTCTAATTTCTCTTCATACATAATATTTTGACATCATATTAAGTCTATCTGATCAATAAAAATTAAAAAATTCCACAGTCATAAAATGAGCGAAAATTCATACAGATACAATTGAAAGTTTTTCATGAATCAGGTGTAGTTTTTCGGGGCTCAGATGGTTAAAGATTCTAATTTCCCTTCATTCATATTATTTTTCATCATTTTAAGCCTATTTGATCAATATAAATTGAAACTTTTCACTGTCAAAAATTGAGCGAAAATTCATACGAATATAATGTAAGGTTTTTTATAAATCGTGAGCAGTTTTTCAGGGCTCAAATGGTTAAAGATTCTAATTTTCCTTCATACATATTATTTTTACATCATATTAAGACTATTTGATCAATAAAAATTGAAAATTTCCACTGCCAAAAAATGAGCGAAAATTCATACAGATACAATTTAAGGTTTTTTTATTAATCATGAGCAAATTTTCAAGGCTCAAATGGTTAAATATTCCAATTTCCCTTCATACATATTATTTTTGCATCATATTAAGTTTATCTGATCAATAAAAATTGAAAATTTCCACTATCAAAAAATGTGCAAAAATTCATACGGATACAATTTAAGGTTTTTATGAATCGTGAGTAGTTTTTCGGGGCTCAGATGGTTAAAGATTCTAATTTACCTTCATACATATTATTTTTACATCATATTAATTCTATCTAATCAATAAAATTGAAAATTTCCACTGTCAAAAAATGCACAAAAATTCATACGGATAAAGTTAAATGTGTTTTATAAATCGTGAGCAGTTTTTCGAGGATCAGATGGTTAAAGATTCTAAATTCCCTTCATACATATTATTTTTACATCATATTAAGACTATCTAATCAATAAAAATTGAAAATTTTCACTGTCAAAAAATGCACAAAAAATTCATACGTTTAGAATTCAAGGTTTTTTTATGAATCGTGAGCAGTTTCTCGGGGCTCAAATGTTTAAAGATTCTAATTTCCCTTCATACATATTATTTTTACATCATATTATGTCTATCTGATCAATAATACTTAAATTTCCACTGTCAAAAAATAAACAAAAATTCATATGTATATAATTTAAGGTATTTTATGAATCGTAAGCTGATTATCGGGGCTCGAGTGGTTAAAAGTTATAATTTACCTTCATAAATATTATTTTTACATCATATAAAGTCTATCTGATCAATAAAAATTGAAAATCTCCACTGTCATAAAATGAGCGAAAATTCATACGGATACAATTGAAGGTTTTTTATGAATCGTGAGAAGTTTTTCGGGTCTCAGATAGTTAAAGATTCTAATTTTCCTTCATACATATTAATTTTACATCATATTAAATCTATCTGATCAATATAAATTGAAAATTTTCACAATCAAAAAATGAGTGAAAATTCATACGGTTACAATTTAAGGTTTTTTATGAATCGTGAGCAGTTTTTCGGGCCTCATATGGTTAATGATTCTAATTCCCTACATATGTATTATTTATACATCATATTAAGTCTATCTAAATAATAAAAATTTAAAATTTCCATTGTCAAAAAATAATCGAAAATTCATACGGATACAAATTAAGGTTTTTTATAAATCGTGAGCAGTTTATCGGAGCTCAGATGGTTAAAGATTCTAATTTTACTTCATACATGTTAATGTCACATCATATTAAGTCTATGTGATCAATAAAAATTGAAAATTTCCACGGTAAAAAAATGAGCGAAAATTCATATAGATACAATTTATGGTTTTTATGAATCGTAAGTACTTTTTTGGGGCTTAGATGATTAAAGATTCTAATTTCCCTTCATAAATATTAGTTTTACATCATATGAAGTCTATCTGATCAATAAAAATTGAAAATTTTCACTGTCAAAAAAATGTACAAAAATTTATACATATAATTTTAGGGTTTTTTTATTAAATCGTGAACAGTTTTTTGGGGCTCACATGGTTAAACAATCTAATTTCCGTTCATACATATTGTTTTTAAATCATATTAAGTCAACCTGATCAATAAAAATTGAAAATTTCAATTATAAAAAAATGTACAAATATTCATACTGTTATAATTTAAGATTGTGCGCAATTTTTCGGGGCTTGGATGGTTAAAGAATCTAATTTCCCTTGATACATATTATTTTTACATCATATTAAGTTTATCTGATCAATAAAAACTGAAAATTGCCAATGTCAAAAAATGCACAAAAATTCATACGGATAAAATTTAGGGTTTTTTTATAAATCGTGAGAAGTTTTTCGGGGCTCAAATGGTTAAACAATCTTATTTACCTTCATACATATTATTTTTAAATCATATTAAGTTTATCTGATCAATAAAGATTGAAAGTTTCCACTATCAAAAAATTCACAAAAATTCATACGTATAAAATTTAGGGTTTTTTATAAATCGTGAACAGTTTTTCGGGGCTCAGATGGTTAAATAATCTAATTTCCCCTCATACATATTGTATCAACATCATATTAAGTCTATATAATCAATAAAAATTTTAAATTCTCACTGTCAAAAAATGAGTGAAAATTCATACGGATACAATTTAAGGTTTTTTATGAAATGTGAGTAGTTTTTCGGGGCTCAGATGGTTAAAGATTCTAATTTACCTTCATACATATTATTTTTACATCATATTATTTTATCTGATCAATAAAAATTGAAAATCTCCACTATAAAAAAAATGCACAAAAATTCATACGGGTAAAATTTAGGGTTTTTATTAAATCGTGAGCAATTTTTTGGGGCTTAGATAGTTAAAGAATCTAATTTCCGTTCAAACATATTGTTTTTACATCACATTAAGTCTATCTAATCAATAAAAATTGAAAATTTCCACTGTTAAAAAATGTGCGAAAATTCATACGTATACAATTTAAGGTTTTTTATGAATCGTGAGCAGTTGTTTGGGGCTCAGATGGTTAAAGATTCTAATTCCCCTTCATACATATTATTTTTACATCATATTAATTCTATCTGATAAATAAAAATTGAAAATTTTCACTGTCAAAAAAATGTACAAAAATTCATACGTGTAAAATTATGGGTTTTTTTATAAATCGTGGGCAGTTTTTCTGGGATTAGATGGGTAAAGATTCTAATTTCCATTCATACATATTAATTTTACATCATATTAAGACTATATAATCAATAAAAAATTAAAATTTCCACTGTAAAAAAATGCACAAAAAATTTATATGATTAGAATTTAAGATTTTTTATGAATCGTGAGCAGTTTTTCGGGGTTCAGATGGTTAAAAATTCTAATTTTCCTTCATATCTTTATTAGTTTTACATCATATTAAGTGTATCTGATCCATAATAATTGTAAATTTCCACTGTCAAAAAATTAGGAAAAAATCATATGGATACAATTTAAAATATTTTATGAATCATGAGGAGATTTTCAGGGCTCGAGTGGTTAAAGATTCTAATTTCCCTTCATACATATTATTTTTAAATCATATTAAGTCTACCTGAGCAATAAAAATTGAAAATTTCCACTGTCATAAAATGAGCGAAAATTCATACGGATACAATTGAAGGTTTTTTATGAATCGTTAGCAGTTTTTCGGGGCTTAGATGGTTAAATATTCTAATTTCCCTTCATACATATTATTTTTGAGTTAGTCTCCTGTGCAACTGGTGCACATACAATTTGGGTCGGGTCCGGGTCTACCCGGATCCGTGCACTTTTATTTATTTATTTATTTTTGAATTTTATTTTTTCACTTCAGGTTGTTACCTTAATGTTATATGCATATGACCTTTATGTTATATAAGTGTGACCTTTATGTATAAATGTAATGACCTTTATATACTCTAATTTAGATAAAAATGAAAATTTTTAGCAAAATTTGTACATATTTACGTTTATGTAATATTAGCTGCACATATATCCATCCTTAAAGTGCACTGAATTTTTGAAAATTTCAATTTTTTTCAAAGTTATGGATTATAAAGGTCATAATATTTGTAAATAAAGGTTATAACAATACAACATAAAAGTCTTAATCTGAAGCGAAAAAACCTGAAAAATCTTCATTTTTTCCTAAGTTACTGAACATAAAGGTCATAACATTTATATATAAGGGTCACACTTATATAACGTAAAGGTCACATCCTTACAACGTAAAAGTAACAACCTGAAGCAAAAAAAAAAAAAAGAAAAAACAAAAGAAAATCCAGGTGCGCGGATCCGGGTCGGGTCGCCCCAGTTGCATAAATCCAGATCCGTGCACCTGGTGCACAACAACATTTGCCATTATTTTATATCATATTAAGTCTATCTGATCAATAGAAATTGAAAATTTTCACAGTCAAAAAATGAGCGAAAATTCATACGAATATAATTTTAGGTTTTTTATGAATCTTGAGCAGTTTTACGGGGCTCAGATGGTTAAAAATTCTAATTTCCCTTCGTACATATTATTTTTACATTATATTAAGTCCATCTTATCAATAAATTTTGAAAATTTCCACTGTCAAAAAATGAGCAAAAATTCATACGGATATAATTTAAGGTTTTTTATGAATCGTGAACAGTTTTTTGAAGCTCAGATGGTTAAAGATTCTAATTTCCCTTCATACATATTATTTTTCACATCATATTAAGTCTATCGGATCAATAAAAATTAAAAATTTCCACTGTAAATAAATGTACAAAAATTCACACGGATACACAATTTAAGGTTTTTTTTGAATCGTGAACAGTTTTTCGGGGATCAGATGGTTTAAGAATCTAATTTCCCTTCACACATATTATTTTTACATCATATTAAGTTTATCTGATCAATAAAAATTGAAAATTTCCTCTTTAAAAAAAAGCACAAAAATTCATACGGATAAAATTTAGGGTTTTTAATAAATCGTGAGCAGTTTTTCGGAGCTCAGATGGTTAAAGAATTGTATTTCACTTCATACATATTATTTTTAAATCATATTAATTCTATATGATCAATAAAAATTGAAAGTTTCCACTGTCAAAAAAATTAAGAAAAATTCATACGGATAAAATTTAGGGTTTTTTGTTGGAAACATTTAAGTATGTTTTGATGAGATAAAACCTTAAGAAAGTAACTCTAACAAGCATAACCAATTTAGGAGAGGTTACTGCAACGGGGTTACTGTAGAAAGATAAGATCACAGAAAGTGTCAAATGAAGGATACTGAAGAGAATGGTGAAAGGGAATCGGGTGAACTAAAAGGATAATGATGACTGCAGGAAGCTACTTAAAGAGACCTTGCCGAAGCAGATTGCAAAGCAGTAAGACAGGAAGCTACCTGAGAGACCATGCCGAAGCATACTGCAGAGCAGTATGCTACAGAAGCCTCAAGCCACCTGACGGAGCAAGCCATAGAAGGAAGCACTAGAGTGACCTCGAGGAGGAAACTACAAAGCAGACATGGGAAGAAAGTCAAAAGTTACCGGTAGAAAGAAGAGGTTACCGGTAGAGAGAAGAGAAGATGAGTCAATCAGAAGAAGACACATGGAAAGCGAAAAAATTGGCGTGTGTCAGAAGAAGTGCAGGCGCAGTTATAGATTAGGAACTCTACCTACCTTCAACGGGCAGATTTCCTAATCTATAAATAGAAGAAGACTGAAGATTGAAAAAAAGGAGAAGAGAAAAGAGCACAAGAGAGAGCGCGCAAACAGAAGAGAGCGCAAGAAGAGAGCTTAGAAAAGAGGGGAAAGGCCACATAGAAGAAAAAGAGGTCAAAAGTGGGAGAAAATAAGAAGAGATAAAAGAAAAGCTCATACACCCTACACCCTAGAAACGCACACTCAGTTAAACAGTCGAGGCAGCAAGCTACAACAGTTCAACCTGCAAAAGAAGCCTAAGTTTGCTGCCACCAGTTGAAGAAGAAGACAAATCTTTTAAGACCTGTCTTGGAGTGCTTAGTGCGAGGAATAGAGTCCTGCTGAGTTGTCCACTTTCTGAAGAAGAAAGTGAGGACCCTAGGTGGGTAGATTAGGATCCTATGTGGGTTAGATAGGAAAGTAGGCAAGCAGCTGTGAGCAGCTACGTGTAAGCTTGCTATTTACTTGTTAAGTGAGGGTTGTAATAGATAGGGCTATGTAAATCAACTAGCTTAACAAATGTTCCCTCTTGAGAAGAGGCAGAGAGGATGTAGAAGGATTACTCCACCTTCGAACCTCTGTATATCCATGCGTTTCTATATGCTTACTTTATATATGCACATATTATGTTAGATGCATGTCCCGCATATTTGGTCTTCACAGGAGATGAAGTTTCTGCAACATAACTATAATCAGAGGTTATTGACTCCTGACCAAAGCCTCCTAGAAAGAAGAAAAGTTTGAAATTTGAGCAGACTTATTCACCCCTCCCCCCCCTCTAAGCCTACTACCACTTGGGACCAACATTTTTTTATAAACCGTGAGCAGTTTTTCGGGGCTCAGATGGTTAAAGAATCTAATTTCCCTTCATACATATTGTTTTTACATCATATTAAGTCTATCTGATCAATAAAGATTTAAAATTTTCACTGTCAAAAACTGAGCGAAAATTCCTACGAATACAGTTTAAGGTTTTCTATGAATCGTGAATAGTTTTTTGGGGCTCAGATCATACATATTATTTATACATCATATTAAGTCTATCTGATTAATGAAAATTGAAAATTTCCATTGTCAAAAATTAGCGAAAATACATACGAATACAATTTAAGGTTTTTTATGAATCGTGAGTAAATTTTCGAGGCTCAGATGGTTAAAGATTCTAATTTCCCTTCATACAAATTATTTTTACATCATATTAAGTCTATCTGGTCAATAAAAATTGAAAATTTTCACTATCAAAAAATGTTCTAAAATTCATACGGATACAATTAAAGGTTTTTTTATAAATCGTGTGCAGTTTTTCGAGGATCAGATGGTTAAAGATTCTAAATTCCCTTCACACATATTATTTTTGAGTTAATCTCTTGTGAGACCGTCTCATGGATCCCCTTCTATGAGACTGATCTATTTGACCCAGATGATAAACCCACTATTCCAACCCATACTAGACAGCTGCCCAATAAATCTATATTAAGCAATAGTCCAAACCACAACAACAAAATGTGAAGCTCTCAGCTTGCACGGTCGCACCCGGATAAAAGTGGGAAGAGAATTGATATGGCAAGAAGGCTTTTCAGTTGCACGGTCGCACATGGGGAGATAAAGGTTGCAGTATTGTCAAGATTTCATGGCTATTAAGTCATATTTTCATTTTTAAAATGCAATCAAAATTGTTGTTTTGGCCATTGGGTTCCTTACAACTACGCTTTTCTTTTCCTTTTTTTTTTTCCAGAAAATTGCTATACTTTTCAAATACCAATGCTATCAAACTCATTTGTGATTTGAGTCAATTATCTTTATTTCTGTTCAAAATTGAATCTGATTCGTGGTTTTGGGTCAATTATTGTTCTTTGCTATGGGCTTTTTTTTTTTTTTCCTAAGTGAGTAAATTAATTTAGTTTTAAAATATCAACATAACTATTAAGAATAAAGTTGTTAAACATATATATGTGTATATATATATCTATAAAATAAATACTTTATAGCTTACTTTTATATAGCTAAATAACAATTAAGAATAAAACCCATATTTATTAATGTAAAATACATAATTATAATTCTAAAAAACATACTTATAACTCTAAAAAAACATACTTATATTAACACAAAAACACATACTTATAGATTCAGAGACATATTTATAGCTCTAGAAAACATACTTATACTTCAAATTGATGAATAAATTAGAATAACTTATATTAACTTCACTTTGACAAATTTCATTTTAGATTTTCTTTCCCTCTTTCTTTTAGGCTTTGAATGACTAATTTAAAGAGTAACAACTTTCATGTAAAATACTAAACCAAAATCATAAGGAAAATAATATATACAAAAACATACTTATAAATTCAAATTTTAAGTACATAAATATTGATTCTCACTTTACTGTTTTTTATTTCTCTGCATAAGTTTTTTGTTCCAAATGTGCCTTTTAAGCACATAAGTATGTCTTTTAAGCATATAAGTATTGATTTTGAACATGAGTATGTATTCTAAAGTTCTCTCATATTTTTGGTCCAAGTATGTCTTTTAAATATATAAGTATGCTCTTTTAGCACATAAGTATTGATTCCGAACATGAGTATGTATTCTGACTTTCTCTCATATTTTTTGTCAAAGTATGCCTTTTGAGCACATAAGTATGCCTTTTAAGTACATAAGTATTGATTCTCATTTTATTGTTTTTTTATTTCTTTGCATAAGAAATATGAGAGAAAGTCAAAATACATACTCATGTTCAGAATCAATACTTATGTACTTAAAAGACGTATTTATGTGTTTAAAAGACATACGTGGACCAAAAATATGAGAGAAAGTCAAAATACATACTCATGTTCAGAATCAATACTTATGTGCTTAAAAGACATATTTGAACCAAAAATATGAGAGAAATTTAGGATACATACTCATATTCAAAATCAATACTTATATGCTTAAGAGACATACTTATGTGCTTAAAAGGCATATTTGGACCAAAAATATGAAAGAATATTAGAATACATACTCATGTTTAGAATCGATATTGATGTGCTTAGAAGACATACTTATGGATGCAAAAGACATACTTAAATCAATTTTGGTGTGTTGAAAATCTATATTCTAAAAGATATACTTATATATGTAAAACACACTTATACTCGGTGAGCACTTCAATTATATAAAATATCTTCCCCTTCTTTTTTTTTTTTTTTTTTTGTTTTTTTGGTAGTAAATTGCTAACTTAAAAAACTACAATTATCATAAAGAACAACACAAAACTTGTATGAGACCGTCTCATGGATTGTTTCCGTGAGAACTCTTCTATGTCATCTTCTTCAACCTACAGGCGCATAGAAATGTTAATTACACATTAAATTATCACTTCACACTTTCAGCCATTATGAAAGATAGAAGCAGACGAAAATACTGACAAGTACACTAACAAAAGAGAATACAAAAAGAAAGCTGCTAACATAAAATGAATAATATATACTGAAACAATACCTCAGGTAGATTCTTTTTTTTTTTTTTTGACTCTTTTTTTGCTAGGTATGATGCTTTTATTTTACAATTTGATCTTTCAATCATTTTTTATTGGAAATGACGTGACATGTGATGTGGTATGCAGAATATAATTGTTGCTCATATTATAACAGTGAATAAATATCATAATTTTTTAGAGGAAATACCCCATTTTATCCATTTTCTTTAAAAATGGGTCAAAAATAACCCTCATTATTGATTGCACCCAAATATACCAACTTTTGAAAAAAAAGTGGCCCAAATTACCCACATTACCAAAGTCAAAAATGGACAGTCTGACATTGATTTGTACGCCACTTTTCCTCTTTCTCTTTCCTCTATTACACATGGGCACAAACACATGGGGTTATGCCACGTGTATATATGCCCACAAATCACATGAAAAGTGGCATAAAAAAGCCGAAATATTGTGTTTTCGTGTAGTGTTCAAAACATTGTGTTTTCGTGTAAGGTGTCATACACTGTTTTCATGTAAGCCTGTTTTTACAAGGTTTTCGTGTAGGGTTCAAAATATAGAGTTTTCGTGTAGGGCAAAAATTACAGGGTTTTCGTGTAGGGCAAAAGTTGCAAGGTTTTCGTGTAGGGTCAAGAAATCAAATCAACTACAAACCCTAAACTCAATAAAAAACAGCAATAAAAATACATGGTTAAAATCAAATCAATACCTGTAAATCCATGAAAATCGAACACAAAAACTGCTTTTATTCCAATCTCCACTCTGAAAATCGAACCCAAACTGTGTCAAATTCAACCTTGGGGATTTTCAACGAAAACAAAATTACACGAAAAGATGTGAGTGAACTTACACGAAAACCTTCAACTGAAACAGTGAAGATGGTTGTGGCTGAGAGAGGAAGAAGAGAGGAAAAAGAGAGGAATTAGATAGAAAAGAGAGAGAGAGGAGCGGCTGCGGCGGCTGAGAGAAAAGAGAGAAGAGAGAGAGAGAGAGAGAGAGAGAGAGAGAGAGAGAGATATGTTTGAGCCCTAACTACACGAAAACCCACTCGGTCCAAGAGAGAGAGAGAGAGAGAGTAGGGTCCAGTCAAACATCAATCCAATTGGTCAAAAGTTGCTGCATTTTGTCCTCAAATCCGTACAAGCAGCCTTTTTTTTTTTTTTATTGAGTTGACAATCTCAATTAGTTAAAAAAGTGGGTATATTTGGGATAAAATTTAGGTATAGGGTTAAATATGTCTTTGTTTTAGATTGGGGGGTTATTTTGTCCTAATTTATAGCAAATAGGCTATATATGGCCTCTGTCCCATTTTTTTAACCATTATTAAAAATTGTTGATAAATTTATGACTTTTGAAAAATTCATAATTTTTCTTTTGTAATTATAAAAAACAAAATTGCAAAGTAATATTAACTAGAAAGGCGGGAATAAGTGGCACCATTTTTCGAAGCCCATAACATGGGAATTAAAAATAATATGTGAAATCAAAAACAAAATACATGTAATTATAGTTTTACAAGACATACTCATAAATATAAATTCGTACTTAAATTAGAGAAAATAGTGTATATTAAAGCAATTAAAGATAAAAAAGAAAAATATAAAATAGAAGATATAAGAAGAAAGAAAAAAGAAAAAAGAAAAAGAGAAATGCAATTGTGCGATGGTGCGACACCATTTGAGGGAAATGCATTAGTTGAGCCCATATGAGAATTGATGGAATGTATTAATTGAGCCCATGTGAGAGTTGAGCTAGATTATTGAGTTAAAAGTTGGGCCAGATTATTGGGTTATGGGCTGGGCCAAAGTGGGTCAAAAAGATCCGTCTCACGGAAGAGGATTCGTGAAACGGTCTCATATGCGTTTTTGCGATTGTTTTTACATCATATTAAGACTATATAATCAATAAAAATTGAAAATTTCAACTGTCAAAAAATGCACAAAAAATTCATACGGTTAGAACTTAAGATTTTTTATGAATCGTGAGCAGTTTTTCGGGGTTCAGATGGTTAAAGATTCTAATTTCCCTTCATATATATTATTTTTACATCATATTAAGTCTATCTGATCCATAATAATTGAAAATTTCCACTGTCAAAAAATTAACAAAAATTCATATGGATACAATTGAAAATATTTTATGAATCGTGAGGAGATTTTCAGGGCTCGAGTGGTTAAAGATTCTAATTTCCCTTCATAACTATTATTTTTAAATCATATTAAGTCTATCTGATCAATAAAAATTGAAAATTTCCAGTGTCAAATAATGAGCGAAAATTCATACGGATACTATTTAAGGTTTTTTATGAATCGTGAACAGTTTTTCGGAGCTCAGATGGTTAAAGATTCTAATTTCCCTTAATGCATATTATTTTCACATCATATTAAGTCTATCGGATCGATAAAAATTGAAAATTTCCACGGTAAAAAAATGTACAAAAATTCACACGGATACATATAATTTCAGGTTTTTTATGAATCGTGAACAGTTTTTCGGGGCTTAGATGGTTAAAGAATCTAATTTCCCTTCATACATATTATTTTTACATCATATTAAGTTTACCTGATCAATAAAAATTGAAAATTTCCTCTGTTAAAATAAAGCACAAATATTCATACGGATAAAATTTAGGGTTTTTTATAAATCGTGAGCAGTTTTTCAGAGTTCAGATGATTAAAGAATCTTATTGCACTTCATACATATTATTTTTAAATCATATAAAATCTATCTGATCAATAGAAATCGAAAGTTTCCACTGTCAAAAAATTAAGAAAAATTCATACGAATAAATTTTGGGGTTATTTTATAAACCGTGAACAGGTTTTCGGGGCTCAGATGATTAAAGAATCTAATTTCCCTTCGTATATATTGTTTTTAAATCATATTAAGTCTATCTGACCAATAAAAATTTAAAATTTTCACTGTCAAAAAATGAGTGAAATTTCCTACGGATACAATTTAAGGTTTTCTATGAATCGTGAGTAGTTTTTCAGGGCTCAGATGGTTAAAGATTCTAATTTTCCTTCATACATATTATTTATATATCATATTAAGTGTAATTGACTATGTGCCAATTATTTCTTATGTGATCAAGTTGATCGTCTCTACTTATGATTGAATTGGATGTTGACGTTCAGCGTTCCTCTTTAATATTGCAATATGTGTGTGCGCTTGTGCATGAAGGTTATGTTCTAGGTTTCAAATATGGCCTCTTATGTTCGAGGTTTCAAATATGGCCCGAGTATATTCGAGATTTCATATATGGCCGTGAGTGCGTTCGAGGTTTCAAATATGGCCTTGAGTACGTTCATGGTTTCAAGTGTGGCCTTGAGTGTGCTCGAGGTTTCAATTATGGCCTCTTAAAGTCTATGTGGAAAGTTCCGAAGGAAGTTATGCCAGACGTAAAACTCCGATGCACACCGTGCTGAAAGACCCGAGGGGATGCAATGCATTCCTGATGTTATGTTTTTCCTATGTCAAATGTCTAAATGTTAAATGTGATTGAATGAATGTGCGCTCACCTCCACTGAGTGTGTAGCAAACACTCACCCCTATATGTTTAAATGTTTTAGGACAGGGTACGTGAACGTGGCGTGCTGGTAGCCGATATTATCAAGATCGCGAGAGATAAGATTTTATTTAAATGGTTTTAATTAATCAGTTTTAGAAAACGGGTATTTATTTAAGTGTTTATGTCTATCGCTCTTTGATGAAATGAAAATTGTGTTTGTGGAGAAAGAATTTTCAACGTAATCGTTTCCGCTGCATTGTTTAAATTTATTTTTTCTAACGATGTTTTATTAATACGATACTTCAGGATTATTCCTGAATTTAGTGTTCTATATAAAAAAGGGGGGGATCAACTTTTAACGTAAGTAACGTCAAATCAAGATTTTACTCTTTAAAGAAACGGGGCGTTACAGATCAAATAAAACTTTAAAATTTCCTCTATAAAAAAATGTACATAAATTCATACTGATAAAATTTAGTTATTAAATCGTGAGCTGTTTTTTGGGGCTCAAATAGTTGAAGAATCTAATTTACATCATATTAAGTCTATCTAATCAATAAAAATTGAAAATTTCCACTGTAAAAAAATGTACATATATTCATATTGTTATAATTTAATGTTTTTTATGAACTGTGAACAGTTTTTCGGGGTTCAAATGATTAAAGAATCTAATTTCCTTTCATACATATTATTTTTAAATCATATTAAGTCTATCTGATCAATAAAAATTGAAAATTTCCACTGTCATAAAATGAGCGAAAATTCATACCGATACAACTAAAGGTTTTTTATGAATCGTTAGCAGTTTTTCGACGCTTAAATGGTTAAAGATTCTAATTTCCCTTAATACATATTATTTTTACATCATATTAAGTCTATCTGATCAATAAAAATTTAAAATTTTCAATGTCAAAAATGTGCGAAAATTCATACGGATACAATTTAAGGTTTTTTATGAATCGTGAGCAGTTTTTCGGGGCTCAGATTGTTAAAGATTCTAATTTTCCTCCACACATATTATTTTTACATCATATTAAGTCTATCTGATCAATAAAAATTAAAAAATTTCACTATCAAAAAATATGCGAAAATCATACGGATACAATTTCAGGTTTTTTATGAATCGTGAGTAGTTTTTTGGGGCTCAGATGGATAGAGATTCTAATTTATTTTTATACATATTGTTTATACATCATATTAATTCTATCTGATCAATAAAAAATTTAAATTTCCACTGTAAAAAATATACAAAAATTTATACAGATAAAATTAAGGGTTGCTTAATAAATCGTTTGTAGTTTTTCGAGGATCAGATGGTTAAAGATTCTAATTTCCATTCGTACATATTATTTTATATCATATTAAGACTATCTAATCAATAAAAATTGAAAACTTCAACTGTCAAAAAATGTACAATAATTCATACGATTAAAATTTAAGGTTTTTTTTTATAAATCATAAATGTTTTTCGGGGCTCAAATGTTTAAAGATTCTAATTTCCATTCTTACATATTATTTTTACATCATATTAAGTATATCTGATCAATAATAATTGGAAATTTCCACTGTCAAATAATGAGCAAAAATTCATATGGATACAATTTAAGGTATTTTGTGAATCGTGAGAAAATTTTTGGGGCTCGAGTGGTTAAAGATTCTAATTTCGCTTCATAAATATTATTTTTACATCATTTTAAGTCTATCTGATCAATAAAATTGGAAATTTCCACTGTCATAAAATGAGAAAAAATTCATAGGGATACAATTTAAGGTTTTTTTATAAGTCGTTAGCAGTTTTTCGGGGCTCAGATGATTAAATATTTGAATTTCCCTTCATACATATTATTTTTACATCATATTAAGTCTATCTGATCAATAAAAATTGAAAATGTTCATAGTCAAAAAATGAGTGAAAATTCATACGGATACAATTTAAGGTTTTTTTATGAATCGTGAGCAGTTTTTTGGGGCTCAAATTGTTAAAGATTCTAATTTTATTCTATACATATTATATTTACATCATATTAAGTCCATGTGATCAATAAAAATTGAAAATATCCACTGTCAAAAAATGAGCGAAAATTCATACGAATAAAATTGAAGGTTTTTTATGAATCGTGAATAGTTTTTCGGAGCTCAGATGGTTAAAGATTCTAATTTCCCTTCATACATATAATTTTTACATCATGTTAAGTCTATCTGAACAATAAAAACTAAAAATTTCCACTGTCATAAAATGAGCAAAAATTCATACGAATAAAATTTAGGGTTTTTTTATGAATCGTGATGAGTTTTTCGTGGCTCAGATGGTTAAAAATTCTAATTTCCCTTCATTCGTATTATTTTTACATCATATTAAGTCTTTTTGATCAATAAAAATTGAAAAATTCCACTGTCAAAAAATTATTGAAAATTCATACGGATACAATTTAAAGTTTTTATGAATCGTGAATTTTCGCTCATTTTATTACAGTGGAAATTTTCCATTTTTATTGATTAGATAGACTTAATATGATTTAAAAATAATATGTATGAAAGGAAATTAGATTCTTTAACCATCTGAACCCCTAAAAATTGCGCACAGTTCATAAAAAACATTAAATTATAACAGTATGAATATATGTACATTTTTTTACAGTGAACATTTTCAATTTTTATTGATTATATAGACTTAATATGATGTAAATTATATTCTTTAACCATCTGAGCCCCGAAAATCTACTCACGATTTAATAAAAAACCCTAAATTTTATTAGTATGAATTTATGTACATTTTTTTACAGTGGAAATTTTAAAGTTTTTTTTGATCAGATATAATTAATATGATTTAAAAATAATATTTATAAAGGGAAATTATAATCTTTAACCATCTGAGCCCAAAAAAACTGCTCATGATTCATAAAAAACCTTGAATTGTATTTGTATGAATTTTCGCTCATTATTTTCTATTTTCTATTTCTATTGATCAGATAGACATAATATGATATGAAAATTACATATGTATGAAGGGAAATTAGAATCTTTAACCATCTGAGCTTCGAAAAACTATTCACGATTCATAAAAAACCTTAAATTGTATGCGTATGAATTTTCGCTAATTTTTAACAATGGATATTTTCAATTTTTATTGATCACATGGACTTAATATGATGTAAAAATAATATGTGTGAAGTAAAATTAGAATCTTTAATCATTTGAGCCCCGAAAAACTGCTCACGATTCATAAAAAAATCTTAAATTGTATATGTATAAATTTTCACTAATTTTTTGACAGTGAACATTTTCTATTTTTATTGATCAGATAGACTTAATATGATGTGAAAATAATATGTATGAAGGGAAATTTGAATCTTTAACTATCTGAGCCCCGAATAACTGCTAACGATTTATAAAAAACCCTAAATTGTATCCGTATGAATTATCGCTCATTTTATAACAGTGGAAATTTTCAATTTTTATTGATCAGATAAACTTAAAATGATGTAAAAATAATATGTATGAAGGGAAATTAGAATCTTCAACCACTCGAGCCCCGAAAATCATCTCACGATTCACAAAATACCTTAAATTGTATTCATATGATTTTTTGCTCACTCTTTGATAGTGAAAATTTTCAATTATTATTGATCAGATATGCTTAATATGATGTAAAAATAATATGTATGAAGGGAAATTAGAATTTTTAAACATCTGAGCCCCGAAAAACCATCACAATTTATAAAAAAAAAAACTTAAATTATAAACGTATGAATTTTTGTACATTTTTTGACAATTGAAATTTTCAATTTTTATTGATAAGATAGTCTTAATATGATGTAAAAATAATATGTATGAAGGGAAATTAGAATTTTTAACCGATCTGATCCCCGAAAAATTGCAAAAGATTTATAAAAAACCCTTAATTTTATCTGTATGAATTTTTGTGCATTTTTTGACAGTGGAAATTTTCAATTTTTATTGATGAGATAGAATTAATATGACGTAAAAATAATATGTATAAAGAGAAATAAAAATCTTTAACCATTTGATCCCAGAAAAACTGCTCACGATTCATAAAAAACCTTAAATTGTATCCGTATGAACTTTCGCACATTTTTTTATAGTGGAAATTTTCAATTTTTATCGACCAGATAGACTTAATATGATGTAAAAATAATATGTATGAAGGAAAATTAAAATTTTTAAACATCTGAGCCCCGAAAATTTGATGACGAGTCATAACAATCCTTAAATTGTATCCGTATGAATTTTCGCTAATTTTTTTACAGTGAAAATTTCTATTTTTATTAATCAGATTGACTTCATATGATGTAAAAATAATATGTATGAAGTAAAATTAGAATCTTTAACCATTTGAGTCCCGAAAAACTCCTCTCGATTCATAAAAAAAAACCATAAATTGTATCCGAATGAATTTTCACTCATTTTTTTTACAGCGAACATTTTCAATTTTTATTGATCAGATAGACTTAATATGATGTAAATAATATGTATGATGGGAAATTTGAATCTTTAACCATCTGAGCCCTGAAAAACTGTTAACGATTTATAAAAAATCTTAAATTGTATACGTATGAATTTTCGCTCATTTTTTGACAGTGGAAATTTTCAATTTTTGTTGTTCAGATAGATTAATTCGATGTAAAATTAATATGTATGAAGGGATATTAAAATATTTAACCATTTAAGCCCCGAAAAACTGCTCACGATTCATAAAAAGCCTTAAATTGTATCCGAATGAATTTTCGCTCATTTTTTGACAGTGGAAATTTTTTATTTTTGTTGTTCAGATAGACTTAATATGATGTAAAAATTATATGAAGGAATGGAAATTAAAATCTTTAACCATTTAAGCTCCGAAAAACTGTTCACGATTCATAAAAAGCCTTAAATTGTATCTGTATGAATTTTCGCTCATTTTTTGACAGTAGAAATTTTCAATTTTTGTTGTTCAGGTAAACTTAATATGATGTAAAAATAATATAAATGAAAGGAAATTAAAATCTTTAACCATTTAAGCCCCGCAAAACTGCTCACGATTCATAAAAAGCATTAAATTGTATTCGTATGAATTTTCGCTCATTTTTTGACAGTAGAAATTTTCAATATTTGTTGTTCAGATAGACATAATATGATGTAAAAATAATATGTATGAATGGAAATTAAAATTTTAACCATTTAAGCCTCGAAAAACAGCTCACGATTCATACGAAGCCTTAAATTGTATAAATTGTATAAGTATGAATTTTCGCTCATTTGTTGACAGTTGAAATTTTCAATTTTTGTTGTTCAGGTAAACTTAATATGATGTAAAAATAATATAAATGAAAGGAAATTAAAATCTTTAAACATTTAAGCCCCGAAAAACTGCTCATGATTCATAAAAAGCATTCAATTGTATTCGTATGAATTTTTGCTCATTTTTTGACAGTGGAAATTTTCAATTTTTATTGTTCAGATAGACTTAATATGATGTAAAAATAATATGTATGAAGGGAAATTAAAATCTTTAACCATTTAAGCCCCGAAAAATTTCTCACGATTCATAAAAAGCCTTAAATTGTATCCGTATGATTTATCGCTCATTTTTTTACTGTGGAACTTTTTAATTTTTATTGTACAGATAGACTTAATATAATGTAAAAATAATATGTATGAAGGGAAATTAAAACCTTTAACCATTTAAGCCCCGAAAAACAGCTCACAATTCATAAAAAGCCCTAAATTGTATCCGTATGAATTTTCGCTCATTTTTTGACAGTGGAAATTTTCAAGTTTTGTTATTCAGATAGACTTAATATGATGTAAAAATAATATGTATTAAGGGAAATTAAAATCTTTAACTATTTAAGCCCTGAAAAACTTCTCACGATTCATAAAAAGGCTTAAATTGTATCCGTATGAATTATCGCTCATTTTTTTACTGATGAAATTTTTAATTTTTGTTGTTCAGATAGACTTAATATGATGTAAAAATAATATTTATGTAGGGAAATTAAAATATTTAACCATTTAAGCCCCGAAAAACTGCTCACGATTCATAAAAAGGCTTAAATTGTATGCGTATAAATTTTCGCTCATTTCTTGACATTGGAAATTTTTAATTTTTGTTGTTCAGATAGACTTAATATGATGTAAAAACAATATAGATGAAGGGAAATTAAAATCTTTAACCATTTAAGCCCCGAAAAACTGCTCATGATTCATAAAAAGCTTTAAATTGTATCCGTATGAATTTTTGCTCATTTTTTAACAGTGGAAATTTTCAATTTTTATTGTTCAGCTAGACTTAATATGATGTAAAAATAATATGTATGAAGGGAAATTAAAACTTTTAACCATTTAAGCCCCGAAAAACTGCTCACGATTCATCAAAAGCCTTAAATTGTATCCGTATGAATTTTCGCTCATTTGTTGACAGTCGAAATTTTCAAGTTTTGTTGTTAAGATAGACATAATATGATGTAAAAAGAATATGTATGAAGGGAAATTAAAATCTTTAACCATTTAAGCCCCGAAAAACTGCTCACGATTCATACAAAGCCTTAAATTGTATAAGTATGAATTTTTGCTCATTTTTTGACATTGGAAATTATCAAAATTTTGTTGTTCAGTTAGAATTAATTTGATGTAAAATTAATATGTATGAAGGGATATTAAAATATTTAACCATTTAAGCCCCGAAAAACTGCTAACAATTCATAAAAAGCCTTAAATTGTATCCGTATGAATTTTCGCTCATTTTTTGACAGTGGAAATTTTTAATTTTTGTTATTCAGATAGACTTAATATGATGTAAAAATTATATGATGGAAGGGAAATTAAAATCTTTAACCATTTAAGCCTCGAAAATCTGCTCACGATTCATAAAAAGCCTTAAATTGTATCCGTATGAATTTTCGCTCATTTTTTTACAGTGGAAATTTTAAATTTTAGTTGTTCAGGTAAACTTAATATGATGTAAAAATAATATGAATGAAGGGAAATTAAAATCTTTAAGCATTTAAGCCCCGCAAAACTGCTCAAGATTCAGAAAAAGCATTAAATTGTATCTGTATGAATTTCCGCTCATTTGTTGACAGTGGAAATTTTCAATTTTTGTTGTTCAGATAGACTTAATATGATGTAAAAATAATATGTATGAAGGGAAATTAAAATTTTTAACCATTTAAGCCTCGAAAAACTGCTCATGATTCATAAAAAGCTTTAAAATGTATCCGTATGAATTTTTGCCCATTTTTTGGCAGTGGAAGTTTTCAATTTTTATTGTTCAGATAGACTTAATATGATGTAAAAATAATATGTATAAGGGGAAATTAAAATCTTTAACCATTTAAGCTCCGAAAAACTGCTCACGATTCATAAAAAGCCTTAAATTGTATCCGTATGAATTTTCGCTCATTTTTTGACAGTAGAGATTTTCAATTTTTGTTGTTCAGGTAAACTTAATATGATGTAAAAATAATATAAATGAAGGGAAATTAAAATCTTTAACCATTTAAGCCCCGCAAAACTTCTCACGATTCATAAAAAGCATTAAATTGTATCCGTATGAATTTTAGCTCATTTTTTGACAGTGGAAATTTTCAATTTTTGTTGTTCAGATAGACATAATATGATGTAAAAATAATATGTATGAAGGGAAATTAAAATCTTTAACCATTTAAGCCTCGAAAAACTGCTCACGATTCATACAAAGCCTTAAATTGTATAAGTATGAATTTTCGCTCATTTGTTGATAGTGGAAATTTTCAATTCTTGTTGTTTAGATAGACTTAATATAATGTAAAAATAATATGTATGAAGGGAAATTAAAATCTTTAACCATTTAAGCCCCTAAAAACTGCTCATGATTCATAAAAAGCTTTAAATTGTATCCGTATGAATTTTTGCTCATTTTTTGACAGTGGAAATTTTCAATTTTTATTGTTTAGATAGACTTAATATGATGTAAAAATAATATGTATGAAGGGAAATTAAAATCTTTAACCATTTAAGCCCCGAAAAACTACTCACGATTCATAAAAAGCCTTAAATTGTATTCGTATGAATTATCGCTCATTTTTTTACTGTGGAAATTATTAATTTTTATTGTACAGATAGACTTAATATAATGTAAGAATAATATGTATGAAGGGAAATTAAAACCTTTAACCATTTAAGCCCCGAAAAACTGCTCACAATTCATAAAAAGCCCTAAATTGTATCCGTATGAATTTTCGCTCATTTGTTGACAGTAAAAATTTTCAATTTTTGTTGTTCAGATAGACTTAATATGATGTAAAAATAATATGTATGAAGGGAAATTAAAATCTTTAACCATTTAAGCCTCGAAAAACTGCTCATGATTCATAAAAAGCTTTAAATTGTATCCGTATGAATTATTGCCCATTTTTTGACAGTGGAAGTTTTCAATTTTTATTGTTCAGATAGACATAATATGATGTAAAAATAACATGTATGAAGGGAAATTAAAATCTTTAACCATTTAAGCTCTGAAAAACTGCTCACGATTCATAAAAAGCCTTAAATTGTATCCGTATGAATTTTCGCTCATTTTTTGACAATGGAGATATTCAATTTTTGTTGTTCAGGTAAACTTAATATGATGTAAAAATAATATAAATGAAGGGAAATTAAAATCTTTAACCATTTAAGCCCCGCAAAACTGCTCACAATTCATAAAAAGCATTAAATTGTATCCGTATGAATTTTCGCTCATTTTTTGACAGTGGAAATTTTCAATTTTTGTTGTTCAGATAGACATAATATGATGTAAAAATAATATGTATGAAGGGAAATTAACATCTTTAACCATTTAAGCCTTGAAAAACTGCTCATGATTCATATAAAGCCTTAAATTGTATAAATTGTATAAGTATGAATTTTCGCTCATTTGTTGATAGTGGAAATTTTCAATTTTTGTTGTTCAGATAGAGTTAATTTAATGTAAAAATAATATGTATGAAGGGAAATTAAAATCTTTAAACATTTAAGCCCCGAAAAACTGCTCATGATTCATAAAAAGCATTAAATTGTATTCGTATGAATTTTTGCTCATTTTTTGACAGTGGAAATTTTCAATTTTTATTGTTCAGATAGACTTAATATGATGTAAAAATAATATGTATGAAGGGAAATTAAAATCTTTAACCATTTAAGCCCCGAAAACCTGCTCACGATTCATAAAAAGCCTTAAATTGTATCCGTATGAATTATCGCTCATTTTTTTACTGTTGAAATTTTTAATTTTTGATGTTCAGATAGACTTAATATGATGAAAAATAATATTTATGCAGGGAAATTAAAATATTTAACCATTTAAGCCCCGAAAAACTGCTCATGAATCATAAAAAAGCCTTAAATTGTATTCGTATAAATTTTCGCTCATTTCTTGACATTGAAAATTTTTAATTTTTGTTGTTCAGATAGACTTTATATGATGTCAAAACAATATAGATGAAGGGAAATTAAAATCTTTAACCATTTAAGCCCCGAAAAACTACTCACGATTCATAAAAAGCATTAAATTGTATCCGTATGAATTTTAGCTCATTTTTTGACAGTGGAAATTTTCAATTTTTGTTGTTCAGATAGACATAATATGATGTAAAAATAATATGTATGAAGGGAAATTAAAATCTTTAACCATTTAAGCCTCGAAAAACTGCTCACGATTCATACAAAGCCTTAAATTGTATAAGTATGAATTTTCGCTCATTTGTTGATAGTGGAAATTTTCAATTCTTGTTGTTTAGATAGACTTAATATAATGTAAAAATAATATGTATGAAGGGAAATTAAAATCTTTAACCATTTAAGCCCCTAAAAACTGCTCATGATTCATAAAAAGCTTTAAATTGTATCCGTATGAATTTTTGCTCATTTTTTGACAGTGGAAATTTTCAATTTTTATTGTTTAGATAGACTTAATATGATGTAAAAATAATATGTATGAAGGGAAATTAAAATCTTTAACCATTTAAGCCCCGAAAAACTACTCACTATTCATAAAAAGCCTTAAATTGTATTCGTATGAATTATCGCTCATTTTTTTACTGTGGAAATTATTAATTTTTATTGTACAGATAGACTTAATATAATGTAAGAAAAATATGTATGAAGGGAAATTAAAACCTTTAACCATTTAAGCCCCGAAAAACTGCTCACAATTCATAAAAAGCCCTAAATTGTATCCGTATGAATTTTCGCTCATTTGTTGACAGTAAAAATTTTCAATTTTTGTTGTTCAGATAGACTTAATATGATGTAAAAATAATATGTATGAAGGGAAATTAAAATCTTTAACCATTTAAGCCTCGAAAAACTGCTCATGATTCATAAAAAGCTTTAAATTGTATCCGTATGAATTATTGCCCATTTTTTGACAGTGGAAGTTTTCAATTTTTATTGTTCAGATAGACATAATATGATGTAAAAATAACATGTATGAAGGGAAATTAAAATCTTTAACCATTTAAGCTCTGAAAAACTGCTCACGATTCATAAAAAGCCTTAAATTGTATCCGTATGAATTTTCGCTCATTTTTTGACAATGGAGATATTCAATTTTTGTTGTTCAGGTAAACTTAATATGATGTAAAAATAATATAAATGAAGGGAAATTAAAATCTTTAACTATTTTAGCCCCGCAAAACTGCTCACAATTCATAAAAAGCATTAAATTGTATCCGTATGAATTTTCGCTCATTTTTTGACAGTGGAAATTTTCAATTTTTGTTGTTCAGATAGACATAATATGATGTAAAAATAATATGTATGAAGGGAAATTAACATCTTTAACCATTTAAGCCTTGAAAAACTGCTCATGATTCATATAAAGCCTTAAATTGTATAAATTGTATAAGTATGAATTTTCGCTCATTTGTTGATAGTGGAAATTTTCAATTTTTGTTGTTCAGATAGAGTTAATTTAATGCAAAAATAATATGTATGAAGGGAAATTAAAATCTTTAAACATTTAAGCCCCGAAAAACTGCTCATGATTCATAAAAAGCATTAAATTGTATTCGTATGAATTTTTGCTCATTTTTTGACAGTGGAAATTTTCAATTTTTATTGTTCAGATAGACTTAATATGATGTAAAAATAATATGTATGAAGGGAAATTAAAATCTTTAACCATTTAAGCCCCGAAAACCTGCTCACGATTCATAAAAAGCCTTAAATTGTATCCGTATGAATTATCGCCCATTTTTTTACTGTTGAAATTTTTAATTTTTGATGTTCAGATAGACTTAATATGATGTAAAAATAATATTTATGCAGGGAAATTAAAATATTTAACCATTTAAGCCCCGAAAAACTGCTCATGAATCATAAAAAAGCCTTAAATTGTATTCGTATAAATTTTCGCTCATTTCTTGACATTGAAAATTTTTAATTTTTGTTGTTCAGATAGACTTAATATGATGTCAAAACAATATAGATGAAGGGAAATTAAAATCTTTAACCATTTAAGCCCCGAAAAACTACTCACGATTCATAAAAAGCCTTAAATTGTATAGTATGAATTTTTGCTCAGTTTTTGACACTGGAAATTTTCAATTTTTGTTGTTCAGATAGGCTTAATAAGATATAAAAATAATATATATGAAAGGAAATTAAAATCTTTAACCATTTAAGCCCCGAAAAATTGCTCACGATTCATAAAAAGTTTTAAATTGTATCCGAATAAATTTTCTCTCATTTTTTTACAGTTGAAAACTTCAATTTTTATTGTTCAAATAGACTTAATGTGATGTAAAAATTATATGTAAGAAGGAAAAATAAAATCTTTAACCATTTAAGCCCCGAAAAACTACTCACGATTCATAAAAAGTCTTAAATTGTATACGTATGAATTTTAGCTCATTTTTTGACAGTGGAAATTTTCAATTTTTGTTGTTCAGATAGACTTAATATGATGTAAAAATAATATGTATGAAGGTAAATTAAAATCTATAACCATTTAAGCCCCGAAAAACTGCTCACGATTCATAAAAAGCCTTAAATTGTATCCGTATGAATTTTCGCTCATTTTTTTACAGTGGAATTTTTTAATTTTTATTGTACAGATAGACTTAATATGATGTAAAAATATTATGTATGAAGGGAAATTAAAATCTTTAACCATTTAAGCCCCGAAAAACTGCTCACGATTCATAAAAAACCTTAAATTGTATACGTATAAATTTTTGCTCAGTTTTTGACAGTGGAAATTTTCAATTTTTGTTGTTCTGATAGACTTAATATGATGTAAAAATAATATGTATGAAGGGAAATTAAAATATTTAACCATTTAAGCCCCGAAAAACTGCTCACGATTCATAAAAAGCCTTAAATTGTATCCATATGAATTTTCGCTCATTTTTTTGACAGTGCAAATTTACAATTTTTGTTGTTCAGATAGACATAATATGATGTAAAAATAATATGTATTAACCAAAATTATAATCTTTAACCATTTAAGCTCGGAAAAACTACTCACGATTCATAAAAATTCTTAAATTGTATAAGTATGAATTTTCGCTCATTTTTTGACAGTGGAAATTTTAAATTTTTGTTGTTCAGATAGACTTAATATGATGTAAAAATAATACGTATGAAGGGAAATTAAAATCTATAACCATTTAAGCCCCGAAAAACTGCTCACGATTCATAAAAAGCATTAAATAGTATCCGTATGAATTATCGCTCATTTTTTAACAGTGGAAATTTTCAATTTTTGTTGTTCAGATAGACATAATATGATGTAAAAATAATATGCAATAAGGGAAATAAAAATCTTCAACCATTTAAGCCCCGAAAAACTACTCACCATTCTTAAAAAGTCTTAAATTGTATACGTATGAATTTTTGTTCAGTTTTTTATAGTGGAAATTTTCAATTTTTGTTGTTCAGATAGACTTAATATGATATAAAAATAATATGTATGACGGGAAATTAAAACCTTTAACCATTTAAGCCCCGAAAAACTGCTCACGATTCATAAAAAGCCTTAAATTGTATCCGCATGAATTTTTCCTCATTTTTTGACAGTGGAAATTTTCAATTTTTGTTGTTCAAATAGACTTAATATGATATAAAAATAATATGTATGCAGGGAAATTAAAACCTTTAACCATTTAAGCCTCGAAAAACTGCTCACGATTCATAAAAAAGCCTTAAATTGTATCCGTATGAGTTTTCGCTCATTTTTTGACAGTGGAAATTTTCAATTTTTGTTGTTCAGATAGACTTAATATGATGTAAAAATAATATGTATGGATGGAAATCTATAACTATTTAAGCCCCGAAAAACTACTCACGATTCACAAAAAGCCTTAAATTGTATCCGTATGAATTTTCGCATATTTTTTGACAGTGGAATTTTTCAATTTTTATTATTCAGATAGACTTAATATGATGTAAAAATATAATGTATGAACGAAAATTAAAATCTTTAACCATTTAAGCCCTGACAAACTACACACGATTCATAAAAAATCTTAAATTGTATACGTATGAATTTTTGCTCAGTTTTTGACAGTGGAAATTTTCAATTTTTGTTGTTCAGATAGACTTAATATGATGTAAAAATAATATGTATGAATGGAAATTAAAATATTTAACCATTTAAACCCCGAAAAACTGCTCACGATTCATAAAAAACCTTAAATTGTATCCATATGAATTTTCGCTCATTTTTTGACAGTGCAAATTTACAATTTTTGTTGTTCAGATAGACATAATATGATGTAAAAATAATATGTATTAAGTAAAATTATAATCTTTAACCATTTACGCTTCGAAAAACTACTCACGATTCATAAAAATTCTTAAATTGTATACGTATGAATTTTCGCTCATTTTTTGACAGTGGAAATTTTCAATTTTTGTTGTTCATATAGACTTATTATGATGTAAAAATAATATGTATGAAGGGAAAATAAAATCTATAACCATTTAAGCCCCGAAAAACTACTCACGATTAATAAAAAGCCTTAAATTGTATCCGTATGAATTTTCGCTCATCTTTTGACTGTGAAAATTTTCAATATTTATTGATCAGATAGACTTAATGTGATGTAAAAATAATATGTATTAAAGGAAATTAAAATCTTTAACAATTTAAGCCCCGAAAAACTACTCACGATTCATAAAAAGCCTTAAATTGTATACGTATGAATTTTTGCTCAGTTTTTTACAGTGGAAATTTTCAATTTTTGTTGTTCAGATAGACTTAATATGATATAAAAATAATATGTATGACGGGAAATTAAAACCTTTAACCATTTAAGCCCCGAAAAACTGCTCACGATACATAAAAAGCCTTAAATTGTATCCGCATGAATTTTTGCTCATTTTTTGACAGTGGAAATTTTCAATTTTTGTTGTTTAGATAGACTTAATATGATGTAAAAATAATATGTATGAAGGAAAATTAAAACCTTTAACCATTTAAGCCTCGAAAAACTGCTCACGATTCATAAAAAGCCTTAAATTGTATCCGTATGAATTATCGCTCTTTTTTAACAGTGGAAATTTTCAATTTTTGTTGTTCAGATAGACATAATATGATGTAAAAATAATATGCAATAAGGGAAATAAAAATCTTTAACCATTTAAGCCCCGAAAAACTGCTCACCATTCATAAAAAGCCTTAAATTGTATACGTATGAACTTTTGTTCAGTTTTTAACAGTGGAAATTTTCAATTTTTGTTGTTCAGATAGACTTAAGATGATATAAAAATAATATGTATGACGGGAAATTAAAACCTTTAACCATTTAAGCCCCGAAAAACTGCTCACGATTCATAAAAAAGCCTTAAATTGTATCCGTATGAATTTTCGCTCATTTTTTGACAGTGGAAATTTTCAATTTTTGTTGTTCAGATAGACTTAATATGATGTAAAAATAATATTTATTTAGGGAAATTAAAATCTTTAACCATTTAAGCCCCGAAAAACTACTCACGATTCATAAAAATTATTAAATTGTGTACGTATGAATTTTCGCTCATTTTTTGACTGTTGAAATTTTCAATTTTTGTTGTTCAGATAGACATAATATGATGTAAAAATAATATGTATGAAGGGAAATAAAAATCTATAACCATTTAAGCCCCGAAAAACTGCTCACGATTCATAAAAAGCCTTAAATTGTATCCATATGAATTTTCGCTCATTTTTTGACAGTGCAAATTTACAATTTTTGTTGTTCAGATAGACATAATATGATGTAAAAATAATATGTATTAAGTAAAATTATAATCTTTAACCATTTAAGCTCCGAAAAACTACTCATGATTCATAAAAATTATTAAATTGTATACGTATGAATTTTCGCTCATTTTTTGACAATGGAAATTTTCAATCTTTGTTGTTCAGATAGGCTTAATATGATGTAAAAATAATATGTATGAAGGGAAATTAAAATCTATAACCATTTAAGCCCCGAAAAACTGCTCACGATTAATAAAAAGCCTTAAATTGTATCCGTATGAATTTTCGCTAATCTTTTGACTGTGAAAATCTTCAATATTTATTGATCAGATAGACTTCATATGATGTAAAAATAATATGTATTAAGGGAAATGAAAATCTTTAACCATTTAAGCCCCGAAAAATTGCTCACGATTCATAAAAAGCCTTAAATTGTATACGTATGAATTTTTGCTCAGTTTTTTACAGTGGAAATTTTCAATTTTTGTTGTTCAGATAGACTTAATATGATATAAAAATAATAAGTACGACGGGAAATTAAAACCTTTAACCATTTAAGCCCCGAAAAACTGCTCACGATTCATAAAAAGCCTTAAATTGTATCCGCATGAATTTTTGCTCATTTTTTGACAGTGGAAATTTTCAATTTTTGTTGTTTAAAAGGACTTAATATGATGTAAAAATAATATGTATGAAGGGAAATTAAAACCTTTAACCATTTAAGCCCCGAAAAACTGCTCACGATTCATAAAAAGCCTTAAACTGTATCCGCATGAATTTTCGCACATTTTTTGACAGTGGAAATTTTCAATTTTTGTTGTTCAGATAGACTTAATATGATGTAAAAATAATATGTATGAAGGGAAATTAAAATCTTTAACAATTTAAGCCCCGAAAAACTGCTCACGATTCATAAAAAGCCTTAAATTGTATCCGTATGAATTATCGCTCATTTTTTAACAGTGGAAATTTTCAATTTTTGTTGTTCAGATAGACATAATATGATGTAAAAATAATACGCAATAAGGGAAATAAAAATCTTTAACCATTTAAGCCCCTAAAAACTGCTCACCATTCATAAAAAGCTTTTAATTGTATACGTATGAATTTTTGTTCAGTTTTTGACAGTGGAAATTTTCAATTTTTATCGTTCAGATAGACATAATATGATTATAAAATAATATGTATGACGGGAAATTAAAACCTTTAACCATTTAAGCCCTGAAAAACTACTCACGATTCATAAAAAGCCCTAAATTGTATCCGCATGAATTTTTGCTCATTTTTTGACAGTGGAAATTTTCAATTTTTGTTGTTCAGATAGACTTAATATGATGTAAATATAATATGTATGAAGGGAAATTAAAACCTTTAACCATTTAAGCCTCGAAAAACTGCTCACGATTCATAAAAAAACCTTAAATTGTATCCGTATGAATTTTCGCTCAATTTTTGACAGTGGAAATTTTCAATTTTTGTTGTTCAAATAGACTTAATATGATGTAAAAATAATAAGTATGAAGGGAAATTAAAATCTATAACCATTTAGGCCCCGAAAAACTGCTCACGATTCATAAAAAGCCTTAAATTATATAGTATGAATTTTTGCTCAGTTTTTTACAGTGGAAATTTCAATTTTTGTTGTTCAGATAGACTTAATATGATGTAAAAATAATATGTATTAAGGGAAATTAAAATATTTAACCATTTAAGCCCCGAAAAAGTGCTCACGATTCATAAAAAGCCTTAAATTGTATCCATATGAATTTTCTCTCATTTTTTTACAGTAGAAATTTTGAATTTTTATTGTTCATATTGACTTAATGTCATGTAAAAATAATATGAATGAAGGAAAAATAAAATCTTTAAACATTTAAGCCGCGAAAAACTACTCACGATTCATAAAAATCCTTAAATTGTATACGTATGAATTTTCGCTCATTTTTTGATAGTGGAAATTTTCAATTTTTGTTGTTTAGATATACTTAATATGATGTAAAAATAATATGTATGAAGGGAAATTAAAATCTATAACCATTTAAGCCCCGAAAAACTGCTCACGATTCTTAAAAAGCCTTAAATTGTATCCGTATGAATTTTCGCACATTTTTTGACAGTGGAATTTTTCAATTTTTATTGTTCAGATAGACTTAATATGATGTAAAAATATTATGTATGAAGGGAAATTAAAATCTTTAACCATTTAAGCCCCGAAAAACTGCTCACGATTCATAAAAAACCTTATATTGTATACGTATGAATTTTTGCTCAGTTTTTTACAGTGGAAATTTTCAATTTTTGTTGTTCAGATAGACTTAATATGATGTAAAAATAATATGTATGAAGGGAAATTAAAATATTTAACCATTTAAGCCCCGAAGAACTGCTCAAGATTCATAAAAATCCTTAAATTGTATCCATATGATTTTTCAATCATTTTTTGACAGTGTAAATTTACAATTTTTGTTGTTCAGATAGACATAATATGATGTAAAAATAATATGTATTAAGTAAAATTATAATCTTTAACCGTTCAAGCTCCGAAAAACTACTCACGATTCATAAAAATTCTTAAATTGTATACGTATGAATTTTCACTTATTTTTTGACAGTGGAAATTTTCAATTTTTGTTGTTCAGATAGACTTAATATGATGTAAAAATAATATGTATGAAGGGAAATTAAAATCTTTAACCATTTAAGCCCCGAAAAACTGCTCACGATTCATAAAAAGCCTTAAATTGTATCCGTATGAATTTTCGCTCATTTTTTGACAGTGGAATTTTTCAATTTTTATTGTTCAGATAGACTTAATATGATGTAAAAATATTGTGTATGTAGGGAAATTAAGATCTTTAACCATTTAAGCCCCGAAAAACGGCTCACGATTCTTAAAAAACCTTAAATTGTATACGTATGAATTTTTGCTCAGTTTTTGACAGTGGAAATTTTCAATTTTTGTTGTCCAGATAGGCTTAATATGATGTAAAAATAATATGTATGAAGGGAAATTAAAATATTTAACCTTTTATGTCCCGAAAAACTGCTCACGATTCATAAAAAGCCTTAAATTCTATCCGCATGAATTTTCTCTCATTTTTTGACAGTGAAAATTTTCAATTTTTGTTGTTCAGATAGACTTAATATGATGTAAAAATAATAAGTATGAAGGGAAATTAAAATCTTTAACCATTTAGGCGCCGAAAAACTGCTCACGATTCATAAAAAGCCTTAAATTATATAGTATGAATTTTTGCTCAGTTTTTTACAGTGGAAATTTTCAATTTTTATTGTTCAGATAGACTTAATATGATGTAAAAATAATATGAATTAAGGGAAATTAAAATATTTAACCATTTAAGCCCCGAAAAACTGCTCACGATTCATAAAAAGCCTTGAATTATATTAATATGAATTTTCTCTCATTTTTTTACAGTAGAAATTTTGAATTTTTATTGTTCATATAGACATAATGTCATGCAAAAATAATATGACTGAAGGAAAAATAAAATCTTTAACCATTTAAGCCGCGAAAAACTACTCACGATTCATAAAAAGCCTTAAATTGTATACGTATGAATTTTCGCTCATTTTTTGACAGTGGAAATTTTCAATTTTTGTTGTTCAGATAGACTTAATATGATGTAAAAATAATATGTATGGAGGGAAATTAAAATCTATAACCATTTAAGCCCCGAAAAACTGCTCACGATTCATAAAAAGCCTTAAATTGTATCCGTATGAATTTTCGCACATTTTTTGACAGTGGAATTTTTCAATTTTTATTGTTCAGATAGACTTAATATGATGTAAAAATATTATGTATGAAGGGAAATTAAAATCTTTAACCATTTAAGCCCCGAAAAACTGCTCACGATTCATAAAAAACCTTATATTGTATACGTATGAATTTTTGCTCAGTTTTTTACAGTGGAAATTTTCAATTTTTGTTGTTCAAATAGACTTAATATGATGTAAAAATAATATGTATGAAGGGAAATTAAAATATTTAACCATTTAAGCCCCGAAAAACTGCTCACGATTCATAAAAATCCTTAAATTGTATCCATATGAATTTTCACTCATTTTTTGACAGTGTAAATTTACAATTTTTGTTGTTCAGATAGACATAATATTATGTAAAAATAATATGTATTAAGTAAAATTATAATCTTTAACCATTTAAGCTCCGAAAAACTACTCACGATTCAAAAAAATTCTTAAATTGTATACGTATGAATTTTCACTTATTTTTTGACAGTGGTAATTTTCAATTTTTGTTGTTCAGATAGACTTAATATGATGTAAAAATAATATGTATGAAGGGAAATTAAAATCTTTAACCATTTAAGCCTCGAAAAACTGCTCATGATTCATAAAAAGCCTTAAATTGTATCCGTATGAATTTTCGCACATTTTTTGACAGTGGAATTTTTCAATTTTTATTGTTCAGATAGACTTAATATGATGTAAAAATATTATGTATGAAGGGAAATTAAAATCTTTAACCATTTAAGCCCCGAAAAACTGCTCACGATTCATAAAAAACCTTATATTGTATACGTATGAATTTTTGCTCAGTTTTTTACAGTGGAAATTTTCAATTTTTGTTGTTCAAATAGACTTAATATGATGTAAAAATAATATGTATGAAGGGAAATTAAAATATTTAACCATTTAAGCCCCGAAAAACTGCTCACGATTCATAAAAATCCTTAAATTGTATCCATATGAATTTTCACTCATTTTTTGACAGTGTAAATTTACAATTTTTGTTGTTCAGATAGACATAATATTATGTAAAAATAATATGTATTAAGTAAAATTATAATCTTTAACCATTTAAGCTCCGAAAAACTACTCACGATTCAAAAAAATTCTTAAATTGTATACGTATGAATTTTCACTTATTTTTTGACAGTGGTAATTTTCAATTTTTGTTGTTCAGATAGACTTAATATGATGTAAAAATAATATGTATGAAGGGAAATTAAAATCTTTAACCATTTAAGCCCCGAAAAACTGCTCACGATTCATAAAAAGCCTTAAATTGTATCCGTATGAATTTTCGCTCATTTTTTGACAGTGGAATTTTTCAATTTTTATTGTTCAGATAGACTTAATATGATGTAAAAATACTGTGTATGTAGGGAAATTAAAATCTTTAACCATTTAAGCCCCGAAAAAACGGCTCACGATTCTTAAAAAACCTTAAATTGTATACGTATGAATTTTTGCTCAGTTTTTGACAGTGGAAATTTTCAATTTTTGTTGTCCAGATAGGCTTAATATGATGTAAAAATAATATGTATGAAGGGAAATTAAAATATTTAACCTTTTATGTCCCGAAAAACTGCTCACGATTCATAAAAAGCCTTAAATTCTATCCGCATGAATTTTCTCTCATTTTTTGACAGTGAAAATTTTCAATTTTTGTTGTTCAGATAGACTTAATATGATGTAAAAATAATAAGTATGAAGGGAAATTAAAATCTTTTACCATTTAGGCGCCGAAAAACTGCTCACGATTCATAAAAAGTCTTAAATTATATTGTATGAATTTTTGCTCAGTTTTTTACAGTGGAAATTTTGAATTTTTATTGTTCAGATAGACTGAATATGATGTAAAAATAATATGTTAAGGGAAATTAAAATATTTAACCATTTAAGCCCCGAAAAACTGCTCACGATTCATAAAAAGCCTTAAATTGTATTCATATGAATTTTCTCTCATTTTTTTACTGTAGAAATTTTGAATTTTTATTGTTCATATAGACATAATGTCATGTAAAAATAATATGAATGAAGGAAAAATAAAATCTTTAACCATTTAAGCCGCGAAAAACTACTCACGATTCATAAAAAGCCTTAAACTGTATACGTATGAATTTTCGCTCATTTTTTGACAGTGGAAATTTTCAATTTTTGTTGTTCAGATAGACTTAATATGATGTAAAAATAATATGTATGAAGGGAAATTAAAATCTATAACCATTTAAGCCCCGAAAAACTGCTCACGATTAATAAAAAGCCTTAAATTGTATCCGTATGAATTTTCGCACATTTTTTGACAGTGGAATTTTTCAATTTTTATTGTTCAGATAGACTTAATATGATGTAAAAATATTATGTATGAAGGGAAATTAAAATCTTTAACCATTTAAGCCCCGAAAAACTGCTCACGATTCTTAAAAAACCTTAAATTGTATACGTATGAATTTTTGCTCAGTTTTTTACAATGGAAATTTTCAATTTTTGTTGTTCAAATAGACTTAATATGATGTAAAAATAATATGTATGAAGGGAAATTAAAATATTTAACCATTTAAGCCCCGAAAAACTGCTCACGATTCATAAAAATCCTTAAATTGTATCCATATGAATTTTCACTCATTTTTTGACAGTGTAAATTTATAATTTTTGTTGTTCAGATAGACATAATATGATGTAAAAATAATATGTATTAAGTAAAATTATAATCTTTAACCATTTAAGCTCCGAAAAACTACTCACGATTCATAAAAATTCTTAAATTGTATACGTATGAATTTTCACTTATTTTTTGACAGTGGAAATTTTCAATTTTTGTTGTTCAGATAGACTTAATATGATGTAAAAATAATATGTATGAAGGGAAATTAAAATCTTTAACCATTTAAGCCCCGAAAAACTGCTCACGATTCATAAAAAGCCTTAAATTGTATCCGTATGAATTTTCGCTCATTTTTTGACAGTGGAATTTTTCAATTTTTACTGTTCAGATAGACTTAATATGATGTAAAAATATTGTGTATGTAGGGAAATTAAAATCTTTAACCATTTAAGCCCCGAAAAACTGCTCACGATTCTTAAAAAACTTTAAATTGTATACGTATGAATTTTTGCTCAGTTTTTGACAGTGGAAATTTTCAATTTTTGTTGTCCAGATAGGCTTAATATGATGTAAAAATAATATGTATGAAGGGAAATTAAAATATTTAATCTTTTATGTCCCGAAAAACTGCTCACGATTCATAAAAAGCCTTAAATTCTATCCGCATGAATTTTCTCTCATTTTTTGACAGTGAAAATTTTCAATTTTTGTTGTTCAGATAGACTTAATATGATGTAAAAATAATAAGTATGAAGGTAAATTAAAATCTTTAACCATTTAGGCGCCGAAAAACTGCTCACGATTCATAAAAAGCCTTAAATTATATAGTATGCATTTTTGCTCAGTTTTTTACAGTGGAAATTTTCAATTTTTATTGTTCAGATAGACTTAATATGATGTAAAAATAATATGTATTAAGGGAAATTAAAATATTTAACCATTTAAGCCCCGAAAAACTGCTCACGATTCATAAAAAACATTAAATTGTATCCATATGAATTTTCTCTCATTTTTTTATAGTAGAAATTTTGAATTTTTATTGTTCATATGGACTTAATGTCATGTAAAAATAATATGAATGAAGAAAAAATAAAATCTTTAACCATTTAAGCCGCGAAAAACTACTCACGATTCCTAAAAAGCCTTAAATTGTATACGTATGAATTTTCGCTCATTTTTTGACAGTGGAAATTTTCAATTTTTGTTGTTCAAATAGACTTAATATGATGTAAAAATAATATGTATGAAGGGAAATTAAAATATTTAACCATTTAAGCCCCGAAGAACTGCTCAAGATTCATAAAAATCCTTAAATTGTATCCATATGATTTTTCAATCATTTTTTGACAGTGTAAATTTACAATTTTTGTTGTTCAGATAGACATAATATGATGTAAAAATAATATGTATTAAGTAAAATTATAATCTTTAACCGTTCAAGCTCCGAAAAACTACTCACGATTCATAAAAATTCTTAAATTGTATACGTATGAATTTTCACTTATTTTTTGACAGTGGAAATTTTCAATTTTTGTTGTTCAGATAGACTTAATATGATGTAAAAATAATATGTATGAAGGGAAATTAAAATCTTTAACCATTTAAGCCCCGAAAAACTGCTCACGATTCATAAAAAGCCTTAAATTGTATCCGTATGAATTTTCGCTCATTTTTTGACAGTGGAAATTTTCAATTTTTATTGTTCAGATAGACTTAATATGATGTAAAAATATTATGTATGTAGGGAAATTAAGATCTTTAACCATTTAAGCCCCGAAAAAACGGCTCACGATTCTTAAAAAAACCTTAAATTGTATACGTATGAATTTTTGCTCAGTTTTTGACAGTGGAAATTTTCAATTTTTGTTGTCCAGATAGGCTTAATATGATGTAAAAATAATATGTATGAAGGGAAATTAAAATATTTAACCTTTTATGTCCCGAAAAACTGCTCACGATTCATAAAAAGCCTTAAATTCTATCCGCATGAATTTTCTCTCATTTTTTGACAGTGAAAATTTTCAATTTTTGTTGTTCAGATAGACTTAATATGATGTAAAAATAATAAGTATGAAGGGAAATTAAAATCTTTAACCATTTAGGCGCCGAAAAACTGCTCACGATTCATAAAAAGCCTTAAATTATATAGTATGAATTTTTGCTCAGTTTTTTACAGTGGAAATTTTCAATTTTTATTGTTCAGATAGACTTAATATGATGTAAAAATAATATGAATTAAGGGAAATTAAAATATTTAACCATTTAAGCCCCGAAAAACTGCTCACGATTCATAAAAATCCTTAAATTGTATCCATATGAATTTTCACTCATTTTTTGACAGTGTAAATTTATAATTTTTGTTGTTCAGATAGACATAATATGATGTAAAAATAATATGTATTAAGTAAAATTATAATCTTTAACCATTTAAGCTCCGAAAAACTACTCACGATTCATAAAAATTCTTAAATTGTATACGTATGAATTTTCACTTATTTTTTGACAGTGGAAATTTTCAATTTTTGTTGTTCAGATAGACTTAATATGATGTAAAAATAATATGTATGGAGGGAAATTAAAATCTATAACCATTTAAGCCCCGAAAAACTGCTCACGATTCATAAAAAGCCTTAAATTGTATCCGTATGAATTTTCGCACATTTTTTGACAGTGGAATTTTTCAATTTTTATTGTTCAGATAGACTTAATATGATGTAAAAATATTATGTATGAAGGGAAATTAAAATCTTTAACCATTTAAGCCCCGAAAAACTGCTCACGATTCATAAAAAACCTTATATTGTATACGTATGAATTTTTGCTCAGTTTTTTACAGTGGAAATTTTCAATTTTTGTTGTTCAAATAGACTTAATATGATGTAAAAATAATATGTATGAAGGGAAATTAAAATATTTAACCATTTAAGCCCCGAAAAACTGCTCACGATTCATAAAAATCCTTAAATTGTATCCATATGAATTTTCACTCATTTTTTGACAGTGTAAATTTACAATTTTTGTTGTTCAGATAGACATAATATTATGTAAAAATAATATGTATTAAGTAAAATTATAATCTTTAACCATTTAAGCTCCGAAAAACTACTCACGATTCATAAAAATTCTTAAATTGTATACGTATGAATTTTCACTTATTTTTTGACAGTGGAAATTTTCAATTTTTGTTGTTCAGATAGACTTAATATGATGTAAAAATAATATGTATGAAGGGAAATTAAAATCTTTAACCATTTAAGCCCCGAAAAACTACTCACGATTCATAAAAAGCCTTAAATTGTATCCGTATGAATTTTCGCTCATTTTTTGACAGTGGAATTTTTCAATTTTTATTGTTCAGATAGACTTAATATGATGTAAAAATACTGTGTATGTAGGAAAATTAAGATCTTTAACCATTTAAGCCCCGAAAAACGGCTCACGATTCTTAAAAAACCTTAAATTGTATACGTATGAATTTTTGCTCAGTTTTTGACAGTGGAAATTTTCAATTTTTGTTGTCCAGATAGGCTTAATATGATGTAAAAATAATATGTATGAAGGGAAATTAAAGTATTTAACCTTTTATGTCCCGAAAAACTGCTCACGATTCATAAAAAGCCTTAAATTCTATCCGCATGAATTTTCTCTCATTTTTTGACAGTGAAAATTTTCAATTTTTGTTGTTCAGATAGACTTAATATGATGTAAAAATAATAAGTATGAAGGGAAATTAAAATTTTTAACCATTTAGGCGCCGAAAAACTGCTCACGATTCATAAAAAGCCATAAATTATATAGTATGCATTTTTGCTCAGTTTTTTACAGTGGAAATTTTCAATTTTTATTGTTCAGATAGACTTAATATGATGTAAAAATAATATGAATTAAGGGAAATTAAAATATTTAACCATTTAAGCCCCGAAAAACTGCTCACGATTCATAAAAAGCCTTGAATTATATTAATATGAATTTTCTCTCATTTTTTTACAGTAGAAATTTTGAATTTTTATTGTTCATATAGACATAATGTCATGCAAAAATAATATGAATGAAGGAAAAATAAAATCTTTAACCATTTAAGCCGCGAAAAACTACTCACGATTCATAAAAAGCCTTAAATTGTATACGTATGAATTTTCGCTCATTTTTTGACAGTGGAAATTTTCAATTTTTGTTGTTCAGATAGACTTAATATGATGTAAAAATAATATGTATGGAGGGAAATTAAAATCTATAACCATTTAAGCCCCGAAAAACTGCTCACGATTCATAAAAAGCCTTAAATTGTATCCGTATGAATTTTCGCACATTTTTTGACAGTGGAATTTTTCAATTTTTATTGTTCAGATAGACTTAATATGATGTAAAAATATTATGTATGAAGGGAAATTAAAATCTTTAACCATTTAAGCCCCGAAAAACTGCTCACGATTCATAAAAAACCTTATATTGTATACGTATGAATTTTTGCTCAGTTTTTTACAGTGGAAATTTTCAATTTTTGTTGTTCAAATAGACTTAATATGATGTAAAAATAATATGTATGAAGGGAAATTAAAATATTTAACCATTTAAGCCCCGAAAAACTGCTCACGATTCATAAAAATCCTTAAATTGTATCCATATGAATTTTCACTCATTTTTTGACAGTGTAAATTTACAATTTTTGTTGTTCAGATAGACATAATATTATGTAAAAATAATATGTATTAAGTAAAATTATAATCTTTAACCATTTAAGCTCCGAAAAACTACTCACGATTCACAAAAATTCTTAAATTGTATACGTATGAATTTTCACTTATTTTTTGACAGTGGTAATTTTCAATTTTTGTTGTTCAGATAGACTTAATATGATGTAAAAATAATATGTATGAAGGGAAATTAAAATCTTTAACCATTTAAGCCCCGAAAAACTGTTCACGATTCATAAAAAGCCTTAAATTGTATCCGTATGAATTTTCGCTCATTTTTTGACAGTGGAATTTTTCAATTTTTATTGTTCAGATAGACTTAATATGATGTAAAAATACTGTGTATGTAGGGAAATTAAAATCTTTAACCATTTAAGCCCCGAAAAACGGCTCACGATTCTTAAAAAACCTTAAATTGTATACGTATGAATTTTTGCTCAGTTTTTGACAGTGGTAATTTTCAATTTTTGTTGTTCAGATAGACTTAATATGATGTAAAAATAATATGTATGAAGGGAAATTAAAATCTTTAACCATTTAAGCCCCGAAAAACTGTTCACGATTCATAAAAAGCCTTAAATTGTATCCGTATGAATTTTCGCTCATTTTTTGACAGTGGAATTTTTCAATTTTTATTGTTCAGATAGACTTAATATGATGTAAAAATACTGTGTATGTAGGGAAATTAAAATCTTTAACCATTTAAGCCCCGAAAAACGGCTCACGATTCTTAAAAAACCTTAAATTGTATACGTATGAATTTTTGCTCAGTTTTTGACAGTGGAAATTTTCAATTTTTGTTGTTCAGATAGACTTAATATGATGTAAAAATAGTATGTATGAAGGGAAATTAAAATCTATAACCATTTAAGCCCCGAAAAACTGCTCACGATTCATAAAAAGCCTTAAATTGTATCCGTATGAATTTTCGCACATTTTTTGACAGTGGAATTTTTCAATTTTTATTGTTCAGATAGACTTAATATGATGTAAAAATATTATGTATGAAGGGAAATTAAAATCTTTAACCATTTAAGCCCCGAAAAACTGCTCACGATTCATAAAAAACCTTATATTGTATACGTATGAATTTTTGCTCAGTTTTTTACATTGGAAATTTTCAATTTTTGTTGTTCAAATAGACTTAATATGATGTAAAAATAATATGTATTAAGGGAAATTAAAATATTTAACCATTTAAGCCCCGAAAAACTGCTCACGATTCATAAAAATCCTTAAATTGTATCCATATGAATTTTCACTCATTTTTTGACAGTGTAAATTTACAATTTTTGTTGTTCAGATAGACATAATATTATGTAAAAATAATATGTATTAAGTAAAATTATAATCTTTAACCATTTAAGCTCCGAAAAACTACTCACGATTCAAAAAATTCTTAAATTGTATACGTATGAATTTTCACTTATTTTTTGACAGTGGTAATTTTCAATTTTTGTTGTTCAGATAGACTTAATATGATGTAAAAATAATATGTATGAAGGGAAATTAAAATCTTTAACCATTTAAGCCCCGAAAAACTGCTCACGATTCATAAAAAGCCTTAAATTGTATCCGTATGAATTTTCGCTCATTTTTTGACAGTGGAATTTTTCAATTTTTATTGTTCAGATAGACTTAATATGATGTAAAAATACTGTGTATGTAGGGAAATTAAAATCTTTAACCATTTAAGCCCCGAAAAACGGCTCACGATTCTTAAAAAACCTTAAATTGTATACGTATGAATTTTTGCTCAGTTTTTGACAGTGGAAATTTTCAATTTTTGTTGTCCAGATAGGCTTAATATGATGTAAAAATAATATGTATGAAGGGAAATTAAAATATTTAACCTTTTATGTCCCGAAAAACTGCTCACGATTCATAAAAAGCCTTAAATTCTATCCGCATGAATTTTCTCTCATTTTTTGACAGTGAAAATTTTCAATTTTTGTTGTTCAGATAGACTTAATATGATGTAAAAATAATAAGTATGAAGGGAAATTAAAATCTTTTACCATTTAGGCGCCGAAAAACTGCTCACGATTCATAAAAAGTCTTAAATTATATTGTATGAATTTTTGCTCAGTTTTTTACAGTGGAAATTTTGAATTTTTATTGTTCAGATAGACTGAATATGATGTAAAAATAATATGTTAAGGGAAATTAAAATATTTAACCATTTAAGCCCCGAAAAACTGCTCACGATTCATAAAAAGCCTTAAATTGTATTCATATGAATTTTCTCTCATTTTTTTACTGTAGAAATTTTGAATTTTTATTGTTCATATAGACATAATGTCATGTAAAAATAATATGAATGAAGGAAAAATAAAATCTTTAACCATTTAAGCCGCGAAAAACTACTCACGATTCATAAAAAGCCTTAAACTGTATACGTATGAATTTTCGCTCATTTTTTGACAGTGGAAATTTTCAATTTTTGTTGTTCAGATAGACTTAATATGATGTAAAAATAATATGTATGAAGGGAAATTAAAATATTTAACCTTTTATGTCCCGAAAAACTGCTCACGATTCATAAAAAGCCTTAAATTCTATCCGCATGAATTTTCTCTCATTTTTTGACAGTGAAAATTTTCAATTTTTGTTGTTCAGATAGACTTAATATGATGTAAAAATAATAAGTATGAAGGGAAATTAAAATCTTTTACCATTTAGGCGCCGAAAAACTGCTCACGATTCATAAAAAGTCTTAAATTATATTGTATGAATTTTTGCTCAGTTTTTTACAGTGGAAATTTTGAATTTTTATTGTTCAGATAGACTGAATATGATGTAAAAATAATATGTTAAGGGAAATTAAAATATTTAACCATTTAAGCCCCGAAAAACTGCTCACGATTCATAAAAAGCCTTAAATTGTATTCATATGAATTTTCTCTCATTTTTTTACTGTAGAAATTTTGAATTTTTATTGTTCATATAGACATAATGTCATGTAAAAATAATATGAATGAAGGAAAAATAAAATCTTTAACCATTTAAGCCGCGAAAAACTACTCACGATTCATAAAAAGCCTTAAACTGTATACGTATGAATTTTCGCTCATTTTTTGACAGTGGAAATTTTCAATTTTTGTTGTTCAGATAGACTTAATATGATGTAAAAATAATATGTATGAAGGGAAATTAAAATCTATAACCATTTAAGCCCCGAAAAACTGCTCACGATTAATAAAAAGCCTTAAATTGTATCCGTATGAATTTTCGCACATTTTTTGACAGTGGAATTTTTCAATTTTTATTGTTCAGATAGACTTAATATGATGTAAAAATATTATGTATGAAGGGAAATTAAAATCTTTAACCATTTAAGCCCCGAAAAACTGCTCACGATTCTTAAAAAACCTTAAATTGTATACGTATGAATTTTTGCTCAGTTTTTTACAATGGAAATTTTCAATTTTTGTTGTTCAAATAGACTTAATATGATGTAAAAATAATATGTATGAAGGGAAATTAAAATATTTAACCATTTAAGCCCCGAAAAACTGCTCACGATTCATAAAAATCCTTAAATTGTATCCATATGAATTTTCACTCATTTTTTGACAGTGTAAATTTACAATTTTTGTTGTTCAGATAGACATAATATGATGTAAAAATAATATGTATTAAGTAAAATTATAATCTTTAACCATTTAAGCTCCGAAAAACTACTCACGATTCATAAAAATTCTTAAATTGTATACGTATGAATTTTCACTTATTTTTTGACAGTGGAAATTTTCAATTTTTGTTGTTCAGATAGACTTAATATGATGTAAAAATAATATGTCTGAAGGGAAATTAAAATCTTTAACCATTTAAGCCCCGAAAAACTGCTCACGATTCATAAAAAGCCTTAAATTGTATCCGTATGAATTTTCGCTCATTTTTTGACATTGGAATTTTTCAATTTTTATTGTTCAGATAGACTTAATATGATGTAAAAATATTATGTATGTAGGGAAATTAAAATCTTTAACCATTTAAGCCCCGAAAAACTGCTCACGATTCATAAAAAGCCTTAAATTGTATACGTATGAATTTTTGCTCAGTTTTTGACAGTGGAAATTATCAATTTTTGTTGTTCAGATTGATTTAATATGATATAAAAATAATATGTATGAAGGGAAATTAAAACCTTTAACTATTTAAGCCCGTTAAAACTGCTCACGATTCATAAAAAGCCTTAAATTGTATCCGCATGAATTTTCGCTCATTTTTTTGACAGTGGAAATTTTCAATTTTTTGTTGTTCAGATAGAATTAATATGATGTAAAAATAATATGTATCAAGGGAAATTAAAATATTTAACCATGTATGCCCCGAAAAACTGCTCACGATTTATAAAAAGCCTTAAATTGTATCAGTATGAATTTTCGCTTGTTTTTTGACAGTGGAAATTTTCAATTTTTGTTATTTAGATAGACATAAATTGATGTAAAAATAATATGAATTTAGGGAAATTAAAATCTTTAACCATTTATGCCCCGAAAAACTGCTCACGATTCATAAAAAGCCTTAAATTGTATGGTATGAATTTTTGCTCAGTTTTTGACAGTGGAAATTTTCAATTTTTGTTGTTCAGAAAGACTTAATATGATATAAAAATAATATGTATGAAAGGAAATTAAAATTTTTAACCATTTAAGCCCCGAAAAATTGTTAATTCCAAGAGGTATACATATCGAAACTCTGATTACTGATTGTTGGTGGCAATTTTCGATTAGCAGAAGAAAATTTAGCTATTAATAGAATGAATTATCTTTCATTTTGCTTGGAGAATAGATGATTCCATGCATTCTCTCTCGAGATTTCGTTCGATCCTATGTAGAATTTGCTTGTGAATTGAAGTAGAACAGAAAAGGGCAAAACTTTTCGAGAATTCTATAATCTATATACGGCTAAGCTTAACTGCGTCTGCAACTGAGAAATGGCTTCCATTTTAGCTCGCAAATCCCTCTCTACTCTTCGCGCTCGTCAGCTCGTAAGCCTGATCCTTCAATTTCAGTTGAATTATGTTTTTATTTTTGCAATTTAGGGCTTTTTTGCGTTGTAATCTTGGATTCTGGATGCGATGGTTTCGAGAAACCATTCATAGGTAATTCTAGGTCAAATTTTATGAATGCATAATTGAGCCGTGAAGATGGAGTTGTTGCGTCTAGGGTTCCGACGACTTTGCATCTCATTTGTCAATTAGGATTTAAATTTTATTGATTCAATTATAATTAGGAGCTGAGGGTTTTAGAAGTTTTTGTCTATTTAATATGAACAGTGTCACTGGGGGAACTGATTAAAACTTTGATTTTTCTGTAGCTGTTGGATGAGTAATTGTCTGAGAAATTATTGTTCTGCAGATTAACTATCCCTTTGAGAAGGGTCCTCTGAGTCCACGCTTTCACAGATTTGCCCTGCTCAAGCAATCACCATTGAAGCTGAGGAGCAGAAGGACAACTAGGCATGATATTGACATGACCAAGTGCATAATCTTGATAATCTAATGTTATGCACTGCCTCCTATTATTGGTGCTAAGCATTTTGTACAACTATAAATATTATGAACAGTAGAGAATTTCAAATAATAATATGGAATGATTTGATTAATAATCTTTTGATGCCTATCCGTTCCAATGCATGCCTTTTGACGCCTTTTGATGCCTTTTGTCGAAGTATTTCTCCACTGCATGTATTTCTTCTTGTTGTTGGATGAATTTGGAAATCTGATGTGTGGGTATTGTTTTTCTTCTTGTTGCTGGATGAATTCTGGAAATCTGAATCTGTTTTTCTTGTATTTGTTGGATGATTGTCTCTAGGCCTATACGCGGAAGACATGTATCCTAAAAAAATTGTACATTATAACATTTTGAGTACAAAATATGTTAATTTCAGCATTGGAAATAAATATAAAAAAAATTATAAAAAACTTACCAGATTGTTTGTGAGAGTAGGGAGAGGAGAGGAGAGGGGTTTCATGCTATTCTATTTTTGGACAATGTACACACATATATAAACAAAAGGCAAGGGCAAAGTAGTATTTTTACCTGTAAACAATGGTCAGAAATCAGGAAAATTCGCAGTTCCAGCGCGTGCAGCACAAACCCGTGAAGTTTAATAGAATTGGGGATTTCGTGTCGAATTTATAGAAACACGAGGGGTTTTGAGCAATTTCCTTTATACAAGGGGGATCGATGCAAGTTTTTTATAACACGAGGGGGTTTCGCGCAATTAACCCCTTCAAATTTCCAACTTGTGAAGGAGTCAGTTTCTTCCTTGGTCCACTGGGCCATATGTATTAAAGATGAATAACTGGGCTGTTATAAATTGGGCCTCCTATCTCGATCCATTTAGGCCCTGGCCTAATATGGGTCATTTTTTGAACATTAAATATTTTTCATTCTATCTTTAAATGTATCGAATTATAAGTGTTCTAGATATCAATATTAATTGATCAAATATCCAACTTGATAGACTCAAACCAGCCCTGGAAACCTAGTCTTAATATCCCATATCAACGTTTTAAGTAATTCATTACTGATTTTGGTTATATCAGATCATTTCAAGTTATTAAGGAACTCGTTAAATATCAAATTTCACCACTTTTCTGAACAGAAAATATAATTTCAGTATGAAATAGATTTTATTTGCAGCAAATGGAGTGTTTTGATAGTTTTAAAAGTGATGATCCAATCCGGAATCCGGCTGCTAGCTAGTTAATTTATTTTCGACTTTTATTAGAGTGACACTTGTGTGTTCTGGGGCACAGTGCCCCCAAATTAATTATCATAAGGTGTTACATATATACTCTACAGGTATCATGTGTATACTTTTCAAGTATAACATGTATACCCTAATATACATATGATACCTGTATAATATATGTATAACACCAAGAAACATAACATCTATAAAGTATATATATAACACCTGAAGAACATGTATATAACACCTAAATTTATGCCCCTATGTACCCAGAGGTATATAAGTTTTTGTCTTATTATTAACCGTTTTGGTCAATTAATAGTTGGTACGAACGAGGACAACATTAATGCTAGAGAAGTACGATTTTAGTGAAACAATATGATTGTGTTGGTGTAGATCGAAAACGCAAGTTTTTCAGCTACTGTATATGTAGTTCTAGCATAATAATATGAAGGTTATAATTTAAATTTTTTTCATATTATCAGAAAATTATGGTATAATAATAACTAAATAAAACCTAAGGGATTTGAATATAGAGTCTTAGAAATGGTGGTCTAGTTTAGTAGGCTATATATACCAGCATTAGATTTATGAGTAAGTCTCTTGTGAATCAGGTGCATGGATCTTAGATCCATGCACTCGGGTCGGATCCGGGTCAGGGGGACCGCACCCTCTTTTTTTTTTTTTTTTCGCTCATGATTTTTGAAAAAAATCACATACCAATAGTATATGTTAGACATACCTTTACGTTATGTTAGACATACCTTTAAGCTATGTTAAACATACCAGTTCTGCCCAGATTTCATGCCTTGTCTTTTTTTAGCTTGATTTTTGAATTTTGGCACATACCACTACGTTATGTTAGACATACCTTTACGTTGTGTTAGACATACCTTTATGTATACTTAAACATACCTTTGTATATGTTAGACATACATTTATATATAGTTAAGCATACCTTTATACATGTTAGACATACCTTTGTATATAGTTAGACCTACCTACACATGGTTGGTCTAACTATACACAAAGGTTGGTTTAACTATACACAAAGGTTGGTCTATTTGAGCGAATTTTGGATGAGCTTCAGGACAGGTCTTCAGCGCGTGGGAGCGCGTGCATGCGCGTGGGAGGCGCGTTTTGGGCGCGTGAACGGGTCGGGTCAGGTGCATGGATCTTAGATCCATGCACCTGACTCATAAAAGTTTTTGCCTAGATTTATACATCACCTAGAATTTCAACTCACTTTTATTGATATATATAAACTCTATTTTAAATAATGTCTTACATGTTCACACAAAAAATTTACTCCATAATTTATTGGCGGGAAAACATCATTTTTTGTCCTCTAAGTTAGGCGTTTTCCAATTTTGATCCACTAAGTTTCGAGAATCCAATTTCAATACAGTAACTTCATTTTTTTTCCGATTTGAGTCCAATTGCTCACGTGGCAGCCGGAAATTGCCTACGTGGCACCAAACCCTAAGCCCCAATTTTTTCCGGCAAAAAACGAAGCCATGTCATTAATAAAATTAAATTAAAAATAAAAAGTAATTTAAAATATTCTTCTTCTGCAAATTAAGGGTAAATTACAATTTTGGTACCCAAATTATATTCCTTTTTCATTTTGGGTACCCCATTTCATCGAGTAACAATTTTGGTACCCCACGTTTAAAAAAATCTCACATTGGGTACCTTCCGTCAACTTTCCGTCCAAACTAAACGGAAGTTAACTAACCCTAATTCCAAAGCGCGAAAATTAGCCCCCTTTTCTTCCCCTTTCTAATGAACCCTAGCTGCTTCAATTCTTCTCCAAATTATACCTAATTCTTCTTCATTCTTCACCAAACTTCAGGTGAGTCCTCCAAATTTCGATTTCTCTCTTCAATACACCACCATGAGAAGCAAGGGGGAAAGTGTTCTAAGTGATTGTCTGTGATAGAGATGTAAGAGATTTGAGAAATTATATACTTTAAGGAGAGAGGAAGCAACCTTGATCAATTGATACAAAAGAGTTGTTTTGATTTCCTTTTTTTGGAGAATTTTGGAGTGAGAATGGCGTCTGAAACAAACAAGAAAATGAATTAAGAAATCATTGAATTACTGTGAGAGAGAGAGGAATTGACGAGACTCCTCTTGTGAGGGGAACATGGCGTAGATAATGGCATCCAGCAATTCCGACTTAGAAATGGATATGTATCTTTCCCTCGGCACCTGAATCCCGGAGCAACTCGCTCCCATGCTATTAGCCTCATCAGTAGACGGCGGCGGCAGCGGTGGCGGTGGAGGCTTAGTTTCAGAGGGAAGTACTTCCTGCACGGAAGCAGAGCGCGAACAGCGAGTGATGCGAAGAGAAGCAGCGCGACATTGATAATCAGAAGAAAAGGTAGAAGATGAAGAGAGAGGGGTAAAGCAGCGTAGAATCTGTGAAGATATCGCCATGAATGATCACAGAGCTGCTTCTTCAGGTGGCTTTTTCCTTTTTTTTTTTTTTTTGCTGTTTTTATTCTCTTTTACTATTTTTATTTTCACAACGATGTTGGTTTTGAATTGTTTTTTATATCTTGTGATGAGAGCGAAAATAATCTCCTCCGTGAAATCAAAATTTGGAGGACTCACCTGAAGATTGGTGAAGAATGAAGAAGAATTAGGTATAATTTGGAGAAGAATTGAAGCAGCTAGGATTCTTTAGAAAGGGGGAAGAAAAGGGGGCTAATTTTCGCGCTTTGGAATTAGGGTTAGTTAACTTCCGTTCAGTTTGGACGGAAAGTTGACGGAAGGTACCCAATGTGAGATTTTTTTAAACGTGGGGTACCAAAATTGTTACTCGATAAAATAGGGGTACCCAGAATGAAAAAGGGGTATAGTTTGGGTACCAAAATTGTAATTTACCCGCAAATCAATGGACATATAGATACATATATACATCCCTATAAACATATATATATATATACATGTAAATATGTGTGTGTCTGCCTTTCCCATCTCTCTCTATCTCTCACACTAATCCGCCACCGTCGCTGCTGGGTAGGGCGCCACCAAGCGCGGCGGCACTGTGGGTGTGTGCGTGCACGGCGGCGCTGTGTATCGCGGAGTGTGTGTATCGTGTGTGTGTGGATTTGAGGGTGTGTGTATGTGTTGGATTTTCTGTGTGTTGTGGGAGATGGTGGCGCCGCCGTGTCTGGGGTGTGCCGGCGACGGGCCCGTTGCCGGCATGAGCGGCGGCGGCTGGATGGGGAGCGGCGGCTGAGGGAGGGCGACGGGCAGAGAGGGTTTGGGGGCTGGGATTGAATTTTGAGAATTGGGTATAATTCAAGGGCTTATTTGCAAATTCAATATTTTTTATTTTTAACTATTTTTTATTTCTTTTTTTTTGGAATTTTTTAATTATATTTTTGCTGACGTGGCCGATGACATGACTTCGTTTTTTGCTGGAATAAATTGGGGCTTAGGGTTTGGCGCCACGTAGGCAATTTCCGGCTGCCACGTCAGCAATTGGACTCAAATCGAAAAAAAAAATGAAGTTACTGTATTGAAATTGGATTCTCAAAACTTAGTGGATCAAAATTGGAAAATACCTAACTTAGAGGATGAAAAATGATGTTTTCCCTTTATTGGCAAAGGAGTTTTATAAGTCGTGATGGAATTGCATATTAGGATTTGTGGAGAAGTATTTCAATTACTTGTTAGAAAAGCAAGAAAATAAAACATGCATGGGTTCAACTTGGAAAAGTTTTAACAGAGAAATTGTATATATATACGAACCTAACAAATATATATTTGTCAAATGATATGATGATCTGTAAAACTTATCTACATAATTAATTTAAAGAAACGTAATTCGACCTTTATCTCTTTCATGGATTAATTAATTAATTAATAGATTCACATAACAATGCAGAGTAATTCTTTTCATTTACGTGAGAGTATTGCTCGTCGAAATATTTGGAAAACTCAACTTTCATTCGAAAGTCATATTTGATGGGTAAAAGATCCAAGAGTTAGTCTCCTGTGCAACTGGTGTATGTACAATTCGGGTCGGGTCCGGGTCGACCCGGATCCGCACACTTTTATTTATTTTATTTTTTTTGAATTTTATTTTTTCACTTCAGGTTGTTACCTTTATGTTATATGCATGTGACCTTTATGTTATATAAGTGTGACCTTTATGTATAAATGTAATGACCTTTATATACTTTAACTTAGAAAAAAAATGAAGAATTTTAACAAAATTTGTACATATTTACGTTTATGAAATATTAGCTGCACATATATCCATCCTTAAAATGCACTGAATTTTGAAAATTTCAATTTTTTTCAAAGTTATGGATTATAAATGTCATAATATTTGTACATAAAGGTCACAAGAACTGTACATAAAGGTTACAACAATACAATATAAAGGTCTTAATCTGAAGCGAAAAAACCTGAAAATCTTCATTTTTTTCCTAAGTTACTGAACATAAAGGTCATAACATTTATACATAAAGGTCACACTTATATAACGTAAAGGTCACATCTTTACAACATAAAGGTAACAGTCTGAAGCGAAAAAAAAAAGAAAAAAAAAAAGAAAATCCAGGTGCGCGGATCCGGGTCGGGTCGCTCCAGTTGCACCAATCCAGATCCGTGCACCTGGTGCACAGCAGCATTTGCCAAGATCCAAATATCGTACACAATCCAATTTAATTTATAGTCATTTAAAATGATGATTGATCTTAGAGTTACTCTCTTGTGCACCAGTTGCACGGATCTGAGATCTGTGCAACTGGGCCGTGCGCGGGCCGCATGCCTCTTTACTTTTTTCGCGGTTACCTTCGCGTTATGTTAATGTGACCCCATCTCCAGATTTCATACTCTTAGTTTAAAATCATTGAACTAAAATAATACAAAGGTAATACTAATATAACATGAAAGTAACACTAACATAATATGAAAGTAACATTAACATAACATGAAGGTAAAAAACAATGTTAATCATACCTTCATGTTATGTTAGTGTTACCCTGAGGAGGGTAACACTAACATAACATGAAGGTAACTCTAACATAACATGAGGGTAACCTTAACATAACATGAGGGTATGACTGCCTGGAGCGAATCTTGGTGGGTTTGAGCGCACCCACCATGCGCGTGAGAGCGTGTTGGGGCGGGTGAAAACGCACGTCAGAGGCGCGTGGGGTGGGTCGACCCGGATTCATGCACCAGTTGCACAAAATATTTTGCCTTGATCTTATATTTTAAAATAAACATCAAGTCATATATATTTGATACATATTCTTAATACACCAATGACATGTATATATTAGAACATTTAATATGTATTTAAAATATTGTTAATAATTGTGAACCGGAGACAGAAACTCAGTTGGATCACGCCAACCCGATCTCAGAATCACTGATTTACATAGACACCAAATATATATAGTTGACTAAGTATATTTCTTTCAAAGTGAAAATTGTATTAAAATAAAAGACTTATAATTTAAAATAAAATCTTTGACGGAGTACACTTTATTAATTGATTGATCGAAAATGACACTGAATATATTTCCATTAATCAACAATGCAAACAAACCTTATTGGCAATGAGGCTTTTCATGAATTTTTTCAAGAAATGAAGTAGCCAATCAATTGGTTTTTTCCAAACTAGGAAAAACTTATGAACTTATTTTGGCACTATTTTTTCAAATCAAAACGTGGTTAATTTCCCTGTCACTATCATGAAATTTGTAGCTATTTTTATATATAGGGAAGAAAAAAAAAATCAAACTACGTACCATTAATTGAAATTGAATGGTCTTCTTTACACACCAAGAAAAGTCCTCTCAAGTCTCTATAAAAACAAGGGTTTTGGCTCCAAAATAGCACACACGATTAGCAAAAATCAAGAAATCAAATGGGGTATCCTCGTATTGCATTCTTGTTTTTATTTTTTGCAAAACTTCTAATCTTGGGGGCTTCTTCCAATCACTACGATGATTTTCATGAATGCCTCACTATTCAATTTGGTTACATAAATTCAGCCACTGATGTGATTTACACACCCCAAAATGCCACATATGCAACTCTTTTACAAGAACCAAATCTAAGACCACAATCCACATCGCCCGAGAGGCCTGATCTGATTGTGACACCATATCACGAATCTGAAATCCAGGCAGCCATTCACTGCTCGAAAAAATTGGGAATGCAGATTAGAGTCCGAAGTGGGGGCCACGACTACGAGGGCCTTTCATACATTTCAGAAATCCCCTTCGTTATCGTGGACATGAGAAACTTCCGATCGATATACATAGACGGCGCCGAGAAAACAGCATGGGTGCAAGTTGGGGCCACATTAGGCCAACTTTACTACACAATTGCACAGAAAAGCAAGACACTTGCTTTCTCATCTGGAGTTTGCCCCACTGTCGGCGTCGGCGGCCACTTCAGCGGCGGAGGGTACGGCATGATGTCCCGTAAGCATTCCATCGCCTCCGATCGCATCATCGACGCGAAAGTAATCAATGCTGACGGCCAAATCCTGGACAGGAGAACCATGGGAGAGGATCTGTTCTGGGCAATCCGAGGCGGTGGAGGTACTAGCTTTGGCATTGTTGTTGAGTTCAAGGTAAAGTTGGTCACAGTCCCTGAAACGGTGACGGTTTTCAACGTGACCAGAACGTCGGAGACCGCCACGGAACTGGTACACCGGTGGCAGCAGATTGCAGATAAGGTTGATGACAACCTTCTGCTCAGGCTTTTCTTGTCCAGTGTAAGGTCTCCGGCGACCGGAAACATGACGATTTCAGCTTCGTTCACGACGTTGTACCTCGGCCCAATTCGCGATCTTCTGCCATTAATGGAACAAGAATTCCCAGAGCTTGGTTTGGTGGAACAAGATTGCACGGAGATGAGTTGGGTCGAATCCACACTCTTCTTCTCAGGGTTTGCAGGTGAGCCGCTCGACATATTGCTCGACAGAACTCCACAAGGAAGCTACGCCCCAAATTATTTCAAAGGAAAATCCGACTATGTGAGCTCAATAATATCAGTAAATGGTCTAAGAGAAATATGGGATTTTCTGTACGAGGAAAAGAATGGTCAACTGCAGTTCAGTCCCTATGGAGGGGTATTGAACACATTCTCAGAATCGGAAACTCCATTCCCACATCGAAAGGGCAACATATTCATGATCCATTATGGGGTGGCATGGTTAAACCCTAATGAAGCCGAAAGACACCTGGACTGGCTAAGGAGATTTTATGATTACATGGCGCGCCACGTCACCAAATCCCCGAGGGCTACTTATTTCAATTACAGGGATCTTGATATTGGGAGGAACAATGAAGGGAACACGAGTTACAATCAGGCCAGTGTTTGGGGTCTCAAATATTTCAAGAACAATTTCAGAAGATTGGTTCGTGTCAAGACCAAGGTTGACCCATCCAACTTTTTCAGAAACGAACAAAGTGTTCCACCTCTATTGTCTAAGTAAAAAAAACAAACCCTAATGTGTATAGTATGGTTGAATAAAAAAGTTGCATGTATCCATGAATAATGTGATTTGATTTATGTGTATCTATTATAAAGTTTAATGAACGTTGATTGTGAGCTAATCTTTATAGTTCTATTGGCATTTGCTGTTCACATTGGACATTATATATGTGAAATAAATGCAATATTATTGAGGTTATTTTGAGTTTAATTGTTATATATAACATGTGTAATTAATGTTGGATATATATATATATATATATAAACGAGTTGGCAAAAACTTATATACCTCTGGGGCACATAGGAGCACGAATTTAGGTGTTATACATACATGCTCTTCAAGTGTTATATATATAGTTTACAGGTGTTACGTTTCTTGGTGTTATACATATACTCTAGAGGTATCATATGTATATAGGAGTATACACGAGATACATGTAGAGTATATATGTAACACATCAAGTTTGGGGCACCGTACCCGGGGCATACAAGTGTCACTCAATTGAGTTTCAGTTAAATACGTATATGATGAACATTAGTAAATATCCAAATGTTCTTATCGTTTTATGTCTAGAATAATTTTTTTATAATATTGAATTACAAGTATTCGTACCAATTAATATATGATCAACTATCCAACTTGCTAGACATGTTTCAACCTTTTTGAATTCATTAGGTACACTAATTTTGGTCATATTAGATCTTTTCAAATTATTTACTAACACATATTATATCAAATATCACCACTTTTATGAACAAGTTCTATAAAAAAAAATTATGTTCAGTATCAAATACATTTCAATTTCAGCCAATGAAGTATTATTTTGATAATTTTAAAAAATGGTGGTCTAATATACGATCGAACATACCTAGATACTAACGTATCAATATGATCTGAGTTTGTGAGATGTTAACAATTGATGAAAAATGTAACGGTATGGTTGTGTTGGTGTCGATAAAAGTGAATGATTTTGAGTTATATATGTAGTCCTAGCGTACCAACATAAAGGTTGACAATTTATTTATTTTTCATTAAATTGTTATCTGATAATTACTGTTAAAAATAAATAATCTAATAAAGCCTACTGTCATCAAAAGGAATATTTGAACAGAGTTTTAGCACTGGTGCAGTGGTCTAATTTAGTAGGTTGTATAGCAGCACTACAGCATAAATTTATAGATAATATAGAATTTCAACTCTTTAAATTTTGTGATATATATAAGTAGGATATTATACTTTCTCTCAACATTTAGCAACTTAGTTCATAATTCATTTTGTTAATGTAAACTATTTCATAATGATGATGATAACACTCAGATACATGTGACTTGTAAACTTTATAATTATCCAAAAAATTAAAATGACAAATCATATTTTAAAAGTCAGAATTAGTTTGTAACTCTGTAAGGAATTTTATGTTCTAATGACAATTTTTTTTTCTAAGAATGGTGGTCAAGCCAAGAAATAAATGGAGAAACATACGTAAAATTGATGGTTAAAAGAAAAATGTCCTTTCATTTAACTGATTAGAAATAAAAGTTCATATATATATATATATGAAACGGATCTTATTATCCACAAATATCTAAATTCATTTCCATGGGTCTATGTGTTATAATGAGTTGAATACTATTTTCTCAAAATTAGACCAAACATGTATTTTTTGCTTCAGCATTTAATTGTTGTAAATTTGATATTATTCAAAAAGATGTGGACAGCGTTGAATAATCTATTTTTATATTTTATACTCTGTAATATTATATAAAACTCAAATTAGTGTATGTATTAAAAATAGAGTAGCGTATTCATTAAGAGATAGACTTGCACGAAATGTTGTCAGTTTATCAAAATTTCAATATATTATTTTCTCAATAAATCAAGATTTTGAATTTTGGAGCTGAAAAATACAGAAATATATAAATGACTTGGTCATTTGACCAAAACCTTTTGAACAGTACACACATTTAACGTGAAAATATAATGTCTTGACTTTGAAAAATCATATAAACTAGATATTTAGTTTACGACTTTTATGAGAAAAATCATCAGCACTTTCCATATATCTGGAAAAATTATGATCAATATTCCATCTTAAATTATATTTAAGTTCATCATTGTTGTGATGATTACAATGAAAGTGAAATCTGGTTAAAAAAAATTGATACTTCGTTTTTCAAATATAAAATATTTCAAGCCAAATTCTTTAAGTAAAATCATCTCATATATGGGTCACATTTTGTGATTGTATAACTCTATCTAATTCGTCACATCTTATTATTAAGTTAAAATTGTTAAATATTCTGATCTAATTACAAATTGACTTCGTCTCACATCTTGATATGGCCTCGCTGGAAATTGTTTCAAGATTCAGACATAAATAAATATGAAAAACTAAAAGGGAAAAACTCTTTTTTGGTCCCGTTAAAAGCCTACTGTCCGTTTTTTGTCCCGTTAAAATCGCAAAATCAAAATTAGTCCAGTTAAGTCCAATTTAAGTCCTTTCACCACCGGAAAACTGATTTTCCAGCAACTTTCCAGCAAGTGCGATGCACTCGCCCACAATCCTACAATTCCGGCAACATCCTGCTGATGTGTAATTTTTTAGCCGATGTGGCATTGTTTTTTACATTAAAATATAACATTAAAATACCACATATTTAATTATACAAATAAAAGAAAGCAAAAAAACAAGAAAAACAAAAATTAAATTCTAAAATGATTAAACCAATTAAATCAAAAACACAAAATGAAAACAACAAATTAGTTGGTTTTAGAGTTTGGGAGCTCCACATCTCAATGCACAACAGAGAGCAGTCCCCCCTCCGCGGCCTCACTCTCATCCAAGAACAAATCCTCCATCCCCTTAACCGTCGCATGAACGCCCAAAACCGCAGTCGAAACAATCAACGCCACATTCACTACGACATAGGTGAGCACCAGCGCCACCACCGTAACCAAGCTCAGCGCCACCAAACGACGCAATCATCCACCACTCTCCCGAACACGACGAGTGGACCGTAGTGGGATAAGTAGAGAGCGAGCCAGGCGACGAAGGCCACCATGCCATGTAATTGAATTTCACTTCCAGATCTGGCGGTGGCGGCCATTAAATCAAATTATTTAGAATGCAATCTATATTAAAATGAAACAATTTTCTGAAATAAGTTTTATAATTTATTTCAAAATACAAAATACAAATTCAGATCTAGATCTCGCGGTTGCGAAGTATATTTCAATTTCATATGTGAATCGGTTGCGAAGTCTATATTGATTTAATGGAATTGCATTCAGATCTGGCAGTTGAATTAATTTGATTTTACATTTTTTATTTTTAGTTTTGATTTTTTTAATTTGTGCAAATAATGATATGGAATTACTTGTTTTTTTGCTTTCTTTTATTTGTATAATTAAATATGTTGCATTATTTTGTTATATTTTAATGTAAAAAACAATGCCACATTGGCTAAAAATTTACACATTAGCAGGATGTCGTCGGAATTGTAGGATTGGGGCCAGTGCATCGCACTCGCCGGAAAGTTGCTGGAAAATCAGTTTTCCAATGGTGAAAAGATTTAAATCGGATAGAATTGGACTTAACTGGACTTATTTTTATTTTGCGATTTTAACGGGATCAAAAACGGATAGTAGACTTTTAATGGGACCAAAAAAAAGTTTTTCCCAAAACTAAAATGCATAAAACGATGCATTAATTAAATAGAAAAACAAATACATATTAATTAAATATGAAACAAACGTATATTTATGATGCATTAATTAAATAGAATACGAGTATAAGAATAATGGTCAATGGAAATGTCCCCTTCGAGGGTATTTCAATCTGGATATGCTTGAATTTACATGTGGAATTAACAAAATTTCAAACTTGATGTTCATTTATCCATTTGGATGGGTGGATTTGAGGAGGGATTTGAAATCCATGGTAGCAAATCCACCGATAGTGTTTGGATGGATATGGATTTGAAATCCATGGTTTTCATTTTGAGCTAATTTTGGAGTCATTTTGGTGGATTTCAAATCCACTCAAACTTGAATTTCAAATCCTGAATTTCAAGTCACTCTATCAAAATGGAGAACACCGTGCATGCCTTCAAAAACACAATTAATTCATCGTAATATATCTTTAAAGCATGAAGATCATTGCAAGCATTTCTAAGCTTTCATTCATTCTTCTTCTTATCTTTGCATGCTCATCTGCAGATGATCACGAAGATTTTCTTGAATGTCTGTCCGAAAAATTCCATAACTACTCTTCGATTTCGAACAATGTTTACACCCCAAGAAACACTTCATACACTTCCATCTTACGATTTTCGAACCAAAACCTGAGATTCACGTCAGATTCTACTCCAAAACCCCACGTGATTATAACCCCGTAGCATGAATCCCAGATCCCTCTTGTCATTCACTGTGCTAAAGAAAATGACATGGAAATCAGAACTCGAAGTGGTGGCCATGACTACGAGGGACTGCTTTCGTTTCGAAAGTCCTGTTTGTGATCCTTGATTTGATCAAATTCACTCAAATAACAGTTGATGCACAGGAGAAAACTGCATGGGTCGAGTCCGGTTCAACCATCGGCTCATAACGATTCATAAAAAGCCTTAAATTGTATCCGAATAAATTTTCTCTCATTTTTATACAGCAGAAATTTTCAATTTTTATTTTTCAGATAGACTTAATGTGATGTAAAAATAATATGTATGAAGGAAAAATAAAATCTTTAACCATTTAAGCCCCGAAAAACTACTCACGATTCATAAAAAGCCTTAAATTGTATACGTATGAATTTTCGCTCATTTTTTGACAGTGGAAATTTTCAATTTTTGTTGTTCAGATAGACTTAATATGATGTAAAAATAATATGTATGAAGGGAAATTAAAATCTTTAACCATTTATGCCCCGAAAAACTGCTCACGATTCATAAAAAACTTTAAATTGTATCCGTATGAATTTTCGCTCATTTTTTGACAGTGGAAATTTTCAATTTTTGTTGTTCAGATAGACTTAATATTATGTAAAAATAATATGTATGAAGGGAAATTAAAATCTTTAACCATTTAAGCCCCGAAAAACTGCTCACGATTCATAAAAAAGCCTTAAATTGTATTCGTATGAATTTTCGCTCATTTTTTGACAGTGGAAATTTTCAATTTTTGTTGTTCAGATAGAATTAATATGATGTAAAAATAATATGTATTAAGGGAAATTAAAATCTATAACCATTTAAGCCCCGAAAAACTGCTCACGATTCATAAAAAGCCTTAAATTGTATCCGTATGAATTTTCGCTCATTTTTTACAGTGGAAATTTTCAATTTTTATTGTTCAGATAGACTTAATATGATGTAAAAATAATATGTATTAAGGGAAATTAAAATTTTTAACCATTTAATCCCCGAAAAACTGCTCACGATTCATAAAAAGCCTTAAATTGTATACGTATGAATTTTTGCTCAGTTTTTTACAGTGGAAATTTTCAATTTTTGTTGTTCAGATAGACTTAATATGATATAAAAATAATATGTATGAAGGGAAATTAAAACCTTTAACCATTTAAGCCCCGAAAAACTGCTCACGATTCATAAAAAGCCTTAAATTGTATCCGTATGAATTTTGGCTCATTTGTTGACAGTGGAAATTTTCAATTTTTATTGTTCAGATAGACTTAATATGATGTAAAAATAATATGTATTAAGGGAAATTAAAATCTTTAACCATTTAAGCCTCGAAAAACTGCTCACGATGCATAAAAAGCCTTAAATTGTATCCGTATGAATTTTCGCTCATTTTTTTACAGTGGAAATTTTCAATTTTTATTGCTCAGATAGACTTAATATGATGTAAAAATAATATGTATGAAGGGAAATTAAAATCTTTAACCATTTAATCCCCGAAAAACTGCTCACGATGCATAAAAAGCCTTAAATTGTATACGTATGAATTTTTGCTCAGTTTTTGACAGTGGAAATTTTCAATTTTTGTTGTTCAGATACACTTAATATGATGTAAAAATAATATGTATGAAGGGAAATTAAAATATTTAACCATTTATGTCCCGAAAAACTGCTCACGATTCATACAAAGCCTTAAATTGTATCCTTATGAATTTTCGCTCACTTTTTTACAGTGGAAATTTTCAATTTTTGTTGTTCAGATAGACTTAATATGATGTAAAAATAATACGTATGAAGGGAAATTAAAATATTTAACCATTTATGTCCCGAAAAACTGCTCACGATTCATAAAAAGCCTTAAATTGTATCCTTATGAATTTTCGCTCATTTTTTGACAGTGGAAATTTTCAATTTTTGTTATTCAGATAGACATAATATGATGTAAAAATAATATGAATTAAGGGAAATTAAAATCTTTAACCATTTAAGCCCCGAAAAACTGCTCACGATTCATAAAAAGCCTTAAATTGTATAGTATGAATTTTTGCTTAGTTTTTGACAGTGGAAATTTTCAATTTTTGTTGTTCAGATAGACTTAATATGATATAGAAATAATATGTATGAATGTGGGGAAATTATATTCTTTAACCATCGAAGTCCCGAAAAACTACTCATGATTTATAAAAAAACCTTAAATTTTATCCGTATGAATTTATATGCTTTTTCCCACAGTGGAAATTTTTAATTTTTATGGATCAAATAAAGTTAATATGATGTAAAAATTATATGTATGAAGGGAAAACTGCGCACAATTCATAAAAAACATTAAATTATAACAGTATGAATATTTGTACATTTTTTTATAGTGGAAATTTTCAATTATTATTGATTAGATAGACTTAATATGATGTAAAAAGAATGTGTATGCACGAAAATTAGGTTCTTTAATCATTTGAGCCCCAAAAAACTTCTCACAATTTAATAAAAAACCCTAAATTTTATCCGTATGAATTTTTGTACATTTTTTGACAGTGGAAATTTTTAATTTTTATTGAGAATATAGACTTAATATGATGTAAAAATAATATGTATAAAGGGAAATTAGAATCTTTAGCCATCTGAGCCCTGAAAAATTGATCACGATTCATAAAAAACCTTAAATTGTATTTGTATAAATTTTCTCTCATTTTTTGATAGATGAAATTTTCTATTTTTATTGATCAGATAGATTTAATATGATATGAAAATAATATGTATGAAGGGAAATTAGAATCTTTAACCATCTGAGCTCCGAAAAACTGTTTACGATTCATTAAAAACCTTAAATTGAATCCGTATGAATTTTAGCTCATTTTTTGACAGTGGATATTTTCAATTTTTATTGATCACATGGACTTAATTTGATGTAAAAATAATATGTATAAAGTAAAATTAGAATCTTTAACCATTTGAGCCCCGAAAAACTGCTCACGATTAATAAAAAAACCTTAAAGTGTATTCGTATAAATTTTCACAGTGAACATTCTCAATTTTTATTGATCAGATAGACTTAACATGATGTAAAAATAATATGTATGAAGGAAAATTCGAATCTTTAAAGATTTGGGTCCCGAAAAACCACTAACGATTTATAAAAACCTTAAATTGTATCCGTATGAATTTTCGCTCATTTTATGACAGTGGAAATTTTCAATTTTTATTGATAAGATAGACTTAAAATGAGGTAAAAATGTATGAAGGGAAATCAGAATCTTTAACCACTCAAGCCCCGAAAATCTTCTCACGATTCACAAAATACTTTAAATTGTATCCATATAAATTTTTGCTCACTTTTTGATAGTGGAAATTTTCAATTATTATTGATCAGATAGCCTTAATAAGATGTAAAAATTATATGTATGTGGGGAAATTATATTCTTTAATCATGTGAGCCTCGAAAAATTGCGCACGATTCATAAAAACCCTAAATTGTAGTACATTATTTGATAGTGGAAATTTTCAATCTTTATTCATAATATAGACTTAATATGATTTAAAAATAATATATACGAACGGAAATTAGATTTTTTAATCATCTGAGCCCCGAAAAAATGTGTACGATACATAAAAACCCTAAATTGTATTCATATGAATTTTTGTACATTTTTTGACAGTGGAAATTTTCAATTTTAATTCATTAGATAGACTTAATATGATGTAAAATTAATATGTATGAAGGGAAATTAGATTCTTTAATCATCTGAGCCTTGAAAAACTGCGCACGATTCATAAAAAACCTTAAATTATATCCGTATGAATTTTTGTGCATTTTTTGACAGTGGAAATTTTTAATTTTTATTTTTCATGGCTCAAATGATTAAAGAATCTAATTTCCATTCACACACATAATAATTTTACATCATATTAAGTCTATCTAATGAATAAAAAATGAAAATTTCCACTGTCAATAAATTAACAAAAATTCGTACGGATACAATATAAGGTTTTTTATGAATAGTGCGCAGTTTTTTGGGGCTCAGATGATTAAAGAATCCAATTTCTCGTAATACACATTACCTTTACATCATATTAATTCTATCTCATAATTAAAAATTGAAAATTTCCATAGTAAAAAAATGCACAAAAATTCGTACGTATACAATTTAGGTTTTTTATAAATCGTGCGCAGTTTTTCGGGGTTTAGATGATTAAAAAATCTAATATCCTTACATACATATTAAATTTACATCATATTAAGTCTATCTCATGAATAAAAATAGAAAGTTTCCAAAGTCAGATAATGTACAAAAATTCATACGAATATTATTTAGAGTTTTTTATGAATCGTGCGAAGTTTTTCGGGGCTCAAATGATTACAGAATCTAATTTCCCTTGATACGTACATATTATTTTTACATCATATTAAGTCTATCTTAAAAATAAAATTTAAAAATTTCCACTGTCAAAAAGTGCACAAAAATCCATACAGATACAATTTAACCTTTTTATGAATCGTTCGTAGTTTTTCAGGGCTCAGATGATTAAAAAATCTACTTTCCCATCATACATATTATTTTTACACCAAATTAAGTCTATCCAATGAATTAAAATTGAAAATTTCCACTGTCAAAAAATGTACAAAAATTAATACGAATACAATTTAGGGTTTTTATAAATCGTGCGAAGTTTTTCGTGGCTAAAATGATTAAAGAATCTAATTTCCCTCCATACATATTATTTTTACATCATATTAAGTCTATCCATTGAATACAAATTGAAAACTTTTCATTGTCAAAAAATGCACAAAAATTCATACGGATACAATTTAAGGTTTTTATGAATCGTGCGCAGTTTTTCAAAGCTCAGATAATTAAAAAATCTAATTTCCCTTCATATATATTAATATCACATCATATTAAGTCTATCTAATGAATAAAAAATGAAAATTTCCACTGTCAAAAAATTCACAAAAATTCATATGGATACCATTTTGGGTTTTTTATGAATAGTTCGCAGTTTTTCGGGTCTCAAATGATTAAATAATCCAATTTCCCATCATACATATTATTTTTACATCATATTAAGTCTATCCAACAAATAAAAATTGAAAAATTTCACAGTAAAAAAATGCACAAATATTCATACGAATACAAGTTAGGATTTTTTATGAATCGTGCATAGTTTTTTGGGTTAAAATGATTAAATAATCTAATTTACCTTAATACATATGAATTTTGCAACATATTAAGTCTATCTCATGAAAAAAAATTGAAAATTTCCAGTGTCAAAAAATGCACAAAAAATCATACGGATACTATTTAGGGTTTTTTATGAATCGTGCACAGTTTTTCGTTGCTCAAATGATTAAAAAATATAATTTCCCTTCATACACATTATTTTTACATCGTATTAAGTCTATCCAATGAATAAAAAAAATTCCACTATCAAAGAATGCACAAAAATTCATACGGATACAATTTAAGGTTTTTATGAATCGTGCGCAGTTTTTCAAGGCTCAGATGATTAAAAAATCTAATTTCTCTTCATACATATTAATTTTACATCATATTAAGTCTATCTAATGAATAAAAATTAAAAAATTTCACTGTAAAAAATGTAAAAAAAATTCATACGGATATAATTTAGGATTTTTAATGAATCGTGCGCAGTTTTTCGAGGTTCAGATGATTAGAGAATCTAATTTCTCTTCATACATATTAATTTTACATCATATTAAGTCTATATAATGAATTAAAATAGTAAATTTCCACTTTCAAAAAATGTACAAAAATTCATACGAATACAATTTAAGGTTTTTATGAATCGTGCGTAGTTTTTTGGGGCTCAGATGATTAAAAAATCTAATATCTCTTCATACATATTATTATTACATTATATTAAGTCTATGTAATGAATAAAAATTTCCCTTGTCAAAAAATACACAAAAATTCATACGGATACAATTTACAAACATTTGTAACTTACATAGTTAATTTTTCCAAGCACTTTATTATTGTAGGGTGGTGGGGTGTGTATTTAATTGATATTAATATTTTGATATTTTATAAATAAAATAATTTTTATGGAAGGACACTTGGCAACATTGTAAGGTGTCACTTGTCAAACACTTGAAGGTGACACTTGGCAACATTGTAAAATGCCACTTGTCAAACACTTGAGGGTGCAAACCACACTTATATATATATAATTTATACGATGATTCTTTCTTTTTCCCTAAAATATTATTCTTCATAAATTTAATTTTTATTTGTTGTCCGCTCTCAAAATGTCAAAATTTAAAGGTTTTTTTTAAATAGAAGCAATTTTTAGGTAAAGTCATCAGTGTATGGAGACATCATTTTTACAATCCATGTTTATTTCTTTTTACATTTATACGATAGTTCATTATTTTTCCCTAAAATATTATTCTTCATGAACTTTATTTTCATTTGTTGTCTGCTCTCAAAATGTCAAAATTTAAAGGTTTTATCTTTTTTAATAGAAGCAGATTTTAGGTAAAGTCATCATTGCACAGAGACAACACTTTCCACATTTACATTTTAGTTGGAAGTAGTATTACTAATTAGACATTTTCCTGTGCATCAGGTGCATGGATTTAGATCCATGTAACTGGGGCGACCCAACCCAGATTTGTGCATTTGGTTTTTTTTTTATCTTCAAGTTGTTACATTTATGTTGTAAGGATGTGACTTTTATATTATATAAGTGTGACCTTTATATATAAATATTATGACCTTTATGTTCAGTAACTTAGGAAAAAATGAAGATTTCCAGGTTTTTTTACTTCAGGTTGCGACCTTTATGTTGTCTTGTTGTGACTTATATGCTGTATTCTTATGACTTCTATATACAAATAATATTACCTTTATGACCCATAACTTGAAAAATGAAGATTTTCAGAAAATTTCCAGCGCATTTTAAGATGAACATAGCTTTAAATAATGTTAAGCATACATTTATGTGATATTAGTTGCATCTTAATATATGACATAAATGTGCAACTAATATCATATAAAGGTGCAATTAATAGTATATAAATGTACAACTAATAGGGGTTAAATGCGATAAATCCCCTTGTGTTTACGAAATGTTGCGTCGGACCCTCTTGTGATAAGGAAATTGTATGGGCCGGGAACACGTGGAAGTTCATAAACTTGACACACGTCCCACGTAATTTAACAGGAGTTAAGGCCTTCAAATTTTGACACAACAATTCCCATTATGTCCTTGATATATCTTGGGGATAAAACATAATTTCAACAGACCTTGGGTTCAACTTATAATTTTCAGAAAAATAGAGGTTAAACCCTAATTTTTGTAAAACTTGGAGTATACAAAATAATCCCTAAGCCATATCAAATTCTCTTCACCCCGTCACCTGCAAACAGTTTCTTCTCCCCTATTCATTCACGACTCGTCTTCCTCCTTCTCCACTGCCTGCTTCCTCGGCTTCGGATCTGTGTTTGCCTACTTCGGATCTGATTTGCTTCGGATCTGATTTGTGTTTCTAGAAATAGACCTGCCAATGGATCTGCTTCTTCGAATCTATCTCTCCTTCGGTCTGGCCAGCGCAGTGGTCATGCCGACGGTATCTGTTTTGGCCGCCTCTTCTCGCGGCGGCGCAGTTCTCTAGCCATGGCTTCATCTTCCCTTCGCAGTGTGTATAGAGCCATTGCTTATTTATCTTCCCTCACACTCTACCAAGCTATCCTCTCTCGCTCCACCATCCTCCCCCGCCATGGCTCCCCTCAGCAACTCCACCCTACTTCCACCTCCTCCCCTCTTTCCATCCCATCCTTCTTCGGCCTCAAATCCACCTTCTCTTCCGACGCTGCTTCTCTCTCCCGCAGTCGCGCACCGGTCGTGACTCGCTACTCGGTTTCTGCTTCCGCCGTCGTGGCGCTGCTTCCACTTGGTTGATGAAGAAGATGATGTAAATATATCATTATTAAAATTATAACAATTTTTAAAATTCTTTTTTTTCAATTATTAAAATTATTACAATTTTTTTTATCATCTTTCTCAATTATTAAAATTAAAATAAATAATTATATTTGGATGATTAAAATTTCATGGGGGTTTTAATGCAATCACAATGATTCAAAATATACAAACATATATAATGTAAATGAGGTTAATTTTGTCTTTTCACAGTCAAATAATGGTCATAAATCAAGAAAATACGCACTTCAGGCACGTGCAATACACTCTCGTGAAGTCTAACAATTCTGGAGGTTTCGCGTCGAGTTTATGAACTTCCACGTGTTTCCCATGCAATTTCCTTATCACAGAGGGGCCGATGCAACATTTCGTAAACACAAGGGGGTTTCACGCATTTAACCCTAACATAAAGGTAAATATGTACAAATGTTTTGCTAAAATTCTTCCTTTTTTTATTTTCTAAGTTAGAGTACATAAAAGTCACACTTATATAATATAAATGTCACACCCATATAATATAAATGTAACAGCCTGAAGTGGAAAAAAAATGTCTCGATCCAGGTTGACCCGGACCCGATCTGTATTGTATGTGCACTTGATGCACGGGAGACCAACTCTATCAATTTTAGTTTCGTAACTTAGATTTTATCCAATTTTGGTGCACTACCTTTGCTCTTTCTAATTTTGGCATGTTAACTATCGATTTCTTCCAATTTTAATCCTTCCATCTGCCACGTCAAATTTTCCGACTGCCACGTTAGATTTTTCAACTACCACGTTAGATTTTCCGACGGCTACGTCAGCAATTTTGGTTGTTCCGACAAAAAATAAGCTAAAATTGGAAAAAAATCGATAGTTAACGGACCAAAATTGGAAAGGGCAAAGTTAATGCACCAAAATTAGATAAGACCTAAGTTACCCGACTATTCCCTTTCAATTTGTATTGTCATTTAATCAAATATTTTTTCATTAATATAACTTTATACAAGATGTGTTACATCTTATAAAAATCGATATTACAGTAAAAAATCAGTGTTAAATTAATTACAATCAAAACTAGGCCTTTAAATCCATAATCTTTTCAACGAAGTTAACACTCTTTTATATATATATATATTTATTTATTTAGGGGCGGAGTATATTTCTACCCAATATACATAGCATAAAATGAAAAATATCCACAATATAAGAAAACAAGTTTTGTACCTAAAATGGAGATAAAATTACTAAATTATCCTTGAAGCTAAGAAATTTGAATTGGAGAAACTTTGTGAATTTAGATCACGATGGTACAATGATAAAATATCATCATGATTTAAGTGTACCATTATGATCTGTTTAATTTAGATCACGATGGTAAATAAATTATCATCGTGATTTAATTGCACTATCATAATCTGTTTAACTTAGATCACGATGATAAATAAATAAAATACAATCGTGATCTATTTACTATTGTGATATGTTTATAGATCACGATAGTAACTATTATCCTAATATAAGTGCACCATCATGATCTGTTCATCTTAGATCATAATGGTGAATAGATCACGATCGTAAAATACCATCGTGATTTAAGTGTACCATCATGATCTGTTCAACTTAGATCACGATGGTAAATAGATCACAATGATATTCTACCATCGTGATTTACGTCCACCATCATGATTTGTTCTTTGTTCAAATTCTCATTTTTTTTGATGTTTTTTCCTTTATTTTTTTAGCTCAAACTTTCATCTAAAAATTACACATATCTTAATCCACAACACTATAAACTATATTCTATAACATTTTAAAATAATGAATATCTCACCTCTTTTGAGCAATAATCAAGAGATGGATTCGTTTTACTTAATTGATTGTATTTAAGAAATGAAATGTATGAAAGATGTCAAAATTGAATTTCTATATATATGAGAGAGGGAATAGAGATGGTATATGTGGTGGGTGAAATCATTAAAGGAGATGGGTAAGGACATTTATGACATTTTATCTCAATTTTGGGTAAAAAGCTTGTTTTCTTATGAAGTGGGTAAAATTCATTTTTTGTTATACTTATTGGATAGAAAAACATATTTCCACTATTTATTTATATATTTATATGAGGTGACAAATAAGCATATTGAATGAAGGATCCCATGTTGAGTAATTTCCACATTTGTAGCTCTTCCATTCCATGTCCATAGCATCAGCCTGAATTCTTCTGCTCCACCAATACTTTGCTGCTTCCATTCTCAGCCCTATACCCTTAATTAGCCTGTTACCAACTAATTAATTTCCAAAAACAGGAAAAAAAATAGTTTCATCATTGAAAAACATGTTCATTAGTTTCCACAATAAAACTCAAACTTGATCCAAATTAGTCTTGTTTTACCAGTTTCAAGTTTTGATCAAAGCTTATATCATACTTAGAAAAGAAACGAAAAAAAATGGCGAGCTTTGGGACTACGCAGAAATGCAAGGCTTGTGATAAAACAGTACATTTTGTTGAGATGCTATCTGCAGATGGAGTTCCTTATCACAATACATGCTTCAAATGCAGCCACTGTAATGGACGTCTTGCTGTATGATTTTTCTTTTCTTCATTCTTTTCTATATCTTTAATGTTTTAGCTAGTAATTAAGTTTTTCATGCAAACAAGTTTGATCATCTTTTTGTTATAAAGAGTGTATTATAAGAAAGTCCAAAAGGTTTCCCCACTTCTTTCTAATCTAGATCTTATGGTTGTATCATTTGTTTGATTTTGGTGTTAAAATAAAATAATTTTACAAAAAATGAAAAAATGACATTTTTCTTTTTCTTTTTATACAACCCTTTTTTTTTTCTACGATTGCACTTGAAAGTTCATGAGTTTGTCGCTTTGCAACCTTAAAGTGTATTTTGATCACTTTTCGGGATAAAATCAAATTTTACTTGTGTCCAGATTTTTTAAACCACCAAAAGAACATGAAACATGTGCCAAATCGTTACAAATCTCAATTCAATCCAAAACATCCCCTTTTTCTTTGCTCTTTCGGAATCGGTACAGAAATAAAGTCTCATATCAATTTGCTAATTTCCATTTGATTTAGGTTAAATTTGAATGAAAATCAAACCAAAACCTCAATTTGGTGTTCTTCAATTTTCATATGTGGATTTTGAGTGCAAGAAAAAAAAGTTTAAATTGCAAAGCATCAAAAGAAAAAATCATACTTTAAAGTTAATTTTTTATTTTAACCCTATATTTTATTAATAGATATATCAATAATAATTTTATAATTGAGCATCCAACTTGGTGTTCTTCAATTTTCCTCCTTTTGTCATGTACTTTCCAATATTCAATTTATTGTTTTGGTCTACAATAGTCTTAGCTTCATTCAGAAGATGCATAAAAGACATATATAATAAAAGAGAATGTGTGTGAATTAAATTTTCAGATGAGCAACTACTCAGCAGTGGATGGACAACTATACTGCAAGCCTCACTTTGAACAACTCTTCAAGGAAACTGGAAGTTTCACTTCTAAGAAATCTCAATCATGTTAGCTCTCTCTCTCTTCACACTCCAACAAATTAATCTACCTTTTTTTTTTGGTTCATCTCTTTCTTTTAATTTTATCATTTTTCTGTCTTTTTCTCAGCTGGGGCGAAGCTAGGAGATCCGGTAAACAAACTTTATCGCGATAAATTTAATTTAATTATATTTCCGTTACATGGAGCTATTTCCGTACTCATCATAGATATAATTTAATATGTTTATCACTGATGTGACGCTAGGATGATATTGTGTTAATTTTCATATGCAAAATCATGCACAATTTGCACTTTGATCATTCCTCCATCCCATATATTGCAGCATTTTCCTTCAAGCAATAAGATATATATGTTTTCTTACTTATTAACGATTGACATATTAAGTTGTGCTTGTGTATTGTGAGTTTGGAATATTCCTTTGCACACATGAACCATTGAATTTGTTTCCGAAACTAAGAGGTTGGGATATTGGATGCTAATGTTATTGCAGAGTAAGGCTCCCAGTAGAGTGTCTTCATTTTTCTCTGGCACCCAAGAAAAATGTGCAGTGTGCAAGAAGACAGTCTACCCATTGGAGAAGGTAATATAATTTCTTCAAAATGCTATTTATTTACTTTTTTTGTAAGTTCATTCAAATTGTCATGTTCCTTCATTTGATTTTATACCCTTTTGAACTAAAGCCAGGGAATTTATATGAAGAAAGAAAAACAAAGTAAAAAATGTCATTTGATACGTGTATATTTTGAATATCTAATTGATACTCAATTTGGTATTCAATATTTAAAATATAATTATTTAATAGTTAGGTTTGGTAGGTTAACCCATCCCGCCACGTTAAAATAGTGGGTTATGTTTAGTATTAGAGTCTTAGGGCATGAGCATTAGTTGTTTTTAGAAATTGGATTACTATATTAAAATAACATTAAAAAACATAAAGAAAAGAAAAAAAAAGAAAAAAAAGTAAATGTTATTGATACTCTCTCTCTTCCCTAGCTCCCTCTCTTTTTCTCTCCCTTTCAAGAGACGCAGGATTTGTTCTCAACCTCCTCTCTCCACTAAAGTATGCCATAGAAACGTTAATACTAAGAAATTCTTAAAAAGTCCTTCAAAATAAAACTCAACAATTAGCATATTAACTATATCCTTAAATTTACAAAAACCAACCAGAAATGTATCTTGTTTTAAAAATCTACCTTTTTGTCCACCTCTATATCTTTTCTATTTAAAAAAAAACCGTTGAAAATAAAATTTGAAATGAATAATAATGGTAAAAACATATTTCCTAATTCAACAAATATTGTATAAAATATTAATGTGAGTCATTTATTTATAGAATTGAAAAAATTTCAACGAAGAATTATTTAAAAAAAAAAAATTATATCCCATATGTAACTACACACATGTACATTTAAGTAATATATACGAAAAAGAACATAAAACACTTTCTTTTATTAAAAATTTTAAAATTAAATAAAAGGCAAAAACTTATATACCCCTGGGCACATAGGGGCACGGATCTAGGTGTTATATACATGCTCTTTAGGTGTTATATATATATACTCTATAGATGTTATATTTCTTGATGTTATAAATATACTCTACAAGTATCATATGTATACAAGAGTATACATGTGATACCTGAAGAGTGTAAATATAATACTTGTAGAGTATATATTTAACATCATATAATGATTAATTTGGAGCACCGTACCCCGGACACATAATGTTACTCTAAATAAAATGCCAACGAGTCGATCCACTTAACAAAAGTTGATCAGTGGATTAGGATGGATTGAAATTTTGGCAGTCTAGCACAAGAAAAATTAATCCCACCAAATGATAGGTTTCAGATCGATGTTAATCACCCTATATTGACACCTATGAAGATAATTTTTACTTTTCTTTAGGAAAACCACATTGGTTAATTTAGAAAAGTTAAGAATATTAATAAAATAGTATTAAACAATATAAAAAACGGTGACCCACCATCTATATCTCTCTCCTCTAGTACAGATCGTGCTAGAAATGTTTGTCACTTTACAATAACAATGAAAAGAAAATTTAATATTAAAATATATAAGAACTTTGAAAATTAGCTAATGCACATGCCCTTATGAATGAAACAATACTAAACTAGAAATGATTATTAGATCCTTATTGCAACTAGACCTCTCAAATACTCCCTCCGTACTACTATTTTCAGCCTACTTGCCATTTTCGTTTGTCCCAGTTAAATCTGCCAGCCCCAAAATGACAAAAAAAATTTTACTCTCTTACCCCTCCATTTCTTTCATTTTACAACTTTTGTACTCAAAAAGTTGGTTTAAATTACAAAATTGCCACACAAAAATATTAAAATAACACATTCAATCAAAGTCAACAGTTTTTTCTTAATATTTGTGCCCATCAAAGTAGGCTAAAAATCATGGGACGGAGGTAGTACATCTTTTAATCTTAATCATAAAAGATGAAACTTGAGTTAAATAGTTAAAGTTCAACGGAGCTCGACTTGTTAATCCATCAATTCTCTGTATTAAAATCTTTAATTAATCCACATGCGTAGAGTGTATCGAGCTCGACTTGTCTAATCCATCAATTCTCCAAATTAAAATCTTTAATCCACCTACATAGACGAGGGAGACAAAAGAATTTTGGTACATGTGTCTGAATAATATTGCTTGTCTAATGACTATGAATCCACAATCAAACTCCACCACAATTCTGAGATCACCAAAATATCAACCAAGCTTGAGAGCTAGTAAAAAAGTACTAGAGAAGTTTGATGGTGTATGCAGGTAACAGTTGAGAGTGAGTTCTACCATAAGCTATGCTTCAAATGTGCTCATGGAGGGTGTTTGATCACACCCTCATCCTATGCTGCTTTGGATGGAATCCTCTACTGCAAGCCTCATTTTGCTCAGCTCTTCAAGGAGAAAGGCAGCTACTCTAATCTTAACAAATCTGCTTCTCTCAAGAAAACTGATGATGATACCATACCCACTGAGCCTGAGGCTGAACCCGAGCCTGAACCTGAGCCGGACCAACCCAATGACTCAACAGAAGCTGAAGCACAGGAAACATAGATTTGATTTTCTCTTTGATTCTTCAGAATCTGATCATTTGCTTATCAGAATTTTGTTTGTGTTACTTGTTGCATCCAGTTATTTACATGTCTCAAAGTATGTAGTCTTAAATTTGATGACTAAATAACACTTAGAATCACTTTTGATTGTAAGTAGTTTATAGATACCTCAAAGATATCCTTCAAATTTTGTTCATTATTTGAATTTTATGATTTCTAGCTCATTCTAGTTTTACTTGTGTTGTGGTTCAATTTATGAAGTTAGCTCACTCATTCTAGATTTACTTGTGGTTCAATCTATGAAGTTAGCTCAATTTTGAATATTTTTCTTTGACTTCTAGATTTATAGAAAGATCACATTTGAGATTATTCAAATTTATCTATTATCTATTACTTATATAAACCTATGAATATTTCTTACAATATATTAATTGTTAAACATATCCTGATAAAAATAATTATTTAAGTGTAATTTAGAATTTTCATATTTAGATAATTTTATACTAAAATTTTAATTGATCAAAATCTTGTAGAATCTTATTATGATTAAAACTCTATTATATTACATAATGAAACCGTTTCACATAAGGTCTATGTGAGAGGATACGTTTTAAGGTCTACCAATATTGACCATATTGGATAAGTTGACCCGCCTTATTGATCTGTATGAACTCTGACGGAGCTTTTTAAGATCTTATGTTAAACCAATATTAACCATATTGAATGAGTTCACTCGCCTTATTGATCCATACGAACTCCATCTTACATAAGGTCTCACTTGAGACCATTTCACATAAGATCAACTATTTTACTTCAATATGCAATGCACGTCATTTATCTATCTATACTATAATAAAAGTAAAGAAGTTTGAGATATTTACAGGTTTGTCCTCTTCCCTCCAAAAAATATCACATCAACAAATTTTTTGTATTTTGCATTTTTATTTCTTGGTCCATTTGATTTAATAATATAATTATTTTATAGTTTATTCTTATTTTGTTGATCTTAGTTAAATTAATTTTATTGAATATAATTTCTTAAATATCAATAATATATAATGTCCATAAAATAATTTCAACAAAAAATATTAATTTGTTTAGGGATAACTGAGTGAGATCATATCTAATATAAATTGATAAATAAATGTAACACTATTAAGATGTGTATATATAATAGTTGTGCATCCTGAAATTATATGTCATCCTAAGTGTTTTTTTAAATTAATATTTGTATTTCAAATATATAATATATATCATTCAATATTTTATGAAGATTACAAATATCTTTTACCAATATATTTTAATGTTGGTCCCAAGTGGTAGAAGGTTTGGGGGGTGGCGTGGGGTGAATAAACCTTCTCAAAATTTTCAAACTTTTACTACAAAACAGCCAAGTACCTGCACTGAAATAGCAACCTTCAAGCTTGCTGCTTCAGTAAGCTTGCTGCTCGGCAGTAAGCTCGTTTTGTACTGAGAGAGTTTTATGCACAACGGAAAATACTTTGCAAATATGACTATAGGAAGATGGTTTTTATGATGTATAACAGATGAATGAATGACAATTAAGATATGCTATAAACGCAGTAAACTTAAACAAAAAATACAACAAGATATATAGTGGTTCGAGGGTAGAGTAATCCCTCTACGTCCACTTTACTCCTTGCACCAGGAGGAACTTTGCTACTGAGATTGGTTTACATAGCCTAGCTATTACAATCAATCAAAACAAAGAAGTAGTTAGCTTCCACAGAGGTTGTTGCACTATAGACCAAGACTCACACATGATCGAAGTAGCCCAACACATGACTCTTATTCTTTCCAAAAGAGTGTAAGACAATTACAGGTACAATGACTTCTGCTAGGTACTCCTAAAACAATCTAAAAAGATTAAGGATAAAAAGGTTTTTTTTCAACGTTCTATGCAGTAAGCTCTGATGAGTGCTAAGCTCGAAGGTAGTTGGCTTGTTGTTTTAGATTGAGTGACTGAACTTAGATAACTTGAGAGTATGCTTGAAAGCTTGCTTAATCGAGTAGAATGATTCAGTTCAGTAGTCAGTCCAATTGCACTCCATCTTTTATTTATAGGTAAGAATTCTGCCCGTTGAAGTGTAGTAGGTTCCTTGTATTTAATGCACCGATTCTTAGGTAAAGTCTGCTGATCTTCATAGTACAAGACATTTAATGTGTCGCAGCTGACTTGTTCTTGTGTCATGCTTTGTTGTCTTCACTTAATTGGCTTGAATCTTAATTGTTCCTACTGGTAACATAGTGAGTTTGTGAATTTGAGGTGATCTTTGTTAGTACGAGGTTGTTGTTACTTCCTTTTGTCGAGATATGCAGGGTAGTGACCTTCAGGCTAGCGTGCAACAACCTTTAATTTGTAGCGACCTCTGATGCTTGTTGGAGTGACCTTGCTGAAATATACTTTTACATTTAAACATTAAGTGTACAAGGTTACTCTTAGCCTAGCAAGCTTCTAAATGTTTGTCTCATCAAAACCTAAGTAAGTTCTAACAATATCCCCCTTTTAGATGATGACAAAATTTTACAAGGATCAAAGAAAATAAAAACAGGTTACTTAGCTGCAAAACAGAACTAGTGTTAGAATACATAGCAAGTTAACTCATGAAACAGAAAATCAGCAATAAGCAGTAAGTTCACGAGCAGTAAGCTTTTGAGAATTAAAAAACGATCATATTTTATTCATACTTGCTTATTACAAAGATATTGAAAAGATAGCATAATTAAGTATCTAAGACTTTTAGATTGAAAAACAACAAAATAAAGCAAGAAAACTTGATCTTCATCTCCTCCAGGTGGATGATCTTCCAGCTATCTCATAAAGAGTTCCTTCCACCAATTCTCTAAGGATTCCTGATATGTTTTCTCCATGATTGCTTTGATTTCAGCATCCTCTTCATACCTTAACCAGAAATCCTCAGGGAATGGTATGACTCTTTCTTCCACAGTCTTTGTTTGAGCTTTATCTGCAGGTGCAATCTTTCTTTCCTTGCTAACTCATTGAACCGTTCCAAAGCCTTCTGATTATTGGAGTACTTCTCAAAGATAGAAGACTTCTTGCACTGGAACACAAAATACTTGAATAATTCTGCTTCCTTGTAATCTTTAATCTCATGGAAGGTTGGATTGCGGTGAGTTGGCAGAGTGACCTTAGTAGGAGGTCCTTGGAAGAAAGTTGGATTCTTTGGATTTTAGCTCGTACCCAGAATTGCCATCAGAGTTGGATTCCCTCCATGTGCAAAGATAGGAAGCTTCTGATCATGATATGTTTTGATTTGGGCAGCCCGCTTTCTTCAATCTACAATGGGCAGCACCTACAGCTTGAAGATAGGAGCTCGCTTTCTTGGCTATTTCATCCTCCTCAAACTCTCTCCATGTAACACTCCGAATAAAATTAATCTCTAATTAGAGTTCATGAGCATTTTAATAAGTTAATTAATTTTGATTCATCTTTTCATAATTTAGATTTAAGTCAGAAAAAAATTTAAGTTGGAAAAAATCAATCTGACGATAGAGTTGCGTATCAAATATTTCAATACAATACTATAATACACTAAAGTTAATTATTAGTTACGACTGTCTTAAGTTGACAAAGGGTATAAAATAAACTATTAATAATAATCCAAGATATCGATTAATTCTTATCACAAGTAAATTATATATAGTGTTAAATTGTTTGATCCAATTTTAATTAATGTGGCTGAACTCGATAAATAATTTTTATATGAGAATCCAATTATCCATAACCCATACACAAGATAAAATCTCGACCCAAATAAGGAATACCCTAAATAATTTAATTCAATATATAATTAAATCTCGACCCAAGAAAATACAATTTCGGACTCAATTCATAGTTCCAAAAACCGGCATGTGGAAAGGGATGAGTCATCACCCAACTCCATCTCATCCATCCTATGGTGACAACTCACTCCTCATTCATTCTCTCTTCTCTCCCTATCTTCTTCTCTTTCTGGATCGTTTTCCCTCTTGGTGGATCTGTTTCTCCCTCTCCCTTTCTCTTTCGCTTTCTTTCACCGCTGCGGGCCGCCGCCACCGTATCAGGGGCGGCGAAGGAGGCAACCTCTCCCCTGCCTTGCCCTTCTTCCTCCCTATCCTTTCGTTCACCCCGCCGGTGCCATGAGTGTGCGGGTTTTAGTTGCACTGCCGTGTGTGGCGGCGCTATTTTGGATGGGTATGAGCGCCGCCGAGCGGCGGCCCTGAGGTGGTGTTGATGGTAGTGGGTCTGGATTTGGAGGTGTGTTGAGGTGTGGTCTTAAATGGGGGTTGGGTTCGTGCCGGCGAGAGGAGTCGCAGCCGTGACGGGCGACGGTGCACGAGGCAGTGGCCGCCGCCGCCTCTGCCCTTCCCCTGCTCTCTCTCTCTCTCTCTCCCTCTCTCCCCTATCACTCTCCCTTCTTTGTTGGTGTAGCCGGCACGGTGGTCACGCCGGCGGTATTTGTTCCGGCCGCCGCTTCCCGCGGCGGCACAGTGGCTGATTTTGTAATGTTGTGTGATGGTATGGGCGCTAGGTGGTATGAATTTGTGTTATGTGTATGCGTGAGAATGTTGGAGTGTGTGTGTGTTGTGTTGTACGATGTTTGCGGGTTACGTGAGTGTTGTTGGTTATCGCCCGTGACGCGTCTATCTCCGACCGTGGTGGCGAGATGTTGGTGGAACAGGGGGCGACGGGTGCAGGAACAAAGCTAGGCCTCATTTGGTAAATTTGATTAATTTGAGGGGCTAATTTGCAGTTACCTTATCTTACTATAATTATAATTTAATCCTTTGAAATGTTGAAATTATGTTTTGGCCCTTGAACTTCTTGCAAGTTACAATTTGACCTTTGAAGTTTACAAGACTTTAATTTCACTCCCTGAACTTATTTAAGACTGCAGTTTCACCCTTGGAAGTTGCTAATGTTACACTATGACCCCCAAGACTTTGATTTGTACTTCGTGCCTCGTAATCTCATGAAAATACTATTTTAGCCCCAAATTATAACCAAATGAATTGTATAGTCCAAAGTGATATAAATGTGACAATTTAAACCATACGATTTTAGCCTTGCTTTAAAGGTAGAGCTATATGTTACATTAAACCCTTAGGGCTTGTTTGGTAAAGCAGTTTGGGTTGGACTAGGTTAGTTATCCAGCTCAAACAAGTGTTCGGCATCAATGTGTAAGGCCCGAGTTGGCGCTTGGGCCCGGGTCTTCTGATGTGGGTTTAAGGTGTCCAATGGGGCAGTCTATAAACCTCTCAAAAGATGTGGGTTTCACTCAAGCCCAACAGTGCCTGATGTGAAAGGTCTACCATGCCCTTACTATTCACAGTCAAAAGACCTTCTTGCCCTTAATTTTGCTATTAACTACATATTTACCCTCACATAAAGGCTCGAAACCCTGCCCTAAAATCGAACCGACAACTCCCATCTTTGCACCACCTTGCTAATACTCCAACAGGCGACCACCATCAACAGCCACTAGAACCGATCAATACTCACAACATTGTTTTGCATTCAAGGATGTCTTCGAGCGGATTCCACGGTTGATTGCCATTGACAACGCATTACACCATCAATCTCATGACCAATTCCGATGAACTTTTCGTGTGGATGGGTATCCGAACTAGAGGTCATATTAACAAAAACTTTGTTAGATAAAGTCATTGAACCATGTTGAAGTGAAGATAATCAAGAGAACTGATTATCTACTATAAGGTGGATTTCAAAGCTCAAACTATTAAAATGGAGTCAGGATCCACATTTCTTAATATTCCAAATGTTGTCATTCCAATTATGTCAACCCAAAATCAAATCCCATTTTATTACTCAAACAAGGGAAAATGGCAAACCAAACCTTACAATATTCGAACTGTATAGTAAGCAATTGTAAGAACAAAAACCAAGAGTTTAAAAATGAGCCTTGAACTCCAATTTTTTGGGGATTCAAACTAACAAGTTCAATGGATTTTTAGGACACCGTGGATTCACACAAGTAGTTGCTTGATTTGGGGGATCCGAAGACATGTTCATAGATGAAGAACATGAAAACCGAAAATGACCATGATAACATAGATCAAACCTCTCAGCCATGGCAGGAAGGAAGAAGTGTGTGTTCTTTGGAAATTTGTTAGCAGTGTTCCTCAATCCTTTCCTTCCTTATGCTTGATCGATTTCCTTCGAATATAGAGAGATATTGAAGAAGGGTTCTGGAGATGCTTTTGGAATTTATCTATTCAATTCTCGTTTTACTTTAATCACCAAATTTGGGGGCATTTTAGTAAATTAACATATATATCCATTTCAACCTATATACCAAAGAATCACAAAAAAACAAACCAACTTTAATAAACCACCAATCATCCATACCAAACTATTGAATTTTAATCAAACCCACTACAAAACATCTACACCAAACAACTACTTTTTAATTGTGAACAGTGTAATCCCACATTTTTAAACAATCCCTAACAATTTCGCCCTGTGTACCGAACGTGACCTTTGGGTTCATAGTAACCTTCAAGTTTAAACCAAAAAGTATGATAGGATGGCGATATGATCCTTACCTGAAAATTATAAGATTAATATAAAACTCCAATTTCAAGATACGGGCTATACGAATCCTAAATTAAAGAAAGAACAACACAAACCTTAATTTGAGTATCAATTTATGCAAACCCAGGTTTTCCATTTAAGCCATAATCCTATAAATGTCGATCATTAACCCTTCATAAGAGTAATATAATAATTAATTGGACTATTAATAGTTTCAACTAGACTTTTAGATGGGTTTTTATACAAGGGCATATGGACGAGACACAAGACAAGAAGATATACGACGTAGAGATCTTCTGAGCTCTCCGATTAAAGATGAGGGTAAAATCTTATATGTTTTCTTAATTATACAATTTATTAACTGAATTTTTATGAATTATGTGACTTTGAATTCCATAATTATGTGGTGTCAATGTCAATTTGAATGTCATTATTATATGATTGATATTCGAGTAAATTTTACGGTTTCAAAAGTTATTGATTGCAAGGGTACAAATACGATTGGTTTCATATGGTGATAAGTCGGGGTAATTCCTGCAACAAGAGGGGTTTCGTTAGAAACCAATTACATTTTGAAGGGTTTCTTTGCCAATTTGTAATTATCGTGAAATATATGTCTCAACGTGAGCGTGATTATGTGTACTATGTGTTATACGAGAAATATTATGTGAAAAATGTAATTGCGCATGCGCCTGCACGCCAAGTAGGGTATTCTTCAGAAACCCAACACAAAGGGTATTCTTCGGAAACCCAACATGGAGGTTGTAAAAACCCATAGGGTCGGTTTGAGGCCCAGATAGGCTTTCTTCGGAAAGCTATCAATAGGTTTGCAAGGGACTACTCAAGAGTCCACAATGTGATTTGTTTTCATGATATGACTATGTATACTCTATGTATCCCCTTCATTGTACTGGTCAAAAACCACTGAGTGTTTTCTGGCACTCACCCCTATGTGTAAAAAAGTTTTCAGCTAAAAGTATTCATGATGTGGTGTGTGAGTGGTGAATGTCGGTAGCCGATATTATCAAGGTTGCAAAAGATTTTAGTAAGGAGTTTGATTTATAAATTTCAAACATATGTATTTATACAAATGTCTATTTTCATTGCTTCCGTTGCATTTCCAAAAAGTGTATTTCATAATTACTTGCTGAATTTATCTTTCTTAATTATTCTTTAAAAAGTGAATTTTTAACGTAAGTAACGCCTCAACGAAATTTGTCCTTATAAAGAAATGGGGCGTTACACTCCATTCAGAGCATTTTCTTTCTAAAGGGTGGGGCATCCCTCTGGATTGATCATCTCCAGACTTTCTCTTCAGGTTGCTGGAGTGGCTTCTTGCACTCTCCCTGCTAGATTGGCTACCTCCATCTTCAGGAATATCATCCCACCTACTGAGCTTGTTAGGCTCTTTACATTGGGAGTCAGGAGCCCTTTTCTTTCTTTGATCTCAGACGTTTTCCCCTTTTTGGCATCATTAGCAACACCAAGGGCAGTTTTTCAGCATGTCTTTCACGTTGGTTAGGGTCACTCCTTGATCGACCAGCTTGGCATCTACTTGGTCCACAACTTTGCTCAGATGAGTCACCTCAGAGTTGATAGAAATGAGGTTGTTCTCATAGTTGTTTAGCTTTTCCAGCACAATTTTCAACACTATCTCCTTACTTTCTTTCTGTGCTTCCTCCAAGGCAGGAATCTTCACAAGTAGCTTTTGACTCTCCTTAGGATCAGCACCTGAAAAATAGACATTCAAGGCTTTTTGAAAGTGAGAGAAGGTGTAAGTGAGAGTTTGCATAAATCCAACAATGAGCTTGGATTCTGATTTGAAGTCCTTGGAAAACTGTTTAGTAGACGTATGTACTGCTTTCTTCAGTCTCCTTACAACCTTCATTGTCTTCTTCTGTTGTTCTCTAGGTGAGGGTGAGCTCTCAGCTTGCTGAGTTGGTGGTTCAGGATCAACATCCATTTTGCCAGCCACAACCATGGCCTTGCTAACATATCCAATATCACCATCTTCATCATCGTCATCCTCAGAGTCACTACTAGAGGCGGAGCTGTGACTGCTGTCAATAGAGTTACTGGATCCATCATCACTTGATCTAGGTTCCTCTTCTCCTGCATCGGCTGCATCTTAAGTTGGTGCAGCTGACTCCTCAATGGCAACTACCTCCCTCAAGGCATCAACTATCTCTACTTCAAAGGGTAACTTCTCATTGGCAGGTACATTCTCTTCATGCTTTCCACCAGCAGGTACATCTGCTCCAGTACCTTCCTCAGTTGGAAGACTTAGCTCAGAAGAGTGAGCTAGGTACATCATATCAACAATATGTGATTCAAACTCTGGAGGTGAAGACCTGGCAACAGGGAACTCAACCTGTAGAGAGAGTTCAGAAAAGGTAGAACTTGAAGAAGTACATTCACTAATTTGGATTCGTGGAATCTGGGGTCAGCCACGTCTTTCCCTTTGGCCCAACTCTGTTGCAGTCCTCGTCATCCTCTCCATGGCTTCTTCTTTACAGATGGCCACTTGCTTGGCCACAAATCCTTCCTCATCACCTGACCTTATCTCCTCAGCAGCAGGATCAAGTGAGATGGGGTCACTCACTGGCTCAGTGACCTCCTGGATTTGCTTTCCCTTCAGGGTTCTGGGTGAGGGAGGAGGTTGCTCCACAGGTTGCTGCTTCCTCAGACTGGCACCAAGCTAAGCTTCAGCTTTGGCAGCTTCCTGAAACTCCTGCCACTTTCTCCTCCTGATGGTTGATATGAACTTCTTTTCCAGAACCTCAGTGATATCTAAGGTCTCCACCCACTTTATCACCCATTCTTCTTCCTCCTTCAACTATGGCCATTGAAACATCACCTCCCAGCCTTGGTGCCTATAATTCCACCAGACCTGAAACCTCTCAAGGACTTTTATGAAGTCCTTTTTCACCTTCTCTGGGTTCAGAGTGACCTCTTCGTCTTCTTCTTCCTCCGGCACCCCCAGCTTCCATAGCCGCAACAACTTCATTGGCCACTGCTGCAACTCTCTCAATCACTTGATCAGGATCTTCCTTAGGGATGGATGGAAGAGTGAGAGTTGCAGGAGAGGTTGCTGGCTCCTCCTCCTCAGCGACTATAAGCCTCCTCCTCAGACTTTTCGTGGTAGTTCGCTGGATTGCTTTCTTCTTCTTCTGCTGACGGGGTGGAGAGTCAGGAATCTCTACCACCTGTGGCTCTTCAGCAGCAGGTTTTAACATAGCCAGGGGCCTTGGCTCTTCCTCCAGTTCCCACTCAGGAGCTTTCTTGGCCTCTAGCCTTCTTTCCTCCAGTGACCTTCTTCAAGGTCTTCATTTTTCCTCCAGCATATACCTTGCTAGCTTCGATGTACTTGCCCCTCTGGATAGTCTTTCCACCGGAAATGTCAAACCCCTGGTGCCCCAACATAGTGTTGATGATCACCTATAGCTTCTTTTGCCAGCCGGCTTTAGAACCTCTTTGCCAATCCTGGTTAGAATGTAGTGAGACCAGTTGATCTTCTCTTTATTGATGATAGCCATCATTATCCTAAAGTGGAAGTTTGTGCATTTGTCATAGTTGCATGCCCTGTTCTCAATGATATGACAACATATGTCATGCAAGATCTCGTATTCGCATAGGAATACTTTCTTGGAACAACGCCAACTCATTTCCTCGGAGGTCTTCTTTCCAGTGAACTTGAGCCAATAAGCTTCAAGCTCATCCTCACCGTAGGTAGCGAGGTCACTGACATCCATTACAGTAGTGGGCAGATTGAACACCAGTTGTAGCAGCTTGCTGTTGATGGTGTAGGAACCTCCATTCATCTTGAATGGACTATCAACAACATCCTCGTGGAATCTGGCCCTGGTGTAGAACTTGGCCACCAATTCTTCGCAGTAGGGATCGATGAAGGTCGAGCAGAGACCTATCAGTCCTGAGTCTAGGATACACTTTAGAATTCCTTAGATCAAATAGGGAGTTCTTCCTTCATCCCTGCAGCAAGTTAGTAAGACAGATTCATTGACAAGCTTGCCATCAACGATCTGGTTGTTTTATTTTGAGGGAGACATTTTCAGAGAGTGAGAGTAGGTTGCTAAAAGTGAGTGTTGGAAACATTTAAGGATGTTTTGATGAGACAAAACCTTAAAGAAAGTAACTCTAACAAGCATAACCAATCTTAGGAGAGGTTACTGTAACAGAGTTACTGTAGGAAGATAAAGATCAAAGAAAATGTCAAATGAAGGATACTGAAGAGAATGGTGGAAAGGAATCGGGTGAACTAATTAGGATACTGATGACTGCAGGAAGTTAGTGGAAGAGACCTTGCTGAAGTAGATTGCAAAACAGCAAGCTACCAGATAGGAAGCTACCTGAGAGACCACGCCGAAAGCATACTGCACAACATCATGTTACAGAAGCCTCAAGCCACCTGAAGGAGCAAGCCAGGGAAGGATGCTCCAAAGCAAGCGCGAGGAGGAAGCTACAAAGCAGGCATGAGAAGAAAGTCAAAATTTACCGGTAGGAAGAAGAAGGTTACCGGTAGAGAGAAGAGAAGAGGAGCCAATCAGAAGAAGACACGTGGAAAGTGAAAAACTTACGTATGTCAGACGAAGTGTGGCGCTATCAATGATGGAAATCTATCTACCTTCAACGGGCAGATTTCCTAAATTTATAAATAGAAGAAGACTGAAGAACTGAGTAGAAAAGAAAAGAGAGAACGCACAAACAGAAGAAAGCGCGAGAAGAGAGCGTAGAAAAGAGGGGGAAGGCTACACAATAGAAAATAGAGCTAAGTGGGGAGCAAAAGAAGAATAGAGAAAAGAGAAGCTCAAACACCCCACACCCCAAAGATGCATACTCAGTCTCATAGTCGAGGCAGCAAGCTACAACAGTTCAATCTGCAAAAGAAGTCTAAGCTTGCTGCATCCAGTTGAAGAAGGAGAAGACAAACCATTATCTTAAGGACTGTCTTGGAGTGCTCAGTACGAGGAATAGAGTCCTGCTGAGTTGGCCACTTTCTGAAGAAGAAAGTGAGGACCCTGGGTGGATAGAGTAGGATCCTGTGTGGGTCAGTTAGGAGAGTAGGCAAGCTGCTGTATGAAGGCTTGCTACTTGTTAAATCTGTGTTGTAATAGATAGGGCTATATAAACCAACAAGATTTAACGAATGTTCCCTTTTGAGAAGAGGCAGAGATGATGTAGAAGGATTACGCTACCTTCGAACCTCTATATATCTATGCATCTATTTATGCTTACTGTTCTATCTGTATATTTAATGTAAGATGCACGTCTTCTATATTTGGTCTTCGAATGAGAGGAAGCTTTCGTAAATATAACTCTGATTAGTAACCTCCCTGTCAATGTAACCCAAGAAATCAACCAAGAACTCAAGAAAGAAACCACTACTCAATGAATGAAAATCCTAACAATTGATCTAAGCTATACCAAGGAGAAGATCAATGAAACAACGACAAGACACAAGGGATTTACGTGGTTCAGCAACTGCTTACATCCACGGGAACAATGGGGAGAGAGTTTTCTTATTGAATCAATCGAAACCAGCTTACAAAAAACAAGAACAAGAACGCTTAGTCACTTTCACTCTCTAATATCTCTCTCTACAATTGAACACTTAAGCTGAAAACTGTATATCTACAAAGAACTACAACTCAGCAAAATAATCAGCAAAATCCATTGAGGAACGAGTGAGATATGAGCATTTGAATCTGAGCCCTCGAATCCAAAACAGAAGTTCACATCTGGTAGCTCGGCTCGTGATCCGAGATAACTAACAAAATCGCCGCGACGTGTTATAATCTGATTCGCTGCTCCAAAAAATGAAACGCGCCTCTATAAGTGTAAACCCGATTCTTCCTGGCCAATGGGAATAGAGAGCGCGTCCAACGTGTCACGACTTTTCAAGTGGAAACATGTTATTACCTTTGCTTTCCAAAATAGTTTTACAACACCTTTTTAACAATGCTTTTCAAAATCAATGTAAAAGACCCGTTGCTTAATCTTTTACAAACTGCATGATTTTCTCAGCCTATTCTTCACAAATCTCCACCTTAGACTGAGTAAGATTCACACTCCTGTGACATACTTCAAGTAACATTAGTAGAGGGCTTCCCTCTCAGTCCAATCAAGTCCATACATAGTTGAAATTTGGAAGGAGGAACACCCTTGGTGAATGCATCTGCAGGGTTCAACTCAGTGGGAATCTTCTTCACCTTGATGACCTGTTTCTCCACCAAGTCCCTAATGAAATAAAGTCTGACATCTATATGATTTGTCTTCTTATGCATCCCTGGATGTTTGCTTAAGTGTATAGCACTAGAGTTGTCATAATTCACTGTAACACTCTCTTGAAATAACCCAAACTCCTCCAAAATCCCTTTCAATCATACTGCCTCCTTTGCAGCATCTGTGAGGGCAATGAATTCCGATTCAGTGGATGAAAAGGCAACTATGGATTGTTGAGCTGATCTTCAACTCACTGCAGTGCTAAACAAAGTGAATACATAGCCTGTTGTTGACTTCCTTGTGTCTAAATTTGAAGCATAATCAGCATCCACATAGCCAATCACTGCATCATCTGTGCCTCTTTTGTTGCTGAAGCTAAGACATTTGCTCAATGGTCCATTTATGTATCTTAGCATGTACTTCACTGCATTCCAATGCATCATTCCTGGAGTAGCCATGTACCTACTTACCAAGCTCATTGCATGAGCCAAATCTGGCCTGCAGCACACCATTGCATACATGGTGTTGCCCACAGCATTTGCATAAGGTATCCTGATCATCTCCTCTTCTTCCTTCTTGTTCTGAGGACATTGAGCCTTGCTGAGCTTGATCTGAGGTTGAATAGGGATTGAAGTAGCCTTGGCCTGATTCATTTGATATCTTATCAACACCTTCTTAAGGTATTCAGTCTGGCTGAGAACAATTGAGCCTTGATCACCTTCTCTAATGATCTCCATTCCCAGCATCTTACTTGCCATCCCAAGATCATTCATCTCAAATTCAGATTTCAGCTACTCTTTGATTTGATCTATACCTATCATCTCAGTGCTAGCTATTAACATATCTTCAACATAAAGCAAAAGGTAAGTATGAAATTTCTGAGAATGCTTAAAGTATACACAGTTATCAAACTTGCTCCTTTGGAATTTGATTCTATGCATGAAGTGATCGAACCTTAAGTACTATTGTCTTGGACTTTGCTTTAAGCCATACAAAGACTTCTTAAGCATGCAGACCTTAGCCTCTTTTCCTTCTACCTGTAATCCTTCAGGCACCTTCATGTATATAGTCTATTTCAATTCTCCATGCCAAAAAGCAGTAGTGATATCCACTTGGTGCAAGTACATTCTAAACTGAGCAGTCATGGCAAGAAGAATCCTGATTAAGCTATGCTTTACCACTAGAGAGAAGATTTCATTATAGTCCACTCCCTCTTTCTGAGTGAATCCCTTGGCCACAAGTCTAGCTTTTAACCTTACTCCTCCACCTGGAATAGCTTCTGGTTTCCTCCTGAAAATGTACTTGCATCCCACAAGCTTTTTGTTGTTTGGCTTGTCTACAATGGTCCATGTATGGTTCTTAGCAAGTGAGTTCAATTCCTCCTGGATTGCTCCTAGCCATTTTCTCTTGTCTTTGCAAGAGATAACTTCTCTATAATCCTTAGACTTCTCAGTATCAACATCTTCAGCAACAAGAAGAGCAAAATAAACATCATCTGCATGACCAAACCTTGCAGGTGGTCTTATGTTCCTTCTAGCCCTGTCCCTGACCAACTGATAGTTCTCCATGCTATTCTCATCATGTTGATCTTCTTCTGAGTCTGAATCAGGTGAGTCATGGCCTTGAACATCATCTGGTATCCCCTGAACTTGGCTTCTTTCAGGAAGAGTCTCCACCTCAAACTTGGAACTCTCATGATTTGAACCTGGTTTCTGATTTGGTTCCTCATGGTTCAGTGAAATTCTAGCTTCATCAAAGGTTACATCTCTACTGATTATGCATTTTCGGTAGTCTTTCTCATAGCACCATAGCTTATAGCCTTTCACCCCTTTAGTATAGCCTAAGAACACACATCTCAAAGCTCTAGACTCTAGTTTGTTTTGTCTTACATGAGCATAGGCTTGGCTGCCAAAGACCTTAAGTTCAGAGTAGTTTGCTGGCTTCCCACTCCACACTTATTCAGGAGTTTTAAGTTGAATTGCTGTTGAGGGACATCTATTGACCAGATAGGCTGCACTGGTGACAGCTTCTCCCCAGAAACACTTAGATAAACCTGAACTTAAGAGCATACATCTCACCTTATTCAGTAGAGTTTGATTCATCCTCTCAGCTAATCCATTTTGCTGTGGAGTGTTAGGTACAGTCTTATGTCTTAGGATCCCCTTCTCTTTACAAAATGAGTTGAATTGATCAGAGGTGAACTCCAGTCCATTATCTGTCCTAAGACACTTCAATTTCCTCCTAGTTGAGTTCTCTATTTCTGTTAGCCACTCTTTGAAGCTTTGAAATGCCTGATCCTTTGATTTCAAGATTAGCACCCACACTTTTCTTGAGTGATCATCAATGAGGGACATAAAGTACTTTCCTCAATTCCTTGTTTGAGTAGTAGCTGGCCCCCAAAGATCTGAATGAACATATTCAAGAATTTCCTTGGTGGTGTGACTTCCAGTCCTGAAGTTTAGCCTCTTTGCTTTGCCAAGAATGCAGTATCACAGGTATCAAGGCTTGTGATCCTATCATTCCCAAATACCTTTTGTTTCTGAAGCTCTAGAAAGTCTCTCTCACTGATATGACCAAGCCTCTTGTGCCATAACTGGGTTCTATCCATCTCCTTGACTGAGTGAGCCTCATCTACAGCTGTGGCACCATCTAGATAATATAGTTCATTCTTCTTGCTGCCTCTCATAATCACTAGAGAACCCCTTGTGATCTTCATCTGACCATTTTCAGACTTGAAGGTGTAGCCTTGAGAGTCCAACATTCCAAGAGAGATTAAGTTCTTCTTGAGATCAGGAACAAACTTGACTTTTGATAGAGTTCTTACTGCACCATCATGCATCTTCAATGGAATTGATCCAATACTTGCAACTCTGCAGGTTTGATTGTTCGCTAGCATCACAAGTCCACCATCACTGAGAGTTAGCTGGTCAAACATTCCTTGTTGGGGCTCATATGGAATGAGCACCCTGAGTCCAGCACCCAATCACCTTCAGTTCCTTTTGTGGTCACAACAAGAACATCTGCAGATTCATAGCCAGAGTTAGGTATAGATGGTTCAGAGGTTTGTGTTACCTGATTTTAACTGTTGCTGATTTTGATTTTCTTGGCTTTGTTTCAGCTTCTTGAACTTCAAACAATCCTTCTTGAAGAGCTAGACCAAGCCCTTGCTGCACAAGGAGTGCTCTTACCTTAATACGTCATAGCCCAAAATCCCCTTTGCCATTGAACTTTTCAACATCAAACCGAGCAGCAGACATCTTGGTTGATCGTGCCACTTCCCACAGACGGTGCCACTTGTCAATGTAACCCAAGAAATCAACCAAGAACTCAAGCAAGAAACCACTACTCAATGAATGAAAACCCCAACAATTGTTCTTCTCCTTGGTATAGCTTAGATCAATTGTTAGGGTTTTCATTCATTGAGTAGTGGTTTCTTGCTTGAGTTCTTGGTTGATTTCTTGGGTTACATTGACACTCCCAAAAGGTTACTGCCTCTCGACCCAAAGCCTTGAAAGAAAAAAAAAGTTTGAAATTACAGTAGACTTATTCACCCCCTTCTAAGCCTACCACCGTTTTGGGACCCAACAGTGAGAAATCCAGATGTAAAGATGATTCGAAACAACCCCAAAATGTATTCTTCATTTGTGTGTTGTTAGCAAATATCGATTTACATGAAACTTCAATGAAGTTTTGAACAGGAACGAACAATATGTATTTCAAAAAGCTTAATTTAAAAAAAAAATTAGCGTTTCACATTTTATCAAGAATTTTAATTGAATGTGGATTAATGTGAATTTTGTGGATTTTATTTATTGTTTAGGATGACAATCAATTTGAATTTTGTGGGTTTATTCATTGTACAAGATGAATATGGATTAATTCTGGTTTACAATTAATTTATTCATTCGGTTAAATTTGTTTAGAATGAATTTGTTTTGTGAGTAGTGGTTAAATTTGGTAATTTTATTACATTGATAAATTCAAAATTTTATTGGATTTTGACGGTTGTGATTTCTTTGTTTGGATCGATCGATCCTCCTATGTGTTAGAGGTCTTGACAAATAATTTCAGGCCTGATGTGGGTAAGATAAGAATACCGAATAATTATATGAAAACAAGAACTCCTCTGGGGCAGACGTGGAAGCAGAACTGAAGGAGAAGAAAGGCTGAAGCAGAAATGTTCCACGTAATCATGAATTAGCAGAACTCCTCTGGGGCAGATGTGGAAGCAGAACTGAAGGAGAAGAAAGGCTGGAAGCAGAAATGTTCCACGTAATCATGAATTAGCAGAACTCCTCTGGGGCAGACGTGGAAGCAGAACTAAAGGAGAAGAAAGGCTGGAAGCAGAAATGTTCCACGTAATCATGAATTAGCAGAACTCCTGTTGAGCAAATGTGGAAGCAGAAGCGGAAGAGAAAAGAAAAGACAGAAGCGAAGACATCCTCTGTGACCACAGAAAAACAGAACTCGCAGAAAACAACGAAAAGCAGAAATGGATACATCGCACAAATTGAAGAGGCCGTGAAGTTACTAAAATCCTGTAGAGCAGAAGTGGAGACGCCATGGTGGCAGGCAGCCGAACGGATTCCATGAGCTCGAAGTAGAGGATAATAATTCATGGCTCAATGATGAGCATCCTAAATGAGTAGCTGACATGGCTATAAAGGACAAAAGAAAAATATCTCCTCACTCAACAGAAAATGGAAGATTCTGGAGAAGAAGTGGTGTACTCTCAGCAATGAAGAAAGTACTTAGGAAGAAAATTAGAAAACATAGCTTGCTCAACAAGAAAATATGATAGGGGAAGACAGAAATGCCCTCCTTAGAAGAGAGGAGTATAAATAGAAGAAAATTGTATATCTTGAGTAACTTTTCAACATCTCTAGAAATACAAGAAAAACCTTTATCTTTCTTCTCTAGCAAGTCATCATTCTTATCTTGATTATATGTGCTTCCTGTTGTTGATCTAAGGTGAGATATCTGTAACTTGGTTATTATGTTTTCCATCCACACAACAATGGCGCCGTCTGTGGGAAACAGGGGAGAGAAGTGAGCTTCCTTCTTATCCTACTTGATTTCCTCTAGTTACTGTTCTTGGTATTGTTTCCTTTTCTTTTGTTTCCCTTTTCTGTTGGTTGAGAGAAAGAGTTGCAGAAATCTGTTTAAAGTCAATCGGGATAATGGCTGATCGGATAATCCGAGACCTTGACGGGGATTTCCGGGAGGTAGCTAGGCCAGAAACATCAAGGGCGAAGGAGAGAGCGGAAGAGGTGAGGGAACCAGCTATGCCGAGCATGTGGACTTTCACCCCAGAACAGCTGGATGGTTTCATCCATTCCGCTGTGCAGAAAGCTCTAGACAAAGCAGCCGCTGAGAAAGAAAAAGGAGGAGGAAGGCGAGAGTTTCTTGAAGCGGAGGGTACCAAGATCTCTGCACAAGCAGATCGGCCAGGTCGGCCAGGAGTGGCGCAGGAACAGAGTGCAGATAGTCACCCATCTCAGTGGAAATATGCTTCTCATGAAGTGTTGTCGGCAGACATCTCCATACAACGTACGAAAGATCTAGAAGTACAGAGACAGATGGAAGCGATGCAGAGGGAAATACAATTGCTGAGGCAGAGGATGGGTACCACTAGTCAGATCCAGATGCCAGGAGGAAGTCCATTTTCAGTGGCGGTTCGGAGGGACGAGTTGCCGGTAAATTTCAAACCCTTAACCTTCGAATATGATGGAACAGCGGATCCGTATGATCATCTTCTGCGCTTCGAGAATGTGGCCCTCCTCCATCAATACACGGATGGAGTCAAATGCAGAGTATTCTTGACCACACTTACACAAGCTGCCCAGAGATGGTTCGGGCAATTAGCAGAAGACAGCATCCATTCCTTCCACGATTTTAGTTCTGCTTTCCTCCACCAATTTGCCAGTGCTAGAAGACAGAGAAGAACATCTCAATCTCTATTCACATTGAAGCAACTGAGAGCCTTCATAAAACGGTTTAGCACAGCTGCCTTGGAGGTACCGTCTGCCACGGCAGAGGTAAAAATCAGCGCTATAGTTCAAGGGCTGCGAGAAGGGGACTTATTCCGCTCCTTAGCAAAAAGATCAGCTAATACTTTTGAGGAGGTCTTAGCTCGAGCAGATAAGTTTATCAATCTTGAAGACGTGAGCCGTGCCAAGAGAGCAGAAAAACCGGCCCCTAGAGAAGTGAATATGCGGAGACATGGGGAACCCAGGTTCGACAACAGAAGACGTGAGGAAGACCTCGGTAGAGGAGATTATGCCCGATATACTCCGCTGAAAGCCCTATTGGCAAGAGTGTTTCAGCTCTCCGAAAAGACAGCCCCATTCAGATTTCCTCCCAACAGAGCTCAAGCTCCAACAAGACCGAAGGGGCGATACTTCTGCCTATTTCACAATGAATACGGTCATGACACAAACGAGTGCAGGCATCTGAAAAATGAGATAGAGCGCCTGGTCAGAGCTGGGGTGTTGAAGGGATTTGAGGATAAGAACAAAGGTTATGCTGAAAGTTATGGAAAGAGAAGTGAGAGATCGGAGGAGAGGGAAGGTGTTCAAGACAAAGAAAAGAGAAATGAGGAAAAAGACCTACCCCCACCACCGAAAAAAGGTTTTATTAACATGATTGCAGGCGGCCCTCAGGGGGGGGACTCGAACAGAGCCCGAAAGTCAGCTCTAAGATATGCGCAGGGATGGCACGACCAACACATGGAAGTGTCAGAAGTCCAACCGTCTCCGGATATCGTGTTCGGAGCAGCAGATGAAACCCCCATGCTCAAACCTCACAATGACTCCTTGGTGGTGACGGCAGAGATAGCCGGGTATGATGTTGCCAGAGTATTCGTGGATACAGGGAGCTCTGCCGACATCATATATAAAGAGTGCTTTGAGAAAATGGACATCAGAACCCAGATCCGTCCAGTGAACACGGCGTTGTACGGTTTCACGGGAGGAGCAGTCCACCCTTTGGGGGTGGTAACTCTGCATGTTTTGGTAGGAGAGTGGCCACGACAGAAGAGACTAATGATGGATTTCCTAATAGTAGATGCTCCTTCCGCGTACAATGTTATATTTGGACGTCCAATATTGAATGAGCTGAAAGCTGTAGTCTCCACATATTATATGAAAGTCAAGTTCCCTACGTCTGCCGGTGTGGGAGAGTTGAAGGTAAACCAAGTACACTCGAGAAAGTGCTATGTTGAATCTATTCGGGTAGCACATAAGTGGGCCTTGCCAGTGGTAAGCAGAGCTGTAGACGAGGAGGTCGGAGTGAAACGGCAGCGAACAGAGGGAGAGGAGGAAGAAGAGTCCAAGAAGATGGCAGCGGATGGAGAGCTCCTATCAGTAGAGCTGTATCCTGGGAAAGAGGGATTTTGTACCAAGATCAGTGCAGAAATCCCCAGAGCAGAACAAGCCGAATTGATCGAATGCTTGAGAAAGAATGCCGACCTGTTTGCCTTTCAAGCGGCATATATGAAAGGTATCCATCCAGAGATTGCAGTACATCGACTCAACATCAGCCCTGAGGTTAGACCTGTTAAGCAAAGGCTACGGAACTTCGGAGCAGAAAAAGACAGAATCATTCAGGCAGAGGTTCAGAAGTTATTGGACTCAGGACATATCGTGCCCGTTCAGTTCCCGGAGTGGTTATCCAACGCTGTCTTGGTACCTAAGCCCAACAAGAAATGGCGCATGTGTATTGATTTCCGCGACCTGAATAAAGCTTGCCCCAAAGATCATTATCCGCTGCCTCGCATAGATCAGTTGGTGGACTCCACATCTGGATGCGCCCGTTTGTCTCTGATGGATGCCTACCAGGGGTATCACCAGATCTAGTTGGATCGCGCAGATGTCAACAAGGTCTGCTTCATCACAGCTGCCGGGACCTATGGATATGTTCGTATGCCTTTCGGATTGAAGAACGCAGGAGCCACCTACCAACGCATGGTAGATAAGCTATTCAAAACAATGATTGGCAGAAATATGGAGGTTTATGTAGACGACATGTTGATAAAAAGCAAAGAGGCCAAGCAACACATTGCAGACCTGGAAGAAGCCTTTGCAATCATACGAGGCAGCGGGATGAAGCTGAATCCAGAGAAGTGCAGCTTTGGTGTGACGACAGGAAAATTCTTGGGATTCATGGTTACCAAGGAAGGAATAAAAGTTAATCCAGAGAAAGTGAAGGCGGTGATGGACATGGTACCACCCAAAAATGTCAAGGAGGTGCAGAGACTGTTGGGAAGAATAACTGCACTTAATCGATTTGTCTCTAAATCGGCAGACAAGAGCTGCCCTTTCTTCAAAATATTGAGGAAGGGGTGCAAGTTCCAATGGACAGAGGAATGCAACCAGGCTTTCAGAGAGCTGAAAGAATACCTTGCTAGTCTGCCACAGCTTTCCAAGCCAGAGAAGGATGAAACGCTATACATGTACCTCTCAGTTGGGGAAACAGCAGTCAGTACAGTTCTGGTACGAGAGATGGGACGACAACAGATGCCGGTATACTATGTAAGCCATATGTTGCAAGGACCAGAAACCCGGTATCCAGAGGTAGAAAAGGCTGGGCTAGCCGTCATCACCACAGCTAGGAGACTACGTCCCTATTTCCTGTCGCATAAAATAGTCACGCGCACCAATTATCCGCTGGCACAGACAATGGGCAAGGCAGACACCTCTGGCAGGATGGTCAAATGGGCGGTGGAGCTCGGGGCTTATGATGTGGAGTTCGAACCCCGAAAAGCCATCAAAGCCCAAGCCTTGGCCGACTTCGTACAAGAATCACAGGCTCTGCCAGAGGAGGAACAGAGCTGGAAAATATTTGTAGATGGTTCTGCTACCAAGGATGGCTGCGGAGTGGGAGTTCTGGTAGAATGTCCAGGAGGGCAAGACATGCAGTACGCCATCAAGATAAACTATTCTGTGTCTAATAATGAAGCAGAATATGAGGCCCTAATACGAGGCATGAACAAAGTGAAAGAAGCCGGGGGAAGTGATTTAGTAGCCCACACCGATTCGCAATTGGTGGTCCAACAATATGGAGGAACATATGAAGTAAAAAAGGAATCACTGTCCGAATACTTAAGGGAAATCGCCAAAATCCAACTATCTTTCAACAAATTTGAGCTGAAACAGATCCCGAGGGTGGAAAATGCTCAAGCAGATTACCTAGCCAAGATCGCCAGCTCTTACCCGCTCTTGCAACCGAGGAAAATAACTTTGTTGGTAGCAGAAAAGTCAGTCGGAGTAGCAGAGGTGGCAGAGGTGGAGGAAGCCGATGATTGGAGGACTCCCATCATAAATGAGCTAAGGAAAGCAGAAACATTAACATGCCCGAAGTGGACTAAAGAGACTTTGAAATATTGCATCATGGGTGAGCAGCTCTACTGACGTTCATTCTCGCAGGCATACCTACGGTGTCTGAATAAGGAGGAAGGGTTATATGTGCTGCGAGAAGCACACGAAGGATGTGGAAGTGATCATGTGGGATCAAGAACATTGACTCGAAAGATTCTACGAGCTGGATACTTCTGGCCCACCATGAATGCAGATGCCAAGGAGTTAGTGCAGAAGTGCCACAGTTGTCAGATTCACGCATCTCTGATTCACAGCCCAGCTGAAGAATTGAGAACAATGCATTCCCCCTGCCCTTTCGCTCAATGGGGAGTGGACTTAGTGGGACCATTGCCGTTGTTTAAAGGACAGAAAATATTCTTGATAGTGGCTATTGATTACTTCACAAAATGGGTGGAGGCTGAACCATTGGGAAAAATCGATGAACAAAATGTCATAAAGTTTCTGTGGAAACAGATCTGCTGTCGATATGGAATACCACGAGTCTTGATTTCTGATAATGGCACGCAATTTTGTGGAAAAAAGATTAAAGCTTGGTGCACAGAGATGAAGATTACTCAGAGGTTTGCGGTAGTAGCTCATCCCCAAGCAAACGGCCAGGTAGAGGTCACCAACAGGACTATCATCAATGGGCTGAAAACGAGGATAGAGACTTTGAAAGGTAATTGGGCAGAAGAGCTGGACTCAGTCCTGTGGGCTTACCGGACGACACCAAGGGTGACAACAGATATGACCCATTTCAACCTCGTATATGGAGCCAACGCCGTAATCCCAGCAGAGGTGGGCATGGAGACCCACAGGACTATGACATTCGATGAGGGGCAAAATGAGAGACTCATGAAGGAGAATCTAGATCTGCTCGATGAAGATAGAGAAGCAGCCCGATTAAAAATTGAGAAATTCAAGAGCAGAGTCAAAGCAGCGTATGACAAAAGGGTGCGACCACGACGTTTGAATAAAGGAGATCTGGTCCTCAGGAAAGCCGATGCTCTAAAACCTAAGGAAAAGCTAGAGCCGAACTGGGAAGGACCATATATTGTATCAGAGGTGTTAAAAGGGGGAGCTTATCGATTAATGACAGCAGAGGGAAAGGAAGTAGCCAGACCATGGAACATTGGCAATCTTAAAAGATAATACGCCTAGAAGAAACAAGTAAGAAACACTCCAAAAACATAGAAAATTGCCCTAGAAAGCAGCCACCTTAGCAGAGGCAGACCTCCGGGTCTAGCACATCTCTGACTAAGGTTGGTGGGGCCAGAAGTCAAAATTGCCCTAGAAAGCAGCCACCTTAGCAGAGGCAGACCTCCGGGTCTAGCACATCTCTGACTAGGTTGGTGGGGCCAGAAGTCAAAATTGCCCTAGAAAGCAGCCACCTTAGCAGAGGCAGACCTCCGGGTCTAGCACATCTCTGACTAAGGTTGGTGGGGCCAGAAGTCAAAATTGCCCTAGAAAGCAGCCACCTTAGCAGAGGCAGACCTCCGGGTCTAGCACATCCCTGACTAAGGTTGGTGGGGCCAGAAGTCAAAATTGCCCTAGAAAGCAGCCACCTTAGCAGAGGCAGACCTCCGGGTCTAACACATCTCTGACTAAGGTTGGTGGGGCCAGAAGTCAAAACTGCCCTAGAAAGCAGCCACCCTAACAGAGGCAGCCCTCTGGGCCTAACACATCTCTGACTAGGGATTGGTGGGGCCAAACTCGGTTTGCTTTAAAAAGAACGGATATGTTTACTCGTTGATAATAAATACGCACTGCTCTTATATTGCAGATGGAAGAAGAAGTGGGTGGAAGGAAGGGCAAAAAAGAGAAAACGAGCAGGAGTTGTGGAAATTCAATTACTCATGAAAAAGAGTTGGAGGCGCCACTTGAGAGATCGCCTTACAAGTATTATTACATTTAAAATAGTTTTCCTTGTCTCTGCTTAAGTTTGCATACATGGATTATCTATGCTTGTTCGCATTCTCTGTTTAGCGTTGTTGTTTCTGATTAAGCAAATCGGTTAATGGCACAAGTGGAAAAGTTTACAGTTTTAAAAAGATCACATCGCAAACATGAAATAATAAGATCGTGATGATAATAAAAAGAGCAGCACTAACATTAAGAACAAGCATAGAAAGGATATGTTCAAAACAACTTAAAGAAAACAATCAGGAGAAGATAATCAACATCAGAAAACACAAGTTATCCGAAAAATTGGGCCCAAAAAATATAAGAAAGAAAGTATGATTGTTTTTGAAAGAAAACAAAAGATGTCATGAAATCATTCTTCCGGAGGTGGAACAGCATCAGGGAGAGCAGAAGTAGCAGGCACGTCTGTCCCAGGGTGTTCTGGCTGGACCTCAGGCGGCGGTTGAGAAGGATCCTCCGTGGGCACCTCCGTAGAATCCCCACTAAGAACTATCAAGTCCACAGTGGAAGGTTCAACAGGAGGTGGTGCAGGTAAGAGAGGGAATTTGCAAGAAGAAGGATCCACCGGAGTGAAGGCATCATGAGGAACTGAGCAGAGCTTAGCATAGGCCCTTTGCAGAACCGGCAGCCACCAAGGAGAGTCTGGATCCTCCAAGGGGTCACCCTCAAAATAGAGGGAGGCCGGTAGCTCGTCCAAGGGACCATTAAAATCAAACAAGCCGGAAAAGCCTTGGTCCTGGGCCTGTTTCTGGGCTGCATCGAACCCATAGCCATAATAATGGCCAATATGGGGTCCGAAGTCAGCGAGAGAACTGGTGCTCCGGAGGTAAACATCTTTCAATCCTATGATCACTTCCTCAAGGAAGCTCTGCCCAGCAGCCGTCATGTGCAAGTTCTTCTTACACGCCTCGACCCCCTCCGAGAATTTCCTCGTCCCATACTCTCTACAGCGACCCTTCTCCTCTGCAACTTTCTTTTTCCAGAACTCCACGTCTTTCCGCAGACTTTTCTCCTGCTCTGCCAGCTTAAACTTCAAGGTCGAAATTTCGTTGTCCTTCTCTTGAAGTGCAGGGGCAAGATCCACGAGAGAAGCAGCCTTAGCTTGAAGCCGGCCGAAGTGGATGAAGCTCTGCGAAAGCAAGGGTAAGAAGGTTAGTAAACGACTATAAGGGATTCCCGAAAAAAAAAAAAAAACCGCAAAACACCTTTAAGGCATGATTAGCGCCCATAGCCAATTCGTTCTCCGGAGAGAGCTTACTCAGCATGAAAGTATCGGCCGGGGTCTGGCAGAGCTGAAGGAACTGCCATGATTCTTTAGCAGAGAGCTCCAGAAGAGATTTCGGGAGCTCAAGAGTAAAAGCATCATTGGCAGAAGCTCTTACTCGGCTCGACCGAGAACGATCCCTTCCCTCATGGCCACCTCGGCCAGGAGATTGCAAGCGTGGACGTCTGGGCTCACCAGAAGGATCGGCAGAGGTCAGAGGACGCTTACCTCTGTCGCTCCTGGTCACAGCTGGTGGAGGAGCGGAGGCCTGGACGTCCGAAGTAATAGCCACTTCGGGATGAGAGCGGGGTGGGGAATTGACTTCCCTGCGGGGAACGGTCCTCCTCCATGCAGGCTCTGCAAAACCAAGATTATTCAGTAATGGCCCAGAGGAGAAAACAGAAGTAAAGGAGAAAGCGGAAGAAGTACCAAAATCAGAAGGGAAAGCAGCCTCGCCAGAACAGAGACCAAAGTAAGACAAGACAGAGGACTGCTCTACTATACTAACTACGTCAAAGGGCCCTACTTCATGTACAGAGGTGTTTAGGGCCTCAATTATTTCTCGATCCGATGCTGGACAACTAACAAAAAATTACTTTTTTATTATGGGCTTGGTGTATACCCAAGAACCTACAGGGAAGTCCCATGCATCGTTACCAGAGATGAAGAAGTAATCTTCTTTCCAGTGCTTATCACGATTTTGTGGCTTCCCTAAGAAATGAACTAGACCGCGAGGATCAGTGGTGACATAAAAGAATGGTGGCTTAAATTTTAGGGGAAAATTGGAAAAAAAGAGCTCTGCAGTAGGGTTCCCACCGTTGCCCTTCAGAATTATGTAAAACCCTAACATCAATCGAATGGCGGAAGGAGTGAATTGGTTTAAAGGAACTTGGTAAAAGAATGATAGTTTACAGAGGTATGGATTTGGGGGAAAGCGAATTCCAGCCTTCAACTGAGCATACCAAAAGGCCAACTTACGCCCAGAAAGGAAGTTCGGCCTATGATGTCCACCAGGGCAGTATATGCAGAAGTCTTGGGGAATGTCAAAAGCAAGAAGAAGAGTATCGACTCGATCAGGGGTAAAAATGGAGCGCTGACTGACGAAATTAAAGTTTGGGTCAGAGGCACTATAGCTTATGGGATCGATACTCTCGGCAGAAGCCTCCTCCTCCACAGGAGAGGAAACCCTAGTGGAAGACGAAGAGGCAGATGGGCCATAAGGAAGAGGAAGAAGAGCAGGGGAACCTCCCTCAAGAGGGCGACTATTAGAAGAATCAGTTTCTTGGTTGGAGGAAGACATGACGAAGAAGAAAGCGAGTCGAAAAAGAAGCTAATCTAATGATATTCACTAGCAAATCCCAAAAGAAGACTAGATATTCAACAGCAAAATCACAAACACCCAATAGTTCTAAAAAGCGCACAAACACCAGTTCACAGCCACTGAAACAACAAAACAAACAAGAAAGGCAAAAGTTAGAAATTACCTCCTCTCGCCATGGAAAAATGAGGGCAAAGGAAGAAGAAGGGGAAGAAGGTTCACCGGAATAAAAATCTTCAGCAAGCTCGCGCACCAGAATCGCCGGAGAAGGGGAAGAATCGTGAAAACGAAGAGGGGGAAAAGCGAAGAGAGAGAGAGTGAAATTAGGGCAAAATTTTTTTGAATATATATTGCCTCGAAAAGAGGCACGACGTTTTGAATCCCGCATTTGGATGACCGACACGTGTAAGGACCAGATTACACACGTCAGATATGACAGGTTGAAAGGACATTTACTGCCATAAATGACTGACACACGGAAGGAGAAGGACACGACGCGCGAAAAACCCATGTTTCCAACTCAGGAGCTCGGACCAAAAGAAAAATTAGCTCTCTGAAAGAGAAGAAGAACTGGAAGTGCTGCAGTCGACCAGATCTGCCAAACCAGATCTGCTCAACCGCACCAGGGGGAGTAGCTAAGGGGAAAATTAGCCCTCTGACCGAGAGGAGAAGAACTGGAAGTGCTGCAGTTGACCAGATCTGCCAAACCAGATCTGCTCAACCGCACCAGGGGGAGTAGCTAAGGGGAAAATTAGCTCTCTGACCGAGAGGAGAAGAACTGGAAGTGCTGCAGTCGACCAGATCTGCCAAACCAGATCTGCTCAACCGCACCAGGGGGAGTAGCTAAGGGGAAAATTAGCTCTCTGACCGAGAGGAGAAGAACTGGAAGTGCTGCAGTAGACCAGATCTGCCAAACCAGATCTACTCAACCGCACCAGGGGGAGTAGCTAAGGGGAAAATTAGCTCTCTGACCGAGAGGAGACGAACTGGAAGTGCTGCAGTCGACCAGATCTGCCAAACCAGATCTGCTCAACCGCACCAGGGGGAGTAGCTAAGGGGAAAATTAGCTCTCTGACCAAGAGGAGAAAAACTGGAAGTGCTGCAGTCGACCAGATCTGCCAAACCAGATCTGCTCAACCGCACCAGGGGGAGTAGCTGATGTGGGTAAGATAAGAATACCGAATAATTATATGAAAACAAGAAGTCCTCTGGGGCAGACGTGGAAGCAGAACTGAAGGAGAAGAAAGGCTGAAGCAGAAATGTTCCACGTAATCATGAATTAGCAGAACTCCTCTGGGGCAGATGTGGAAGCAGAACTGAAGGAGAAGAAAGGCTGGAAGCAGAAATGTTCCACGTAATCATGAATTAGCAGAACTTCTCTGGGGCAGACGTGGAAGCAGAACTAAAGGAGAAGAAAGGCTGGAAGCAGAAATGTTCCACGTAATCATGAATTAGCAGAACTCCTGTTGAGCAAATGTGGAAGCAGAAGCGGAAGAGAAAAGAAAAGACAGAAGCGAAGACATCCTCTGTGACCACAGAAAAACAGAACTCGCAGAAAACAACGAAAAGCAGAAATGGATACATCGCACAAATTGAAGAGGCCGTGAAGTTACTAAAATCCTGTAGAGCAGAAGTGGAGACGCCATGGTGGCAGGCAGCCGAACGGATTCCATGAGCTCGAAGTAGAGGATAATAATTCATGGTTCAATGATGAGCATCCTAAATGAGTAGCTGACATGGCTATAAAGGACAAAAGAAAAATATCTCCTCACTCAACAGAAAATGGAAGATTCTGGAGAAGAAGTGGTGTACTCTCAGCAATGAAGAAAGTACTTAGGAAGAAAATTAGAAAACATAGCTTGCTCAACAAGAAAATATGACAGGGGAAGACAGAAATGCCCTCCTTAGAAGAGAGGAGTATAAATAGAAGAAAATTGTATATCTTGAGTAACTTTTCAACATCTCTAGAAATACAAGAAAAACCTTTATCTTTCTTCTCTAGCAAGTCATCATTCTTATCTTGATTATATGTGCTTCCTGTTGTTGATCTAAGGTGAGATATCTGTAACTTGGTTATTATGTTTTCCATCCACACAACAAGGCCTACTAAGACGTGTTAACAATCTTGAAGCTGACGTGGGATGACTTCACAATCTCCAAGACAAATTGAGGCGAAATCGATCAAGACAAAAAATGGTTGTTGGCAATGTTGATCTTCTCATGGATTGTCATGTTTATATAAATGATCTTTTGTAGTTTTCTATTGAAATAGGTGTGGTGTTTGTCCAATTCCTAGTAGTTTGTTATGTATTGGATAGTCCAAAATCCCATTTTCATAGTTTATGGATTTTTGACATTTACAATCTTGTAATGTAACATGAGGTTTTGATGAATCTATTACTACCAATTTGGTTAGATCATCTTACAACTTTGCCTTTGCCTAATTGTGATTTGAATAGGCTTAAAGTGATAAGAACAAATTACAATATCCTAATTTGAAGTTTACAAAATATGATACTTCACAATCAATTTATAATGATGAGAACACATCCAGAATACTATAAACTGAGCTTAAAAAAAAAAAAACTGATAATGATAAAGTAGATGCACAATATTCATTGAGCTTCAAATAAAAATGAACTTATAATGGTAAAATAGATGTATAAACTGATATAAGCATCAGAACTTGAACTTTACAAAATATAAAGTTATACCATTAAGTGACCTGTTCAAAAGACCTAAAAGGTTTCCCAAAATAATTAAACCATGATGTCATAGTTTGTAGCGAAAATCCTAAATTACCCTAGATACGAAAGATCTAAATTCCAAAATAATTAAACCACGACACCATAGTTTGTAACATAAATCCCAAATCACCGAAAACACAAGCTAAGTATCTACATCACCACAACAGACTTCAGTACAAAAGTTCACTCTTTTCCATTTCTTGTTTCTCTCACATTAACTCTATTTCTTTCTTCTCTTCTGATGGTTGAGAACAACACATCACTACTGATTGAACCACTTCACTACAAGAAAACTTCCTGACAACGATGAATTTTAGTGACAGAAATATTATGTCAAAAATTAGTTACGGAATAGTCACGGATTATTGACAGTAATGAATATCTTACGAAATAGTGACAGCCTTGTGACAGAAATTAATGCCGCTAATTATTTCGTCATTAACTCTGTTAGAATTATATTTCTGATAGAAAATTTCGTCACTAATTAGTGACAGATAAAAGTCCGTCACTAGTTTTTGACGGAATTTTCCATCACTATAAAGAAAAAAAATGAAAATTATTCTAATTTTTTTTATTTTCTCTTTGTGACGGACATTAATCTGTCACTAGTCAGTGACAGATATATATCAGTCACTAATTAGCGACATAATTTTCCGTCACTATAAAGAAATAAATATGTAAATTTTATAAATTTGTTTGGTTTTTTTAGCGACGGAAAATTTCGTTTTAATTTTATTCAATATTTTAAATGCTTTAATTATATATATATATATATCTAAAAAATATCTATATTTATAAGATAATTTACTTATATAGAAAAAAGAAAAAAATTCATGTGAGAAATAATTGTTCGAGCTTCGTATTAGTGTCATGTGATACTTTGATCCTTCTTTTATATATAGATGTGTGTGAATAACATATTCAAATTATTAAATAATTTTTAAATGTATTAATGCAATAGGGTTTATTGCGCGAAACCCCCTCGTGTTATAACAAATTTGCATCGGTCCCCCTTGTATGAAGGAAATTGCATAATTTACACGTATGTTTTCGAAAAGTCGACACACGTCCCACTTTAACTAACGGATGTACACGCCGTTAATTTTCTCCACTGAAATACCCGTTAGGCCCCTGATATACTCAATTTTCTTACAATGAGATGCTGACTTAAAACCCCTTTTCACCTCTCTGTTGCCTACAGCATTTCTTCTCTCTTCTTTATCGACCACCTCTCAAGTGCCGCCATTGGAGCACCTCGAGATTCTGCTCAGATCAGATTGTCAAAAGAGCAGGTTATCATGGGAAATTGGTTTGCTTGTTCCTCTGCAAGAGTTGATGCTACTCACACCATCCAATTTGGTACTCTCTCTCTCTCTCTCTGTGATATTTTTGAAAACAGAGAGAAAAAGGGTTTTGTTGATAAAGATTGATTCTTGATGATCTCAATCTTTTTAGTTTTATTACGAACCAGGTGGGTTTGGAGGAGGCAAGGCTGTTGACCCAAGTTGAGGATCGACAACGTGCGTGGAGGAGGCCAAGATGTGGGGGCAGACATGTAGACACAAAATCTAGTCATCATTCTTCTCTCTCAATTTAGCTACTACCTCCAGCTATAATAAGATTAGATCTCAATCTAGTCATCATTCTCCTACTCGTAGATCTGAGAGCTTCTCAACTTGTAAAGGAATTCTGCCTCCGTCAAATTCGAGCTCGACAGGGACGGTGTTGTTCTCAAAGGATTTTGTTTTCATTTTTAACATTTGTTCTACATTCAACAAATTCTTCTCCCTTCCTGCAAATTAATTCCACACCTTCTCTCTCTCTACATTCAACTTGATCTAGGGTTTCCACACCCGAAGCGGGAGACGGACCCGAAGAAGCGAGTCGTAATCACGGGTATGGGTTTGGTCTCGGTGTTCGGAAGCGATGTCGATGCGTACTACGAGAAGCTTCTGAGTGGTGAGAGCGGCATCACTATGATCGACAGATTCGATGCCTCGAAGTTCCCCACCCGCTTCGGGGGGCAGATTCGGGGGTTGAAGACGGAGGGGTATATTGATGGGAAGAATGCACTGAATATGGATGATTGCTTGGATGAAAGCGTTTGAGCACGCGGATCTTGGGGGTGGCGAGCTTGATAAGGTACTGTGTTTTGGAGCTTTTTACTGAGTTAATTTGGGGCTTTCACAGTTTGCTTTAGTTTCTGTTTTGATTCATGGAGTATTTGGGGCTTTAATTTGGAGATCTGTTTTGATTTAATTTGGGGCTTTCTGACGAACCCGGGGAGATGCCTTTTTGTTGGAGGTGAGGTCAGAGACGGAGACGATCTGGAGCTCGTCGGAGGAGTCGAAGTAGGAGAGAGTGGAATCGGGGAGCTTGTCTCCGACGGAGATGGTGGCGGAGATCCTAGGAACGGAGGAGAATCTGAGAATCAACGACGAGGTTTTGTTGTTGAGCGATGGAAATGGCGATTTCACCAAGGCAATTGGGTGTGAGCTCGATTTGAGCGACAAGCCGGTGGGGTTAGGAGTGAGGTCCAGAAGGTACGCGATCTATGCCGAAAATGGGGTCGTGAAGATTTTGAATTTGGAGGAGGGAGGCGCTTTCAATGTTAGCAGCGCCGAGGATTTGCTCAAGGCAATCTGAGAGTATAAATTTCGTTTATTTCTTTCTGTTACTCTTTTGAAATTGAGGGATTTCTTTAACAATGAGTTGATTTTCTGCTGTTTCTTCACCATCTTTCTGGTATTCGTAGGCACATGACACGAGGGGGACCGACGCAAGTTTCTTATAACACGAGGGGGTTTCGCGCATTAAACCCTAATGCAATATTATATATTTCTAATGAAGAAAAAATAGTACATATATACATTGATATTGTCACATTGAAAAAAATTGGTTCATTATAGCATAAGTGTTTTTTTAGTTTGTACTGAAAAAATTATCAATAATCTTTTTCGATATTTTAATTTTTTTAATTATATTTATATAAATATATACACATATATTAATCTTTATATATATTTAAAAGATATCTATATTTATAAGATACTTTATTTAAATAGAAAAAACATTTAATGTGAGAATTAATTGCTCGAGCTTTGTATGAGTATCATGTGACATTTTTTGTCCTTCTTTTATATATATAGATGTGTGTAGATAAATTATATATACTGCCTACATATTAACAGTATTAAATAATACTTAAATATTACTTTTTTCTAGTGAAGAAAAAAATCTTACATGTATAAAATGATAAATTGTCGCGTTTGAAGATTTTGGTTAATTTATTATAGCAAAAAAAAAAAATTATAGGAAAAAAGTTTTTTTTATAGTTTGTACTGAAAAAATTATCAATAATCTTTTTCGATATTTTAATGTTTTTAATTATATATATATATATATTAATCTTTATATAATTCCAAAAGAAATCTACATTTATAAAATAATTTTGTTTAAATAGGAAAAAAAACATTTGATGTGAGAATTAATTGTCCAAGCTTTGTATGAGTTTCATGTGGCACTTTTGGTCCTTTTTTATATATAATATATGCAATATAATGTAGTTTTAGTTAATATATTATTTACTTTTTA